>OLMO02000301.1:2395787-2488087 GCA_900291935.2 Cassiopea xamachana
TATATATATATATATATATATATATATATATATATATATATATATATATAATATATATATATATATATATATACATATATACTAGCAACATCTAATTCTCAAGACATTTTCAGATTTTCTTCATATTTCACAAATCCTGAACATTCTATTCTCGTGTCACAGTTGCCATATCTGTGTTGTTGTTGCTATTGGAATTTCAAGAATTCTAGAAACATTTAAGAAACATCTGATTCTGAATTTGAAAATATGGTAAGAAATATTCTGGCTAAAAGCAGAAAGGTTGTTTGCTATAAAAACGCTTAATCCAAGGTTGAAATGATACGCTACCTTTAATCAGATTACTTAGTGTGATACTAGCAGAGTCAATAACATCCTTTTTCGTATCTCTCACTTCAATGTTCAAGAATGTTACAGGCGAGAAGCCTTGATCTGGCTTTGTCTGCAATGTGGATATAACGTAAGAAATATGAGGTTTCCTTTCAGCAGTTATATACAGAAGCTACATAAAATTGGTTCATCAAATGAATAAAAACACTTGGATTATAGAATAAATAAATGGGTATAGAAAACAATGAGTGAATTGGCTAATGGCTATGAACAACCAAAATAAATAATGAACAGATAAATATGAGATTGGATGCACTATGAAAAAGGTGAATAAATATCAAAAACAAATCAGTGCAATGTGATGGTATACTTCATATTTCCAGTCTTACCTTACCAAATAATTCATCATTATCATTATCACAATAAATTTTTAAGGAGAGTTGCTCTTCAGCTATGGCTGTCCTTCAAAAAGGCCCTACATCTATCTACTTATTAAGAGCACGAAAAGGCGGCACCATTCTTTTCACATACTCAAAAGCTTTTTTCACCCGACATTCGTCAGAGTATGAAACGTTGGATAGCGACCGAAAGTTTTGCTGAAATATCTAGCTAGGCGCAGATACATGTGATAGGATCCGTCTAATTGGCCCCAAGAGTGACCAATCAGGACCCATTAACCATTGTTTTAAATTTATCTATTTAAGTATTGTAGATAAGTAGATAGATCGTAATCTATCTACTTATCTGCAACAATTAAATAAAGTAATTCATAAAATCAAGGCTAATTTACAAAGTCTACAACAATTTTCAAAATCCATATAATATATAGACAAAAATGTAAAAGGATGAACAACACACGTGGATGTTAAAGTTCTAATGTCCATCAATGATGGAGATCAATGTTTCTAATGACTGTAAAGGACATGAGGTCATAGTTCGTTTTGATTGTTCTGGTAGGCTGTGCCATAGTCTGGCACCTCTATATGACAAACTTTTCCGTCCAATTGACGAGCTCTTCTTTGGTATTCTGAGATCTGTGGCAGTATTTCTCAAATTGTACATGGGATTATTACAGTGTGCCACAAGCAAATCAAATAGGTACTAAACAGCACAAAAAGATATGAACTTACGGCGAAAGAGTGATTTATGGACGAAATTTCTTCAATTGGGATATATCCAGTCTTACATAGGACGAATTGTGAGGAGAAGAATGACGCCCGTTTCATCTTTTCCTGTGGTAGCCTAAAAGCAGACATCATCCCACGTTACATGACAATATTAACAGAAATGCAGAAATATGTTGAATTACTCGATTAATAGTGAAGACTAAAGCGCATAGAAAAAATGGAGGATAAAGATTGAAGATAAACACAAACAATATATGGAGGAAGCAAATATAGAAAAGTAGTAAAAATATCTGTATAAAAGACAAAGAAATATGCTTCAATGGTAAAGTCATCTTATTCCATAGCTGTCAACAATTCAAAGAGGCAAGATTAGTTTGCAAATGCTGTGAGGAATGCACAAAAAGGGCTAAATTTAAAACTGTCATTTGCTATTTGGGGCACCTTCTAGTGATTTCCCAATTACCTATCAATACACCTTCAACATAACATGGCTTGAGAAAGTTCTAGCTTCACCTCAATAAAACTTTATAAAACTGTTTCATCAAAGCGTCCGTAGAAACTAATTGAAAGCGTTCGGTGTTTCTGCAGTAATAGCATACAATTTAATTTCTCGATCTAAGTATGTTATCATCATCATATCTTATCGCGCCAATGGGCTATCCAAACTTGGTTTGTCTCGTTGCATTCTCGGAGATCTTGATCGGTGCAGTGGGGACCCTGTGGGCATTCTGAGAGAATGTGGTTGAATGTTTGGTTGGGGTGGCCACATGTTCATTCGCTGGAAGGCGCGAATTTCCACTTGTGAAGGGTACTGGGTACTGAGTATGTGTCGTAAATGGACCAACTCGTTCTGTATCGAAAAAATGGCTGAAAACAGAAATAAAGTTATAAAACCCTAATAATTTGAATTATTGGGCTTCATACATCAAATGAATCCAGAAAATACTCAAAATTTGAAATACATACTTGTCAAGGCGCATTCTAATGCTGACTGATTTCACACCTGCAAGAGAAATCAAAGACAAACTATGAAGAAGGAAGAAAACATATCAATGAGAACTTCCATCACAGATTGGTGACCACCATGGGATCCTCAGTCAGAATACACAGTGAGTTCACCACTCTCCCCCAACCAATGTAGTAGGATCAATTGTACCTTGAATATTTTCTATTAATCCAGTAATGGCACATTTCCAATGTTTAAGGTCACAGCTTTGCCTTTACTTTTTAAACGAGAATGAATCCAATGTGAATTGTTTCTTCTAGTTGCTGACAATATAACCAATATCATGCACACAAAAGAAATATTTTCATAATGATTGGGACACGATAATGAACAGTAGGCAAAACATATAACATTTCCAGATATATTATGAGCAATAACTGCTACACTAAGGGTGCAGAGCTAATAAAAAACACCACAATACCATTTGGAATGACAAGTTGGCTCAGGCTAACAATTTCTCCTTTCAAACCACAATATTTTGTTGGGTCTTTCGATAGGTCAACGATTCCGCTTTCTTTCACGATAGAAGAAACTGGTTCTTTATCTTTAGAGCTGCTATTGTCTACAATAAGAGACAGATACTAGAAAACTATTAAGTATAGATATAAACTGTGAGTTAGCTGTCTCACAAGCAAAAGCCATAAGATGTCTTACATCTCACTAGGCACTATTTCGTTTAAATTAGACATAAGAATTTTGCATAGTTGGCTTTAATTAGAGCATTGCAAAATAGCACAGCTAACTTTTAAAAAGCATTTATTTTTTTATTGTTATTTTTAATTAACATTTCAATTCCCACAACGCATTACATTTTTTGTTGCAGGAATAAGGCATGAATAAACCCAGAACAGCTGTACTTTTGATTAGTTTTCTTCTGAAATTGTTGATAATTTGTGTATTTAATCAGGCATACCTTTTGCAAGCTACCTATAATTAGCGAGGTTTACAAGTGAATTGTATAAGTCCTTGATCTATGAGAAGTTTAAAAAAATCATATTTGCTATAGATGCAAAGACGCAGCCGTAACCATGTTGACAAAGAGACACTGTTGTGTTTCGGACTCAGAGCAAGGCCCAGTAAAATGCACATGCAAATCAGCAGCCATTGTGCAGGCAAAATATTTTAAACTCTACTCAGTAGGGACGAGCATAGCGATTTGACAAGCAGTAAAAGTCTGACATGGTTTTATATAATAAAACCATTAAAAATAAGGATTTTATGCTGCATAAAACACATCATGTCACACTAAGTTGTTAGATGATTTTCTATGTCACATCTAAGGAATGAAAATGAGTCTATTCTGTTAAACAGTGGCGTCAAATCCCCAATTCATAATCAGACAAAGCCGCATCACTTGATATTAGTGAAAAGTAGTCATTATACAATGCAGTGATTTTACTTGCCAGCTCTTCGTAGAAGGAAAGCTGTTGCTAGAACAGTACAAACGTTTTTCTATTCATAAGAAAGCGGTTTATAAGAAAGTAGTACTCGACTGTTCAAAAAGTTAAGAAAGTTCAGTACTGGATTTTTAAGAGTAAAAGAAAGTTTTTTAGTGTCTATGTGCTTAAAATTCGATCTAACTCAGGGTTTATACGGACTTTCTGAAAAGAATTCCCCTGACTTTTGCTTCAAAAGCACAAATTTTCCCTGACCTATTTCTCTAAAACCTCTATGTTTTTCCCTGACCTCTTCTGAAAAAGTAAATTTCTCACCTGACCTGATTGGATTAATAATGACGCAAGTAAAAAATAGCAAGATATTTGTTTTTTAATTTAGCAATGTATAGATATTTTAGAAACTTTATACAAAAAAATATGAAGAATTCACTTGAAATTCTTAAAGAGAAACAAAAAAAGGTTATGTAAAATGTGATCAACACTCTTCCTTTTGTTCACATTGATACAGTCACACAGTTTTCATTTTTGAAATTTCTTTTTATTTGTTTGATTTTTCTAATTGCTTCTTAAATCCTAAGTTTGATGAAAACGATAGAACTTTCTAACCTATAACTTACTATCACATTTTCTTACCTAGTTATTAAAGTGTTGTACATACTTCCTTGATGGTGAAAAATGAAAGATTTCCCTGACCTGCAGAATGAACATACTATTTTGCCCCTGACCACTGCAAGCTTCCCTGACTTTCCCTGACTTTCCCTGACTTTCCCTGACTTTCCCTGACCAAAGCAAAAAAGACCCTTTTCCCCCTGACTTTACCTGACCGTATAAACCCTGTAACTGTGAACAAACTGTCATTTATGTGATGCTGGCTACCCTCTAACAGTTTAAATTCTGTTATTTACTAAGATCTATCATCATATGAGAAAGTAGTACTCGATTGCTCAAAAACTGAAGAAAGTTCAGTACTGGATTTCTGAGATTTAAGAAAGTTTTTTAGTGTCTATGTGCTTAAAATTCGATTTAACTGTGAACCAACTGTCATGTATATGATGCTGGCTACCCTCTAACAGTTTAAATTCTGTTATTTACTAAGATCTATCATCATATGAGAAAGTAGTACTCGATTGCTCAAAAACTGAAGAAAGTTCAGTACTGGATTTCTGAGATTTAAGAAAGTTTTTTAGTGTCTATGTGCTTAAAATTCGATTTAACTGTGTACCAACTGTCATGTATATGATGCTGGCTACCCTCTAACAGTTTAAATTCTGATATATACTAAGATCTATCATCATATAAGAAAGTAGTAATTGACTGCTCATAAAGTTAAGAAAGTTCAGTACTGGATTTTTGAGACACAGGAAAATTTTTAAGTGCATGTGTATTTAATAATCGCTTTATTTGCGTGCAAAATGTCATATATGCTATGCTAGCTGCCCTCTAACAGTTAAACATCTGTTATTTACTAAGATTTATCATCATTTCAGGTGTGCATGGCGCTTTTTCACTTTACATTAATGTGCATGCGCAATAAATTTAAAGTCAAAAACTTTTGCTAAGAA
The DNA here is from genome assembly GCA_900291935.2 of Cassiopea xamachana. NCBI lineage: Eukaryota > Metazoa > Cnidaria > Scyphozoa > Rhizostomeae > Cassiopeidae > Cassiopea > Cassiopea xamachana. The sequence continues at coordinate 2,401,207 of OLMO02000301.1, forward strand.
AGTCTTGTAAGAAAGTTTTGATACTGGAATGGTGAAAATATTAAGACAGTTTCAGTACTAGGCTGAAAAAAACTTTCTGATAAAATAAAAAACGTGCATTTGAAGATACCATAACTTCAGAGGGCTCTTTCAGAGAGATGGCTAAACTACTTAAGACAGAAATATCTGCAACAAGCATAACTAGTCTGTTGGTACTGCAGAACTCAACAAGAGCAAGAAAACGCGGCAGCATTTTGGACATACTACGTTTATCCAAAAATGTTGCCACTTTTTCGTGCTCTTGCTAAGAAGAATAACCAACACAAAATTGATTAGATTAAAACTTACTGTTTTTTGGCGGGACATGCCCGTCTACGCAATGACCTGCGTCTTCTTCGTCATCGTTTCTTTCCTCTGTTATCTTTCGCTGTCGAAGCCCTGAGGCTGGTGACGAAACAACGACCCGCCTCGGTTTGATTTCTGGGGAACCATCCTCATTAACTTTTGTACTTCGTATGAGCTCCTCCATTTCACTGTTGACACTCTCAGGTGATGATGACAAGGGGTCTGGGGAGCAGCTTGGTCTACTTTTATCAGATTGCCCTTCGAAATCAAGCATTACATAATCTAAAAGAAAAGAACGAAAAGGAATTAAATGGTTTTGCAGAAAGTAAATATCAAATTCAAAACAGGGCAAGTTAAACCTTATCTATGAGGAATACTTTTCTTGTTGCTGCTTACTTTACTTTGAGTAGGTTGTTATACCTAGCTTATTCAGCTAATTTAGGCCTACTATGCATGCCACATCCAGGCATGGGACCCCTAGTTCAACGTCCCTTCTGAAGGACGGCGGAGTGAGCGGTTTTGGTCGTTCATATGGAAGGTCACCTATCCAGTTTCTGACCGTACACAGCCATGCTTAACTTCAGTTAAGCTAATGGAACTGGCAGGGCTGCTTGGCGACTCACCCTGCAAAAAATTTGTAATCTATTCTTGGATGGCTTAGTAATTCAAGTTGGTAGTAAATGTCTCAAGGTAGGGAGGACACACACTGAGGACACGGGCGACCCTGCAAGGTGCAAAAGGGAACTCTGGCTTTTGAAAAGCTAAAAATTGGGAGCATGTGCGCCCTCTGCGCCCTGGTTACTATAAGCAATGCAACTACAGGTGAAATGAAACATCAATCTTATCAGAGCAATAGACGTCTTTTTTTATAAGAAAAAAGGTTAAGAAAATTAGGCTCAACTGGCCAAAATCTTAAGAAAATCACGAGGCTCAATTTCCAAAAGTAAGTAATCTTGTTGGCCAAAATTCGATATTGCATAGTTAGTACATTCAAAATGTTAAAGATGGAATTCAAATTCGAATATAAACGATAAACGAAGAAAGTGTAACCCATTCTAGCCAGTATATTCGGAAAAAGTGAAGAAAATTTTAAGAAAATCTCAGGCTCAATTTCGGAAAAAGTTAAGAAAATTGAGGCTCAGGCAAAATTACAGTTTTCTTATTAAAAAAATGTGCAATCTATTCTTGGATCGTTTAGTGATCCTACTTCAAATTCAGCCGGTACAAAGTGGTACTAACGTAAAATACGCTATTGCAGAGATCAGAAATTCATGGGATGGAGGCGAGAGAATCAAGCGATTTTCAAAGGGAAAGACACCGAAGTGAGATGAACAGTTGAAACAGAAAAAAACTCATGACTTTACTAACCATTGCTGGATAGAGAGTAGCTTTTTATCGTTTTCGTGTGTGCTTCTTTGAGAGGGACTTTGGGCTAAAAAGCAAAGAGTATGAAACGCTTCATGTGAATGAATAATCAACAAGAAAAGACCGATACGCAATGCAATCGCAACTAAAATCCCTATACGGTCCATGGTCGGAGAAACGTGCGATCGCTCGTGCGCATGCTCACACACGTGCAAAATGAGGAGGTAAGAAATCAACAAACATTCGAATATAGTCCTTTGATTTTCAGACGAAGTTACACCTTTGACACTCGAGAATAATTTACGAATAGAGTTAGGCTCAAAACAGAGCAGCCGTGGCCTGGCTGTAATGCACTCGACTCAGACCAACATGGTCCTGGGTTCGAGGCACACCGCAGGCCATTGGTGACGTCAGGAAGGGCATCCGGTCCTAAATGCTCGTGATTCTAATGAAGGCACACGAGACAGACAAAATGACTATTAAAACAATATAAGATGGGCACAAATGCATTTATTGAGAAAATTCCAGGGTCCCCATCACTTCAAGAAGTACAAAAAATAGTCTTGAACAGTACAGCACATGTGTTAAGAAGAGCTCTCTCGCTTTGAATCTTTTCTTCTCCATTTCTATTTTGTTTTATGTCTTTGTTGTACTAAAATGTCCCCTTCCATCACCCAAGGCTACTAGTAGTAGCCCGGTGATTGATTGTAATATAGCTTATCAAAGAAAACGCATTCAAATAATAATAATAATAATAATAAACAATTTATTTTAAATTAGCAAATATAATAGCACTAAGCTAATTAAAGCCAACTATAAAGAAAATATGACAATAAAATACTAATAAAAATCCTAAATTTACAATCCTAATGAAACTTTTGCATAATTTGCAGCTGCAATGAAGAGGTATGGCCTTAATGTTTCCTTTGAAGATCTACAATGTTTGGGACTCTTTGATTTCTTTCGGTAGAGTCTGCCGTAATTTTTGGCCAACAAACCTAACAGTATCAATACCATACATTTTTGTCCTAGCTTTGGGTAAAAGATTAGTACAGTGAAGAAAATTATACGGCACAACATTGGTAAAAAATGCTTCTGCCATGAAAGATGGATTCAAGTTGTTGATGGTTCTATAAATCTCAATAAGGAGCAGCTGTAAATTCCTCTGGTGAACTGACACTGAATTACTTTTAATTAGTAGACCCTCAAAGTTTGAAGTACTGTCTTTGTGTATGATTCTCAGGGCTCTTTCATGAATCTTGTTTACCTTGTTATAAGATTTCCTATCATGAAACATCCAAACAAGTGGACAATAACTGAAATGTGACATAACAAAAGAAGTCATGGTTAATTCTAACTTAGACTTTTCCATATATTTTGATACTCTTGGCAGTTCACGTAGCTTTTGGCTAGCTTTCTTACAAAGATTACTAACGTGATTTTTGAAATACAGTCTTCTGTTAAGTGTCACTCCTAGAAGTTTCTCTTCATCGCTTTCCTGTATTAAATATCCTGTATTAAATATCCTGTAATACTTGCAGATAGCTCGTCGTCTTTACTCCCGAAGACAAGTAAATGACTTTCATCATCATTAACCTTCACATAGTCATTTTCAAACCAGAGATAACAAGGAGGCATCCTCTTCAAGTGATTTTAGATTGAGCACATATCTGAACCATACGCAAAGATAGCAGTACCTTCTGCATAGTTGTTGAATGTAGATAATGTAGAGCGAGTAAAGAGCAATTACTGCCATACCTTTTCTGGTAAAGCAACAACGATGGTTAACTGAATTTCACCACATTTTGCATTCTTCAAAGGATACCACTCCTTCTTTTCCGAATCAAGCTAAAATCAAAGGGCAGAACAAAAGCTAAGGTAAAGATGTAATATTTAGTTCGATCAATTGACAGGTGAATTTGTTGCTGTTACCTTGCATAAAAACCGGGGTGATGGCCCAGTGGTAGAGCGTCTGCCTCACAACCGGTAGGTAGTGGGTTCGAGCCCCGGCCGAGTCATACCAAAGACTTTACAAATGGTACTCACTGCCTTCTGGCGCTCAACATATGAGAATGGAGTGGGAAAGTTAAACTCGCGGAGCTACCAGTGGACCAGCCCCACGCTGTAGCTTTCACTGCATTCGCAGACGCGTGGCCTTGGCCTATAGAAACGGAGATAGGCGCCGCCCTATGCGCCATGTGGCGCGGGAAAGGACTTTGACTTTTGACTTGATCTTGCACCAACGAACATGTGATACAATTCCAATAGAGAGAACAGAAGTGCAGAGCATCTAATGCTTGTCGTTTGGCCTATATGATATACCTAGTTTATTCCCTTCAAAAGTTACAGTAGACTGCTGAGCAAAGAAGCAATTCAACCCTCATGCGGAAACGCCTTACTAGAGTCTCCTGTTGTACGACAAATTAATATTCATAGTCTTCATAATTTCAAAGACTAGTGGCTGTACATGGACACTAAATGCCATAGCACATGATTCCTGAGTTTTGAAGCATTTGGTCCGAGTTTAACCTCTATACTCTTCGCCATGCTACGTAGAAAGCAGTGCTTCCACTTTGAAAAATAAAATTTCCTTCCAGCTTTGACATTATTTCCTTCAATTTCCTTCCCAAAATTTCGAAATTTCCTTCCAATTTCCTTCCACCGTGAGGCCAGCAAATTTATCCTAAAATTAGTTAAAATGGCTCTAAAATGACGCGTAAGCAGCTCTCAATGTTTCATGCATATCTTAACATAGTTTTAAATGATAATGTATGTAAATTATGCTATGCTGCTGTTTAATTATGTTTATTGGAGCTATTGATGATATTTTCATTGCTTTCATCTTCTTCTGACAACCAAGGTCCTACTTCATGTTCTAATCCATCCATTTGCTACTTAATTTCAATTTCAATATATAAAAGTAATAAAACCTGTCGCAACCATTCACTAGTACCATCAAGCCAGCTCGCTATGCTTTTAACTCCGTAAAATAAAACCTTTATGACAGCTTGTTTTATAACATGTCACACATGGTGTAAGTCATGAAGAAAATATCGCGAATTATCAATAGAGAGTAAAAAGCATGTCACTTTAGGTAATTATGTAATACAGTTCATTCATTCTAGAAGCTAGTTTTTACAATTCGAGCGGGCAGTTGTTTACAACAACAACTTAAAACTATATTTTTCTCCTTTTTGTAGCGAATTTTCGAATTTCCGTAATATTCCTTATATTTTACACGACTTTCCTTCTTTTTCCTTCTAAATTCGATTTCCTTCTGATTTCCTTCTGAAGGTTGAAGTTTCCTCAAAAAAGGAAATTTCCTTCCAAGTGGAAGCACTGGTAGAAAGTTATGCAAAACACCGCTAGATATCAACTCCAATACTCGTGCATGACGTGAGATACTACTCTACGTGAGATGCATGATTGATCCTCTCCTACTTACTTTCATTTTCTTGAATTTCTTCCAACCCCCGTCGTTATTCCAGCCCCCCCCCCATTACACAATTTAGATAATCTGAAATCTGTTCTCAGAGAATGACCCCACTACAGCGCACAACCAAATAGAAACTGCGAACAGAAGTGCAAGGAAAATGTTGTAAAAGCGACTAATTGCATATGAATAGATGTGTACATTTAAAATATCTACTTCAAAAATCTGTGCTTTCAATTTTCAATCCCATCCATTTTCCACCCCCCCCTTTTATTCCAACTCCCCTTCTATTAATTCTTCAACAATTTTCCATCCCCACGATCATTACCTTCCTCCCCCTCCGACTATTCGGTACTCTAGAACAGACGTCATATCTCCGATTTCCAATATGCAAACGCATATTTCTTAAACAGAGTTATATCTAACGCCTCGTCTACACTGGTACGGATCATTTGTTGATCCGTACCGCAAGTGGCGTGGATTGGCCTTCCGTCTACACTGCTCCTAGCAAACCGTACCAAAAACTGGTGCGGTTTGCCGTACTACTTTTAGTCCTTCTAGGAAACGCACCAATAGTGATCTGGACTACTTACAAGCGGTAGTTTTAGGCCCTGTCTACACTAGTAAAGGTAAATGTAGTCCCATATGCTTTCGTACGTAGGGAAGTGCCTGTTAGAGGACACTTATGCTGAACATCGGCATGTGAGGTAGGGTGGCCAGTTCCTTTCCTCGCCGCCTTTATCTCCCCAGTGTTCCCACTGGGTACCCATTTGCTGCTGGGTGAACAGTGAGCAAGCGTTCACTGAGGGCATCGAGTCGGGCTCGAACCGTAGACCTTCAACATGGGAAGTATGCGTTCTAACCACTATGCTACCTTGCTCGCCCACACTAGCACGGATCATTTTCTGGTCTGAAACAAGAAGTGATCCGTAACAGTGTAAGCGAGGCCGAAACCTCTAGGCAGTGAAAAACAATGGACAAATAATCCTGCTCTAACTAACGCAGCTCAAACAGCAGCTTTTTACTTTATTTATTTGTGAAGAATAGCATTCTGTAAATAAGCAAAGCGGTCTCTTACTGTAGCGATTTGTTCCAATGAATTGTAATCAAACGTAACGTGTCCCATCTTTTCATTCGTGAAAGGATCTTTATCCCACACTTCCTGAAAGGTAAACATGTAAGTGGAATATCAGCTCAACGTGAGCTCAAGTAACGATATTAATTCTAAGAGTCAACACAATGGTGTCTTCTGGGTATGCGGGAATGGCAGACAAATGGGTAAGGATTCACAAAATTTCATACCGTATGCTAGATTCTTATTTCATATTCATATTTAAAGTTGGTATTTACGATAGTGACTTAATGCTAATTTAAACCAACCATTTACAATACAAAAACATCAAATAACTATATACAAAGCACTATATACTTAAATTACAAGTTTGCGGCAGATCCTGCAGGTGCATTCTCTTCCAGACCAATTTCTCATCTTATTTTTAAATCCTAGAAGAGTTCATTTTTGACACTATCATCTAGGGTATTACAGAAGAAACTTCCCCTAGAAGACAGTAACTCCAGCCCAATGCTTGTCCTTCTTATTGTAGGTAATTTGCAAAGCTTTTTTATCCTTAGATTATACTCTACACACTTCTTTTCATGAAATCCCCACACAAGCGATGGACTAAGATGATTTATTGACTTGTAAATTGTAGACTACTGGCTTGAAAATTTCTCGATACTTGAGACAGCTAACAATCATTCTTTTTATTCCTTGGGGGTTGTATAAATTCCTGCAGCGCCCTCAAACTCCCTGTGGCAATGTAGTTGTGTAGCCGATAAAATTAAAATTGAATCCAAACAAGAACGCCTGTCACATGGGCAAGATCACCACTTACTTTCACCCAAAGGGAGCAAAAGAGTGAGGTCTACCCTTTTGGGTGAAGTCATGCATTATCTGAACAAAAACCTAAGCATGATATGGCAATACATTAGAGCCTTTGGGGGCCCTCTGTGTCCCTCTAGATAGGTTTTGCCACCTCGCCCAATTCCTGTGCAGGCACCCCTAAATGCAAACAAAAAATATATGAAGAATTACATAGTTAAATAGCACCAACAATAAGTTCCAAACTCACAATATACACCCTCTGATGTGTCTCTGGCATTGCAAATTTAACTTCCTCATTCCAAACAGGATTCAAAGTTCGATAGCAGATCTTGCTCTTGTACTTTTCAATTTTTGCCTGTCCAATTCGGATTGTAACAAACGGGTCGCTTTTACCTGGAAATAGGAATTTGAAAAATTATTTCAGACTACCAACAAAGATACATTAATGCGGTTCAAAATAACTGACAGTACCTATGACTATTGAAACAGAAGTGTGTAGAAAACACTTACGTGAGTTGCTGCTACTATTATTAAGAAACACTGTATCACTTGCATATTCTGAGTTTTATCTCAAAATCGTCATGGTGCTTTTAAAATTCCAAAGGTTGAAGTTTCTTGTAGGATGAAAAGTAAAACCCTTCTTTATGATGTTCCCTACCTGTCCCTACGGTGTCCCCAACTGCTCTAAGGGTGCTCCCAAATTATCCCCAGCTTACTATCAGCTAAAACTACAAATTAAACGAACACATTTAAAATTCCTAAATGCAAAAACAAAACACCCTACGACCAAAAGGATGCAACATTTTCTTCAATGCAAACTGAAGAATAAGAGAGAGTAGGTAGGGCAGTGCGAAACAGCCCCATAAAGCCTCAAATTGATTTCTAGACCTTACCATTAAAGTTTTAATCTTATCATTAGTACCTTATCATCAAAATTAAGCCTTACCATTAAAATCTAGCGCTGCGAGGTTCCTGGCTCGGTGAATTTTCACAGTTAGACTGCCTCTCTCTGTGGCAAAACAAGCAGAAATGGCAGTTAAAAAACTTTCAGGCGTGAAAACCCATATAGAAATACAAAAACTACATGCCATACTTATAAACAGGGAGTACGAAAAGTGAAGTTCCTTCTAGATTGAAGGAATATCTCTCATGCTGCCAAGGTTTCAAGTAGTTGAGCAATGAACCCAATGGATACAAGATTAGTAGTTCTATGACGTCACCTGTGCATAGCAGAGCCTCCATAGTGATCGCATCCATCTTTGTTGGCTTCTGTACAGAAAAAATGTAGGGAAACTGTCAAGTAGGAGGAAAATAGCTCATCAAGCACTGAAAATATTTAGTTGTTATACTATGTTTAACCTCATAGATCAAAGGCATTTCATTGAAAATAAAGCTAGATGAGAATGAAATGAAATTACGAGAGAAGGAACAAAGCTACATGAAAAAATAAATGACAAAATTGTTAGTAAAAACACAAGTGGCACTCACTCGAACCAGTGATTCACCTTCTGGGAATCCTTCATCTTTTGTCAGTTTTACTAGACGAATTAAATTTCAAAAAAGAAGTATTTCATAAATACATAAAGCTTGCAGATAAAAAAAGACAAATAAGTTGGCAATGATTGTAAGCCAGCGACTTCTATGATTACTACCAAAAAGAGAAGTTCAGTTGAGGTCATAACTAAACAAGTCATGTGCTGTTCCGTGTAGATGAGACTGCCCTTTCTGAAAAATATTCTTCCACTCTTGAAGCTTTTACCTCGACATGTGATTATTCATCCAAAACCACATGGATATGCTCTGATGGAAGGGGAAGGAAAAAGGGATTGGAGTGGAAAGGAGGGAGGAATAAAGGTAGTGAGATGGAGAAGAGGCAGGGGTAGAGGGGGGAAAGGAAGAGAATAAGGGAGGAAGGGAATGAGGGAGGGAGGGATAGATGGAGGGAGGGACAAGGGATTAATATTGAAGAGAAGCAAACCTGTGTTGACTGAACAAGTATACTCACTGTTTTTGCTTTGGAAATTGCTTGGTGCAACTTTAAAAACTATCGGCTAAAACATCAATACATCTAATAACATCTGAAATAAGAAGTTAATATTTACCTGTCTTCAATAAAGACGGAGCAGGCCTGAAAACAACTGACACAATTATTGAACCAGCTCTTTTTAGAGTTTCTGCCTCCTTCAAGTGCGATTTTGAATGAACTTTAAAGTAGACATCAATTTCTTTTTTAAAAATACGCCAATCATTCTGAAGTAAAAACGAAAATGGATACAATTCTAGGCGCAGAGCATTCGAACATAAAACATATTTTGGGGAAAGTGTGGTTTCTTCATAAAACTTTGATTATAGTCAGAAAGAGAAGATCAATTGTTGGAACAAACTGAAGTAAATTTATTGTCCAATTCTCATAAAAATAGTTGAATAGTTGAATGGATAGTTGAAAAACGACCTAAAGATTTGCGGAGATTTACAACTAGATGCGGATTCAAAATCGCGTGGGAGGAGCAATGGTAACTCCGTATGCTGCAGAAATAATCCAGCTACTTCAAGCAAAAGCCAGATCTGTGTTGCGCAGAACTTATAATCATAAAATTAGCCAATAATATACTGTTTTTAATATGATGTTTTATATACATGATAATCTTTCAGTGATACATAGACAGGGCTATTTGCAATGGTAGCTCCGTATGCTGCAGAAATAATCCAGTTACTTCAAGCAAAAGCCAGATCTGTGTTCCGCAGAATTTATAATCATAAAATTTGCCAATAATATACTGTTTTTTTAAATATAATGTTTTATATACATGATACTCTTTCAGTGATACATAAACAGGGCTATTTGCACATGGAAAAGAAAAAAATCAAACACAACAAATATTGAACTGTTCTACCAGGAGGTCAGGTTTGGGGATAATTCATTTTTATTTTCTTTCAAGAGGTGAGTAAATTTCACATCTCCTATGTTGTTAACATGGATTTAAGGCAGTACCTACTTTTGTCAGCTTCAGGTTACAGGAGCCCATAAAATCGTCATTATCATCAGCACGTGCAGTCGTTGAGAATACAACAGGGTTTCTATCGTTAATGATGAAAGATAATGTTGTCTGAAAATAAATTAAAATGTTAAAAATAGTTCGAAATACAAGAAGAAGATGGTACGTAGCAACAACTCGGTGAAAACTATTTTTCAACAAATTAACTGTCCTGTACAAATGAAATAGGAAATTCACTCTATGTTTTACTCCGATCCGGGTGGGGGTGAGTGGCCCAACGGCCCAGCCAGTTCCAATTACTTAACTGAAGTTAAGCATGGCTGTGTACGGTCAGAAACAGGATGGGCGACATTCCAGATGAACGACCAAAACAGCTCACTCTGCCGTCCTTCGGAAGGGACGTTGAACTAAGGGTCCCATGCCTAGATGCAGCATGCATAGTAGACCTAAATTAGCCGAATAAGCTAGGTATAACAGCCTACTCAAAATAAATTAAACAATTTACAACAACCATAACAACAAATCCCTGAAACAATTCATCTCAGCGTCAAATACAAACTCTGAATAGAGATTTAAAATACCTCGTAATAACTTGAGCTATATCAAACCTGTGTGTAATCAGCCGTAAAAAACTCGACCATTGACTCCCACTCTGGATTCAAGGTGTCTTCAATGCAATGACTGATGTTGATCTAAATCAAAGAGCGTTGATGAGAATCATTCAAAATAGATCACTTTTACAGAGTTAAAAAAGACGAAGAAAGTGAGAGAGGGTGAGAAAGAAAGAACAAAATACTAAGAGGATAAATATGAGAAACAGTGAAGGTAGTTTTACAACCAAATCCACGAGCTAATTACAAAACTGTTTTACATGATGAAAAAGGAAAGGATCCTTCTCCCTGACTTTCCCTGATCATATACACCCTGCACACACATACAACCACAAGCAACAACACTCTCTCATACAGAGAATATTTCTGCTTTACTTACCAGTTCTTTATTAGCAAACATCATCACATACGGATCACTTAGGCCATCTGGGTCCATAGGGATCAGATTGCTACCACTGTGCACGCGCACAAACAGCACACCAGCAACTAGAATGATAAACTTCGCAATTATAAACTTCGAAGATCTGAGAAGATGGGTTAAGGGTTGATCAAAATCGATTGTCGAATGGCAATGAAAATTCGGCTAAGTGACTGACACGACTTCGAGGAGAATGAGATTGGGGAATACACTAGGATGAATACACGTTTTTTGTTTCATAAGACAGTATTTTTTGGCCCAGTACTGAAACTTTCTTAACTTTTTCACGACTCCAGTATCAAAACTTTCTAACTATTTTCTGAGCAAAATTTGTTTGAGTTCCAATGTTTTGCACATGCACACTGGAGGAAAGTGAAAGGCTCCATCCACATTTGAAATTATGATAAATCTTGGTAAACAGCAGGAAGTTAAACTGCTACAGGGACACCAGTGTAGCATACATAGCATTTGTACACAGATAAATCACATTTTAAATACTGTTAAACTTTTAGCGCAGTCGAGTACTACTTTCTTATAAACCTTTTTCTCACAGCACGAAAAAGCAGCAACATTCTTTTCACATACTAAAAGCTTCTTTCGTCCGACACTCATTAGAGTATGAAAACGTCGGATAGTGACCTCAAGGTTAACCGAAATATATATAAATATATATATTTCATATATAATATTCATATATAATCTGATGAGTGTCGGACGAAAAAAGCTTTTAGTACGTGAAAAGAATGTTGCCGCTTTTTCGTGCTGTTGTAAAGTTCTGTAGTACCAACAGACTAATTAAACGTGTATCTGCAGAAGATGAAAACCAACAAAGCTCTAGGCACAACAATACCTAAATATCAGACGGGTTATATTCATTCTGTCTGAAAACAAACATTTTTAGGTGTCAGAAGTGAGCAATATGCTGGTAGAACAGAAGACTAAAATGACACAGTAGTGCATAGTGCTAACTAGGGCCTGGTGGCAACAGTATAGGCTGAGAAGATAGGAACTGGCCAGCCAATAATGGTGAAATAACAGTACAAACTTTGAGAGAATGAAATGTTAAAAGTTTGTAGTAGGATAAAATTATGTAATCCAATCATACCATCTACTGGTGCTAAGTCTTGTGGGAACTGTTTTTCGAACGATTCTTCATCTGTTTCGTTGCAGACATCAAGTAATGATAACTCTGTGTATTCCAAGTGCGCTTGCAAGAAAGATCCATCTATATTTTTATCTTCAAGATCGAGATCTCTGTAACAAAACAATATTATTCATAGACTATATATGATTAAAAACGCAGAATATTAAAAAATAACAGCTACAGGTGGCGGATGTACACACTTTTTCTAATTAGAATACCTAATTATTGCTGAGTCTCAGAATTCCTAAGCTTCTCTGGTCCTGAGCCTAACTCGATTTTACCCCCGTTTCCCCAGTTCGTTGGGGCTTGAAGGGTGCCTTTGAGAGGACTTTAGTTCTGGCACGAGCATTTAGGACCGGATGCCCTTCCTGACGTCACCAATGGCATGCGGTAGGCCTCGAACCCAGGACCATGTTGGTCCTAGTCGAGTGCATTACCGCTAGGCCACGGCTGCTCTGTTTTGAGGCTAGTATTATTCTTAAATTATTCTCGAATGTCAAAGGTGTAACTTCGTCTGAAAATCAAAGGACTATATTCGAATATTTTTTTATTTCTTACTTCATCATAAAACAAAATAAAAGTGGAACAGAATATTTAACTTAGCAATAAGTTAAAAGCCACAGCGATGCTGAGCCTCAATATTCTCAAAAACCTTATTCTTTTAAGAAAGATGCATGTATCATAACAGATTCGAAAAATTAATTCTGAATAATATACATTGAGTTAGTTCACTGCATAATTACAAACAGCGGTGCAAATATTAGGCTTTCTAGTGAAGATAATTAATTAGCTCTGATTAAAAAGTGTTGTGCTGAAAACTCAGGCTATGCTTCAAAACACTTGTGTATAGAAAGAGCAGGTAAAAGCTAGGTAGGAAACCGATTCTGAGTGGGCAACGTCCGCATAATCGCTCCAATTTGACAACGCCTGCATCAAAATGCAACGTAAGATATACTGTATCATCATGTAAGCTACTATCAATATTACTAGCGTGTATTGAGGTGAAGAAACACATCAGTTCTCAAGAATGAAAAATAACAGGCTTCATAGTTCGGGCCATTCATGCCTCAAACAAATAAACGAATATTCCCATAGACTGTATTTGATCACGAAATAGATTTAAATGGATAAATTCCAACAAATTAATCAAAATAATCACAATCTTAAGTAAAGAAATTACCAAAGTTGTAGCGCTCATGTAACTACCAACACTATTGAGTTGAGCCACGAGAAAATTATGATGATACACTATCACAATTTCCGTAGAGCAATTGAGTAGTTTCATAATAATTCTAGGCCATGAAGTTATAGAAAGAAAGAAATCAAATGAAATCAAGTACAGAAAAACAGACTATTAAATCATATAAGTATGACTTAAGTGCAGCTGTAAACTGCTTTTATACAGCTTAAAAATAGGATAACATCAAGGTGTTTCGCTAAGGGTGCTGTACTTACTGAATGGTATCTTGAAGGATATTTACTCTGACCAAAGGAAGGACGTATTCAACAACAGTGTAATTGGTTCCAAATCGCCGCTTGCCTTTCACTTTTATGTGTAACTAATGTATAACAATGAAGTGTTTATAGTCAGGGTATGAATATTCTAAATGCTTCTATCAATAAAGCTATAATTCGTACTACACTCTTTTTTATGAGAACCAGTAAAATTGAGGTTCAGGCTGGCTGTTCTGAATTTGTCCCAGATTTTGAGGCTGAATTGTTCCTAATTTGTTCTTAAATTAGTAGCATGTAGGTCATTGAGAAATACATGCTTTGATTGATCGAGAGTCAAACGTTACAACTAAACGGTTTTTATTGAAAAAAGTTTATATACAATTACAAACAGACAGTGTTAGCACAGTATCTGGTTTAGTTAGGAGCAACTAATTTACGAAAATCAAAGAACAAAAGTGTCAAAGCTGTCAATTTTCCTTAGATTATCAAGGAAAGGACCTTTCTTGTGCATTTGTTAATGGAAAGCTTCTGCATCGTTTTTCAAAATTACATTTTATGACAAGGCTGAAGGCTCGGCCTTGTTCTTAATTTGTTCTTAATTTTCCATCAAATTTCAGGCTCGTGTTCTTATAAAATTGCTCTTATAAAAAGAAGTATACATGATCCAGAGAAGTAAACAGTTTCAGTTCTAATTTGCTATTACAAAAAAGTAATAAAAATAATGATAATAATAATAAAACTGAAACCTATAAGAGAACAGATTGGGCATACTTCACAGCATACGTAGAAGTTAAATGGCAAAGCGAAAAGCAAATAAATTTTATGTCATTTCATAAATCATCAAAAATCATAAAAAAAATGCCAAATATCCCATCTACTTTGGGCAACAATTCTATATTGCCATGTAGGGCTTTGCAAGCAGATATCTACTTGAAAATTTGCTCGAGACATGTAAAAATCAATGAGCAAAGACAAGGAAACAATATTTGGTCAGCGTTAAATTCTCTATAACTACACACCTTATCATATTGTATACTGTCAACAAATAAGGAAACTGTATCTTGCCACACAACATCTACGCCCATTTCCTTTGTTTTAACTTTTTGCTTGTTCAAGGTTACAGTACACCATCTGTCTTCCTCTAGAAAAAGAAAGAAATATGCTACATTGCAAGACTTTACATTCAGGAGCACTAGGGGCTACTGGGTGGACAGGGAGGGGGGGAGAAATCTGAAATAAGGACATAACTAGAATAACTTAGTAGCCTATCTTGGTAGCCTATCAAATTCCAATTACATCGCTAAAATCTCATCAAAAACATTTCCTGAAAAATTTTAAGATTTAATACAAAATTTCAAAGACATACCGTTCTGTTTACTCCTTTTGCCATCGCTTTTGATTGTGACAGTGAGAACGCCACACGCTAAAAATAATTAAGGCTTTACCTATATCGATATATCATAACAGTGTCACAAAAACTTCGATTGGGTCATGCAACAAAGCACTGAAAGTTTGAACGGCTTCTGCTAATGTGTATCGCTAGATCCTCGAGCAATTTACAAACAAAAACCTTGGCGTACACATTTTTTTTATAAGAAAGTGGTTTATAAGTGCTCAGCTGCTCAAAAAGTTAAGAAAGTTCAGTACTGTATTTTTGAGACTTAAGAAAGTTTTTTTAGTGCCTGTGTGCTTAAAATTCGATTTAACTGTGAACAAACTGTCATGTATGTGATGCTGGCTACCCTCTAACAGTTTAAATTCTGTAATTTACTAAGATTTATCATCATATAAGAAAGTAGTAATTGAGTGCTCATAAAGTTAAGAAAGTTCAGTACTGGATTTTTGAGACACAGGAAAATTTTTAAGTGTATATGTATCTAAAATTCGCTTTATTTGTGTGCAAAATGTCATATATGTTATGTTAGCTGCCCTCTAACAGTTAAACATCTGTTATTTACTAAGATTTATTATCATTTCAAGCGTACATGTGCATGCGCAAAACTTTAGAACTCAAAGATTTTTGTTAAGAAAGTCTTGAGAAAGTTTTGATACTGGAATCGTGAAAATGTTAAGAAAGTTTCTTATACATAAACGTGTATTGAAAGAAGCCTATTTACATTCCACTGGCCTGATGTGTAGGGCACAATAGGCCTTAAATCTGTAGTCATTCACTGTAAAATTTACTATGTATATACTGCATATATCACTTTGCCTTTAGACATGAGAATTGAAAAAGCTACAATTAAGTTAAATGGGTTTCTCTGGCAACCAAGCTATCTTGCAAAGGACTGGAAAAGTCATGCCCCCAAATAAAGGTGCATCTATTTACTACAAAAAATCCAAAAAATCCTTTGAAGCAATGAATGAATCCAGTTGCTGGAGTTGTTTCATTAAGGGAGGGATGTTGTGGTGGAAAGCATGGAGTTCAAAATGCAAAAGATACGTCATACCGAGAACTTCTCAAAACAGTGAAACAAGAACCGTATCTTGGTAACTCACATTGGAAATTTGCAGCAAAGTATAACTCAGAGTGACAATTCGAACATATACTGGGTACACCCAAAGGGGGAAACATCTGCTATCCAGGACGCTGGGGAGTTACGCCCCTTTCCACAATGTGAATGAGACTGTAAGAGAGTTGATCATGCTACAGGAGACTTAGCATCCCATTAATCATAGTGTTTTCCATGACTTTTTTCTAGTCACATCTGCCGAAATGTTTCTAAAATGCCCCGCCGCCAACGGATAGTACACGGGCACATTTTTGAGCATACCGAAATATGGGGAGCTTTACTTTAGGAACAAACATCCATTAAACGTAGGAGGCGGGGGCAGAGAGGAACTGCAGCCCCCCCCAAGTTGGGCAGAAATCCGTTTCGTTCGGGAAAATTTTCTGAAAGAACAATAGGAAATTCAGGCAACTTTTCTGCCTGCTCTCTAGCTCTATTTGATATTCCGGGAGGAAAATTTACAGCCCCCTAAATTTGACATCCTCCTATGCCCATGCAAGCATCCTCCGAACGAAAGGGATCCACAGCTAACCTTTTCTGCTCTGCTCTTTGCATTCGTCATGTATTTACTGAATTCACTAGAGATTTTGACCCCCATTGCTCCCCAACGAATTACTGTCACTGCAGGGTGTATCCTGTACGCCACTACCGACGCCACCACACCCAAGCTTTCAAAAATAACCCTCTCCATAAAGCCTGTAGTTGCTCTCCCTGGGAATAATCATCGTACGTATTCTTTAGCTACCTGTATATAATTATTAGGGAAACCACAGCAACCACGATCTTTGCAATCTAGTAACATAGAAATTTATTGGCCTGTAAGATTCACGCCTTGACGTAGGCTCAATAATTAATGAGCATTGTCGGCGAGGATAATATTGTTTACAGAAGTGGAGCAAATTGACAAAAACGAAACTAGCCACAAGATAAAGACCGCTTTTCAAATAGAATTTCCAAAATGTTCAACAAATAAAGAATCAAACACATTGTTGGTGCCATGGTTGAGAAAAATGAATGAAAAACATCAACAGGCATAATGCACAACGAAAGATATGATAGTAAGGAAAGATAAACATGTGATTGAGTTTCCTAATCAATCGTAAATACATTTCCCTGCCTGTGAGTGGACAGAGACAGTGGAGATTTGTTGGGAATGAGTTGAGAAAAGAAGGAGGGATAGAGAAAAATATCTTGGAAGCTAAAATGACAGGGAAAAGGGCAAAAGGATGACAGAGATTGAAGATGTTAGATTGGATAATGGAGAGATTTAGAGTTAAAGATGGAAAACAGTTAGCCAATGTTGCATGAGATGGGAAAAGATGGAGAGAAAGAGAACCGCCATGATCCGTCTACGGTATTAAATGCCATGACACTATAAGAAGAAGAGTGGACTTTGATAGAAATATACACCTTTTAAGATTTGGGATTTAGTGAGGACCTTTGAGAGCAACAAGGAAGGACAGTACTAAATAGTCAACGAGCATACATATTGCTCATTTCATAACTAAATGTATAAATCGGCTCTAACTTCTAGAGAAGCAATTCTAATTCTGTAGAAAAATAAAGGTTAATTCAGGAAATATATCAATCTGACAGCACTTTTTCTTATAAGAAACTATAGCTACAGCCAAAGGTGCAACTACTGGGGGTGTGGGGCGTGACACCCCCAAGAATTCCAAACAGTGAGGAAATTTAGGCAAAGTTTAGAGTATTCTATCTTAAATTTGTCATATTATTCACTCTTAAATGTAAAACCTAAGAAAAAACACGAATAATTGGAATATATATGGTTTAATTAAATGGAAATAATTAATCAACCTGAGATAGCAAAGTCAGTGGCGGCCTGACACATTTTGCGCTCGGGGTGCCAGGTGCAAAAGCGTGCCCCTGAAGCGTTAAAATTTCCAGTAATCAGGGGTGCGCCAGGTATTCTGACAGGTTGCTGACTCTTCAGAAGAGGGACTAATACAGGGTGTCTGCACAATCTGGTAGATGGATTTCCCTAACAATTTTCTGACATTTTCCTAACAAACATCCCTTTCTCCCTGGCATGGTTTATTGTAAGTGTCGCCTAATGGCAGAAAAATTATAGGAACTGAGTACTTCAATGTCACCACCAGGGACCGATGTAAGAGATGACTATTTGGGGAGAGGGGTAGAGGCGGTTGAAATTCTGAAGTTTACCGAATCGTAAGAATAATGACTGCCTGACTAACTCTAGCAGAGCTGGCCGTATGTAAAATAATATGTAAAAGCTAAAGCTTCAGCAAGATATCAAGTTGTGAATTTCACGCTATATCTAGGCAGTGCTTTTATATTAGTTTTTCCTGTAGCTGCTGCTATTCCAGTACAGAGCTAGATTTTACCGACTTTTCTCAACATTAAATTGCGATTTGGATCGGTTGCTAAACTTGCCAGGGTCTGACACTCCACCGTTGCCTAATTTGCACCCCTGCACAGTTGATTACTGTTTGGTGTAGGGACTTCTTTTGGTTCTAGTAAATTACTAAGCAATTTCCAGCTCTTCATCTTTTCTTCTTCGTCTTGCTCACGCATCCTTTTATACTTTTAAGAACTATTGTTTACTGAAGTTTCTTGAGAAACGGCGGAACGATCCGCGGCAAACTTACACTGATAGAAAACGTGTTCGCAAACTCATGTCTAAAGCTAGCTAATGTCAATAACGCATATTTTGAGTTACCGAGTTAAAAATTGAGATCATTTACACTGATACTATCTATGACACTAATTCTTTAGCTGTGCTATGCACTGAATATTTTCTTCTGTGAGAATAAGACTTTCGAGGTTAGATTACCAAGCTCCTACTTCAAATTATTGTCAAGCATAGGAGTATTTTTGCATTTCACGTTTTGGTGTACCCTTGCATGATTTGGCGCCCATCAAAAATCGTTGCAGGAGGGGCCTGGCCCCCTGAGCAAGTACTGTCTCATCATGACGACAGGAATAACTAAAAATTATGGGCAAAAATTTTGGGCAAAATTACACAATTTGGGCAAAATTTTGGACACCCCCCAATAGCTACATCAAAAACCTCTGGACAATACATATAAAACATTACTAAGTTGTAAATGTGACCATTTGGGTGTTGGAGAGAAAAAAAACATAAAGTTCAACCTACCATAGCCTGATCTTCTTCCTAGGACTTCTGGATCACTGCACAGTGGGATAGTTATGTGTCCAGGGTCAACAAGAGCTGATAACAAAAATTAGGAAAAACAATAAGCCAACCAAGAGACTATGTCTGGAAAGTACTTTTATGTAATCTTCAAAATTGTACTTTTATGAAATCCATAAATGGGAAAATACACAAGGCAGACCTCTTCTGCAATTTTACAAATCCTTCCATGGCAGTGATTACCTGTCCAATCCCACTGTAAAATGGGAAAATATGGACATTAAATGATACTGATGATAATGATGATGATTCCATGGCACTGTGGAAGCAATCATGATTGGAGATTCTTACTGCATACCACTAAGAAAGCATAAAACTTTAAATAAAGTTTTATGCTTTATTAAATGTGTAAATATGCACAAATTTTTGGGCCTTAATTTACAATATAATCTAGACTACTTACTATATTTAAGGCTGTCACTGACTAAGTTGGAAATCCAATCACGAATCAAAGGGTATTCCATTAGTTGTATTCTCTTCAGCAGCCGAACTTGGAAGTCAAATTTTGGTCTGGAAAAATGATAGAGATATAATTAAGGAGTAAGAGGCTTGACTGCTGCATCAGTTTCTACACACATTGCAAAAGTTATTTTACTCTATCAGTTCTCCATTCAAAGATATCCTAAATATGTTTAGGAAGTCACAGAGAGGGAATATGCACGAACATTAGAGGAAAATACTACAATACAAGTATAATTTTAGCACAGTAAAACCAATAATTAAAGTTGTGCTTACTGCTTCAAAAATGAGAATGATATTGCAGCAATATGTGGAAATGGAATATTTTGATTGAAAAGAATATGCAACTGCATTCTTCCACGTATCCTTAGCCCCTCTATGCAAACATCTGTTGTTCCCCTGACAAAAAATAACATAAAATCCAAATTAGCATCTCTGACATCCAGTCCAGAAAATCTTGAAAAGCCACCAATTTCTCTATCATTTTAAGAGGTAGCAAATAATAATAATTCGATAGTCCATTGCTTAGCGGTAAAAAATCATTCTGCTAGGAAACTCAGCTACCTTTCATTATCTTTGAAAAATAAGACAAATGAATGAAAATTTCTTCAATATCACCGGCTGCAATGCCTTTTGCTCTATTTGCAAATAGCTTATAAGGACACTTTGCTGGTATTTTTCAACAATAAGCTATTCCCTCAACTGTAAAAACACGGAAATGTGTTGCAACAAAACAACAACTACATGCTAAAATCAGCCGCATGCCAGAGGATTTTTGAGTCCAGGATGTAGCATAATAAATTTACCAACAAACCATTAACTTTCCCAGAATTGCAAACAAGAGATGATGGCAACACCAGTTCAAGTGAAAAGCCAAATAATTATTGACAGCTTCAGCAAAAATGGGGATGTGACAACCTCACACTCCATATTTTTGCATGACCTGGCTAGAACACACCTCTAATACTAAAGATAACTTCCACTGAAACACTGACCGACAGAAGATAGTTAAAAAATTTAAAATAGGGAGACTGAGACAGAATCATTTCTTACAATTTCAATTTTGTTTCCAAAATAAATCTTGAATCTGGGGCATCAAGTGCAATATCAGCATCAATTACAATCTGATACTTTGGTCTGCTTATGATGTCTTCAGGGGGTTGCCTAAAAACAACCTCATTGGCCATAATTTTGCGCAGATCATCAGTTGTGTCAAAAACTCTCAAGAACTTGATAAAAGGTGTTCTTGTTCCAAGTGAGAAATCAGACAATTCAATTGACTCTAGAGGGATAATGGATATGTGATGGTATAAAATAAATCTTTCTTATAAAAAATATATTGATTAGATGTTTAATAAATCCATAATTTCAATGCTAAATTTATCAGTAACAGACAATGCCACTATTTCTTAGAAAATATTAGAAATCAATTGTGAACTGGCAATTTTAAAAATCAACAAAACTATAGAGATTTGATATCTTTGAAACAACATCACTTTGCATATTTACAACAAAACCAAACAGCAACATGGCAACTTTGATAGATATGGGGAATCACAAATATGACCTGTTATCTCCAGGAATGGCTCCAGGTCTGTCCTCACCAGCTATTGGCAACACACAGACCGAGGGCAACTTAGGGTCCCTGCTTTGATAGCCAGTAACTACTTGAATAGCCCTAATCAAATGATGTGGAACTTCTTGTTTATCCAATAGTGAATGAGGGGCTGATAATAGCTAATTTTATAAGCAGCAGGACATATTCTGAAGTAGATTGTATAAGGATAAACAAAAATTTACCTATGGAGTTGGGCTTGTATGTTTCCAAAGTTGGATCAAGCGCATTTTTGAGTAACTGAAATATTGTCCTGTCACTGAAAAGCCACCTGAAGAGGGAAAAACAATCAAAAGAAACAAACAAAATGCAAGAATTCAATCATTTCCTTGTTATGCAATACCATGGGGGAAAAAGCTATGACCAATTCATAGTCTCTAAAAACCAATGCTCTAATACATTTTATATAATTTATATTTTCTGCATTGAATCCACGATGGACGTATTCAATTTTCTTAAAAATATTTCCATATGTTAATTCTATTAAGTGTCCCTGCGGGATTCTACTTATTTGTTGACAAACAAAACAAGTCTGGTGCTTATGTCAATACTGCGAATCGTAAATACGAAAATTTAACAAAATATCTGGTAACTGATAGTAACAAAACATACTATGAAAAGCAATGCCTATAGAGCCCAGCAGGATTAATAGTTTGGAAAGCAGTTCTGATATGCTAAACAAATGTAAACTGACAATGGAAACATTACAACGAAAAAAAACTGCTAGACTCACAGGCCGTAATGACGAATGTAGCATACTATGCAATCTTACCAACGGTTGAGAAAAAAGTTAAACCATTCAGCAGTTTCTGCATTTTCAAACGCCTTCTTCCGATGTTGGTGGACCTCAGCTTCTTTGTAGGCAAAATCTTGTATTAGGACCAACTTTTCATTCCATTGCCAAATTGACAGTGCGCATAATATTATTAAGACCGTCCAAGAAAAATCCAGTCGGCCTAATAAGTACGCAAGGACGATAAAAACCGAGACTGCACAAGACAACCTGAACGTATGGCGCCTACAAAATTTATGAAAATCTTCATCAACATGAAATTCACGAACATCCTTGGGCCGTCGAATTTCTTGGCTTCGGGAAGGTGGTTCCATATCTTCAGTCGATGCTAAGTGTTCCATCTCTCCTAGTTAAATAGAGACCTCATTCTTTGCAGGATCAGTTTACCCTGGCAATATTATCAACCCAGCGTGACATTCACATCTTTATGCATCTACGAAGTTTGAGCATTGTCCCCATCCCTTTATTTGTTGTTTTGAAATCAAGCCTCCATTTCACGGGTGGTATGATCGCGTACAAATCACCAATCAACGATTGATGTGTCCTCTTTTAATTTGAAATGGGTGTTGCTCTGACCTTACGAAACACAAGTGTCCCATAGATCTTGTCAATCAAATACGGACGATAGATGTAAACATAGGGGCCAGCTGAAGGGCCAGAGCTGGATTTGGGGGGCCTAAATTGTCTTCTTCAAGTGAAAAGTTTCTTATCACAATTGTTTACAATTGGAAATATTCCCTTTTGGGGGCATGGGCCCCGCCCCCTTACTAGATCTGCCAATGGGTAGTTTTCGACTGATTCATCATCACTATCATTATTCATAGTTGGTTGCAACTTTAGTTGTTAAAAACGAACACAGGCCAACTATTAAAACAAAGTAAAAAACAAAGATACAAAGATTAGGCTATAATGCAAATGGAAAAAGAAATACCTTTTTACAAATCAAGCGATAGTAAGCAATGTAAGTTTTGCCTCCCCACTTTGCGATCAATTTTTTGCATTTTTCAAGGTACCAGCTCTCTTTATTTCATCCTTTATGGCAGTGATGTGCCGAGACACCTTCTGTTGGGGGGGGGGGCGTTTTGACCAATTGACCAACTATTGTTATTAAAGAAAAAAAAGGTCACAGAAAATTCTGTGGCCAACTCTCTTGCAGCATGGCTAACTTTTGACCAACTTTCTTGCAAATTTGAAACTATTGGGGGACGCGACGCTCCCTCCATCGCCCACATCGGCACATCCCTGTTTTAGGGTATTCCATTGGAGACTACCTCGAAATGAGACAGAATTTAGTTCATATCTATTTGTTGTGCTTGTGGAAGCCTGCATAGTACCATGGTACGGAGATTGTAAGGCATATCCTTTCTACAAAAAATTCCCATAAGTATGCAGGATTTATTTGGTTAGTTGTCTTGTAAATTTTAGTCATGACATATTGTAAAGTACTTTGATGTACAGTGATGCTTCCAGCCTTTTCAAGGAGCTGTCCAAATGATGAATCATAATCTTCATACAATACCCTCAAGGCACGCTTATTTGTCCTCTAACCACCGACTTTTACATAATTCTACCCCAGCAGACGGCCTTTCAATTCTCTTTGATGTTTAAGCATCTCTACAATCAAAAGGGACATATCTCTAAGACCTAAAGAAAAGGGTTCTCGAAATTTTCGATGGAGCAGAGCGCACTGGAAAAATGAGGCTCCCATTTCCATTTGCTCCCTAGCTATGAGGTAAATTATAAATGTATTGCAAATTTTCCAATGGACTAAAGGCAGGGGCGTGGATAAGGGAACATTTGGGGGTGGCAACCCCAATTTGCCGACAAAGAAGACTTCCATCAAACCAAATTATCAAAAAAAGAAGGCTTTCCTCGCGTTCCAACATCTACTAACACCAATGGTGTACTGCAAATTTGCTGACAAGCCAAATGTTTGTGTTTCCAATGAGCACTTTTTAACATTTAGGTGTGGTCATCACACCCAACTGGTTGCCCCCCCCCCGTTTGAAAGCTGGCTTCGTGACTGAGACAGAAACATTCAAAATTGTTGCAGTTAGTTGTTCACATTGTATAGCTATAAAGTACATAGTTTGCTTTGATTTCCTCAGTTGTTGATATTGATTTGCGTCCACAAAGTGTGCTTTACTTACTTATCCTTCTTAAAACTTTTGCTTAGTTGGGAGGGGTGTTTAATAAATTGAAATGGGTTGTGAAATTCTCAAATATCAGGAATCGGGGGCTCCCCTACTATTCGGTGCGAAAGAGTAGATTCAGTATGATAAATCACAGCAATCGTATACCATTTACCATTATTTTCTGAGTATATTTTTGAAGGCGGCACGCCCTTGTTGGATCGTAGCTGTGGAGGAGAGCTTAAGCTGATACCACCCTGAGCATCATTTTTGTTTAACGCAACGAGTTGTTAACCGCTAAGCAAACATTAACTGGAAATAGGTCTTGTAATAAATAATCATGGGTGACATAACACAGAAAGAAAAAGAAGTTCTTGAAGAGTCATTTCTGCTATATGACACAGTTGGAGATGGCAAAATTGACATAAACCACTTGGGTGACGCGCTTCGAGGGCTTGGCCTAAATCCCACTGTCGGGGATGTTGCAAAAATTCGTAAGGAAATTGATCCATCTAACAATGCCAAGCGTGTGAGTTTTGAGCAGTTCTTACCGCTCTATCAAGCAGTCCACCAGAAAGAGAAGAAAAAGAAGATGTCCAACGACGATTTCGTAGAATGTTTTCGAGTTTTTGACAAGGATGGCACAGGCCTAATTACAGCAGGCGAGCTCCACCATGTTTTAACCACCTTAGGGGAAAGACTTTCCCAGTCCGAAATCGATCTACTTACACAAGGACTCGAAAACAAACAAGGTCAAGTGAATATTGAAGATTTCGTTCATGCTGTTGTTGATGGTTAGAACCTCATTTCAGAAAGAAGCAGGCTTTTCACAATATCTGCAAGATCAAAGACTGGAGTTTAAAGTTTGCTTGACATGTAAAGCTGTTACCTGTTTCGACAAGTACTTGGGATGAAAAACGGAAACTAAATTAGTTAGCAATAGGGTGTAGTCAACTCGCAAGCACAGACGTTTCTATTTGCACTGCATAATTAGAGAAAGTTTTCAAACACAGTTTTTACTTTGCCTCATATAACTCTACATGGACATTTGAAATGTTCTGTGGATAAGCACATTTGTTGCAAATATTAGTAGTAACCTACACCTCAGAGGCTTTTGACCTAGCAGAGACTGGTTGTATATCTTGTTAAAATCATCAGTCAAAAAAATTTTAAGCAAAGTGCAGAATGCCTTTTTTGTTTGCTCATTTTCTGTCCAATTTGATTTCTCAATGCCCAGAATCTGAATTGAGGAAGAGGAAAGTATTTTGTAAATACTGAATCACTCAGCATCCTATTCCTCATTACTTCTAAGTCTCAGAGCAACACCAGTTTCCTTCAAGAACAAATTGATGATTTTCTTGAGTTCATATGTAATACTAGAATTTGAGTAACAAATGAATGAGTTTGAGCTGGCAAGTTAACCATGGCTCCCCACATGTTCTTTTGCAAGACAAGTAATACAAAGTTCATACATGTTTTTAAGAAAGCAATTATCTGACATTACCTAAATTTTTATACTTTTCTCTGACTTTCCAGACCATATGAACCCTGAAACATGCTCTTTTAACATCAGAGTGATAGAAGAAAAGAAGAAATTGACTTTTTAAATAACAAGAATCACTATAGCTATCAACATCACTATCAGACAAGAGTGTGATTTGATTTATAACAAGGGAAGCTTGAAGCAGAAGTTTTAGGCCACATCCTTTAGAATCACACAGAATAGCTCCACTTCACTAGATTCAAAAATCATTTCTAATTTTAGGATAAGAAATGATGATCCTGATGATGCTTTTGATTAAAGCAATGGTAAAGCCATTAACTGCATGTCTGATGGTACTGATGGTTGTATCTGGACTGTAATACCTGTGGGCTAGAGGGTGCTACACCCTTTGTAAAGTCATGTGGCATTTTAGGCCCACAGCTCCCCTTTGAATAGTAAAATTTTGGGAATGTTTGAGTAATGTTGTTACTTTGCTCAATATCTGCAAGCTGGTTTTACTGTTGATGCAAGAAGTAGTAGAATTTGAATTGAATTGAATGTTGTGTTTCAAATATGTTATAACATCATAACATGGCAAAATTTGAAATTCAAGGAATATTGAGAAAAATAGAAAGGTCAAGAGAACCATAACCAATAAAATGAAAATAGTAAATGGGGCAGTCAATTTTAGAAACATGCAACCAGAGAAAAGTCAAAAAGAACTTGTTGAGACAAGGTAGATCTTGCAAATGAAGGAAAATTCTTGGAATTGGTAACTCAACATGCTAGAAGAAAATAGAATCCACAAGAGCCAAATTGTAGCAGCAAATTAATGTAGAAGTACCATTTTGGATGCTTTGAGAGTCAAGTCATCACTTCAGTAAAGATCATCAGAAAACATAGAAACTATCATATCATTTCCATCAGTTTTTTTAACAGCATGATCATCATCTTCATTTAATGTCCTTTTTATTCCTTACGGAGTTGGATCAAAAACATTAATCCTCATAATCACAACTCAGTATTTTCTGCACTTTATTTATTATCTATATTTTGGAACACACATACCGTGCACATTTGTGTGTGTGTGTGCCTGCAACTGTCCTCAGTATAGGTACCACATTTGTAAATAAAGAAGAAATTGCAAGTGGCACTCGTAGTGAGGACTGGGTGACTCAATGTCTTTTCTCACTGCGAGTGTTCACAATGAAAATGTATAGTAATGTTGTTTTAATGCATTTGTTTTTTTTTTGTAAAAATCACTTGACGTAAATGACTTAAAGCCATGTGTGCTGGGAGGGCTTTAATGTTAGGCTATAAATTAGCAGTGTAACATAACAAAGAGATCTGGGGAGCAGTCAGAAATTTACTCTTGGAAATGGGTTTTCTAGTTAACTAGGGTTGAGGGATGCAGTACTGCAGAGCAATACCTCTAAGCACCTACCCACTACATTTGCTCAATATCACAGGTACTAATAATTCACTAATGTTTCAATGCTGCTAATGTTTAGTTCAACTAACAGAAAGGTAAAAAAACCTTGGGATGTGTCGCAATTCAAGCCACATTCCCACTATTTTTGCTTCAGGATCAAAGGGAGCAGAGACTTCTTCATGAGTTACCTATTGCCCCAGAGTCAATTCCTACAGTGGATTGGGAGGTTGCTTCATTTCCAGGCAACAAATCTGTCATCAAGCCATAAAATCTGTCATGGTAACTGCTTCTAATGTCTTCTATTCTAGAAACCCAAAGAAAATTTTTTTATGACGTCATGGAAAGAAAGGAACCACATCCATTCTGTTAGCAAAATCACGGATATCAAAACGACGTTCAAACTGAAGGGGCCTGGTAACTAAAGTCAAGGCTAAGCTCAGAATTCTGCTTATCCTTTTTGGGTACAGCACCATTTTCAAAGGTTTTGGAATACCGTAAATTCCATTTCTAACCCCCTCTCCTATAATTCCCCTTTCTGGACCAAACACGTTATCAAACCCCCCTAGAAAATATTGAATAGTACCAATCGGAAGTAAGCCTTATAGTGGTAAGTATACTACACGTTTTTTTATAAGAAAACCATCATTTTGCCTGAGCCTCAATTTTCTCAACTTTTCCCGAAATTGAGCCTGAGATTTTCTTAAATTTTTCTGAAATAAACTGTCTATAATGGGCCACACTTTCTTTGTTTATCGTGCATACTCGATTTTGAATTCCATCCGCAAGATTTTGAATGCAATAACGACGAAATATCGATTTTTGGCTAATAAAAACACTAAATGTTGGAAATTGAGCCTCGTGATTTCCGTGAGATTTTCTTAAGTATTTTGACCATTTGAGCCTCATTTCTTATAAACCTTTTTCTTATAAAAAAGCGTGTAAGCTAGATCCCTCGCCGTGAACAATCGTTCTCAACCAATCAAGAATTGATAGTCATTCATATAAAAGCGTTCGATATCAACGGTTATTACACACTTTTTCAATTTTTTGTTCTGCTATGAGCTAATGATGTATAAACTAAACACTTTAAATATTTTCTCTGTTCACACATCTAGTATCTAGATTACTAATGAAAATCCTCAAGAAATTTATTTAGTTCTCCACTATAGTGCTTGAAATCAATAAGCCCCCCCCCCGGGGGGCTAAATAGAGAATTTACGGTATGAACAAATGGAATGGTCTTCTAATGGGGGTAAGACTTGTTTAACCCTAGTTAATGGCAGGTAGCTCTTTTCTTATTTGTCCAATCCATAGAAATTTTATGGTCCAATCCATATGGTCCAATCGAAGTCGTACTATGAATCATGGGAAATTGGAGGGAATGGAACCACATCGACACTGAATAGTGACATGGGAAGAGAGGTGATACTATGCAGATGGAATGCTACCTGGAAACCATAAAGACAAAATGCCTCTGATCTGTTTTGCTCCCGCCCTCCCATACCATTTTTTGTGCTTAGTCTTTACATTGTTAATCTTCATCTACTCCCTAGCTTCTCTGTCTGTTCTTAACTTCTTTCCTTGAGGTTCTTTTCCAAACAGTTTTGAGGCAGGTGCATTGCTCTTTTCTTTGGCCAGAAATTTATTATTTCCTGAGCCAAGCACTGAAGTTAAAAGGTTTATATTATCCAGGCAAGCTAGAGTAATGCACCAACGCCCATTTTCCTAGAGCTTACTCAGGCATTAATGGTACTTCATTCAGCAAATAAGTGTAGAAAAGTGCAAAAACGCAGCTTCGTGCAAAAACAAAGTAGGGGCTCCCTCCCCGGTTTCGCAACCTCTGAAAATGTAGGTCCTATACAACCTAGGAAAACAGTTTAGGAAAGGCCCTGGCTAAATGTAAATATATTACTCCTTTGCACCATTGTTATCTTTATTTGATATTATTGTATTTAATATTATTAATAGTTGTATGTAGAAGTATTAATTCTGCGTGTGCTAGATGATTAAATGAACTGAAACTGAAAAAGTGAAACTGTGAGGAATCTATAATTCCCAGCCCCAACTCTGTAACATTATTTTGCTTCATAAGCAATTCTCTCAATGATTTCATGCACATACACGTTTTCAATTTTATAAGAAAGGTTTTTCTGACCCAATACTGAAACTTTCTTAGTAAAACTTTTCAGTTCCAATATCTTGGAAATGCACATTAGAGGAAAGTGAAAAGCTCCATTTACATTTGAAATTATGATACATTTTAGTAAACTGCAGAAGTTAAACTGTGAGAGGAAAGCCAACATAACATCCATAGTATTTTGTACACACATATATACTTTCTTAGGTTTCAAAAATTCAGAACTGAACTTTCCTAATTTTTTGAGCAGTCGAGTACTGCTTTTTTATAAACCATTTTCTTATTAATAAAAAATAGTGTATTTCAAAGTTACGTGAATCAAAGGGGAAAGTTTTTGGATGAATGCTTCAAGTACAGATACAGTTTAATGCAGGAGACACCATCTGGCAATTAACGAAGATCTGGATGCTATAAAACTCACATTTAAAATTACAGCTATGTAAACTATAGAAAACATGAAAAATAAATTATATTAACAAATAGCAATGCTTTCGATGTTTAAAAAATTGCATTTATATATGAAATAACTACAAAGATTATATCTAGAAAATTATTCAGCCATTTCAATTGACCTGTTTGTCACGATTTTACGAAAGCTATCGTGGGAAGCAAATTGTAAACTCCATGTAATTTCTACTTTCATATGTAGTTATTGAGATATCTATGAGCAATGGTGGAGTCTATAGTATGTGCAAATTTGCAAAAATCTACCTTACACAAAATCACCGACGTACAACTTTGCTCACCCTTTAGTAAGCCCTGCGGCTCAAGACTATCCTACTTTTTAATTGCCACTAAAAACAAAGTTAGGCAATGGATGGCTAATTATTAAGTAGGAATTGGCACAAAAGACAAGAACCTTTGTCACAAATGATGATAATACCTAATGTTCTAGACGTATTTTTTTATAAGAAAACCATCATTTTGTTTGAGCCTCAATTCTCTTAACGTTTCCCTAAATTGAACCAGAGATTTTCTCTAAAAATTTCCCTAGTTTTTACTGAAATAAACTGGCCAAAATGGGTTACAATTTCTGTGTTTACCTTGTATACTCCAATTTGATTTCCATCTTTAACATTTTGAAAGCAATAATGACTTAATATCCATTTTTGGCCAATAAAAACACTTAACTTTGGAAATTAAGCCTTGTGAGTTTCTTAAGATTTTGGCCATTTGAGCCTCATTGTCTTATAGACTTTTTCTTACAAAAAAAACGTGTACCATGTCGCAGAAAAAAGGCACACGAAACTAGCACATGGACCTCCCTCCATTGCAATATCCAAGATCTTTCTTGTGATATCTTTCGGAAATTAAGGAAAAAAACCGCCGTATCGTGCTCATTACAATAAAGCCTGGTGTTAAAAAAGCTTGGCTTAGTGCATTTAGCATAGAAAACTATACAAAATTAAATAAAAAATAGCAGAAAATGTCAGGACTTTTGCAAAAGGACATTGTCAAATTTAGCCAAATTGGCCTCACAAAATGCTAAAAGAAAGCATTACTTCATACAGACCATTCAATGGACATTGGGTTAAGAACTAAATGACTCTCTTTTGTAGGATCTAAGAATTAGGCGTCAAAAGAAGCGATTCGAAAGGGGGAATAAAACAGTTGAATTTCTTCTCTGTTATCTGAAAATCACATCTTCACGAAATCCAAATTGTCTCAAAGGGACCTATTTCAAAGATAGCAACCTCTACCTAACTAGCTATATATTGGAAGGAAGTTGATTTCGGGAGCAGTCATTAAGTTTGAAGGGTACAGGAGCGGAAGCAAACTTGCAAGGGGATGTCACTCCCTGAAAGGTGCTTTTGGGGGTTCAAAAGCTTATTACAAAAATGTCTGAGGGTATGATAAACCTAACTAGTATGGGTATACTCAGGAACGAAACAGAAGGGGGTTATGGGGGTGAATCACCCCTCCCAAACCTTGAAAATCTGTCATTTCGCAAGGCTAAAACGGCAGTACAATGTATTTTTACAGGACAACTTACTGGATCCAGGACCATTTGATCAACTACTGTTATTAACAAAAAATTTCAAATAAAATTTGATAAGATAGGCATGAAACAGTTTCTTCATATTATGTAGGGTTATGAAATTTTTTTAACATATCGTTAAGGAGTATGAAAATATTTGGAACGTTCAATGATTTGCTTCCACCGCAGTACCTGTCAAACCTTAAGACTGCTCATTTATTGACCCTAGGCAGACACCGTGCTGAGAACAGTATCAAAAAATGAAGAATTCCTACAGGTCTGCAAACTACATTGAATTCATAGCAATCACTAAAGTGGCTGAAATGTTAGTGGAAATCAATACCATGTTTATATTCAGCAATGTTTATAAGAGCATAATGGATCGGATTTAAACTGGAATCCGATTTACTGCTGTCGAGACTAGGCTTTGTATTTACACGAAATCTATCAACTAACGAGTAATTGAGTCCATTATTTGCATATTCCATCGAGATTCGGTAATTCTGGTGACTACTACCAAGAGAATACTCTATATATCCTACCAATTGATGCTTAAAAGTCTTACAGAATGTTTTTAAGCCAATACTAAAATTTCGCAAGTTTCAAACACTACATAATTGGTCAATATCTCAGCTGGTAGCCTCTATTTCAAAAGTCTTATCAGCGAGAAGTGCGAAAGAGGCTACATATCTGAAGGCCATCTTGATAAAGTGTATTTGCTGAGATACGACGCGCTGTGCGAGAAAAGGTGGCAGTATTCATATTATTATGAACAAATGACGTCGTGCAGCCAGTGGCGTAACGTAGGCATTCGGGGCCAATAGGAATTAACTACAGTGGAGGCCTTTGTGTAGGGAAAATTAAAATGAATGAATAAATCCAGTGTTGTGGTAGCAACAATGCTTACTTAGGGCTTTGGGATGGCCCCAGGAAGCTTTTAAACACATTATAGCGAAATAGCAGATCATAATATGAATTTGTTCAGGGTTCCTTTTAGTCGCAGGCCCTTCGTTTCTGAACTACGGTGCCCTAAACTGCGTTACGTCACTACAGGTAGTTGTACATCATCATGCCATTTCAACTCAAACCACTAAGTAAAACGCCCCCATCTAATAGGAAACGATTGTAAAATTAAAATCCCTTGAATTGTTCCTATTGCTTTTTAACACTAAATAGCGAGATTAATTGCTTCACCGTTCCTCTTGTAACATTTTCCGATGACACTGACCTGCTCAGTTTGCTCCTAGCTCTTTCCTCATCCTCCTCAACATTTAAGTTCCTCAAACTCAGCTTCCTCTGCAACGTGCTCTTCATTTTTTCCCGCTCCTTCTTTTTCTTGCTCCTTCGCAGTTTACTCTCCATCATCTCTTCAACTTCTTTTTCTCCAGGTATAATTACAAGCTGATGGTACTTTTTTACAAGGTCTTTTACCGGTAAAGGCTTTTCCTCCTTCTCAGTGTGCTCCGCTGTTTTCCCAGAGTTGCACTCCTGCGTCCGGACAATATCCTCCTTCACTGAAATCTTAGCATTGCTGTTATTGTTGTTTTCGGCCTCGACTTCATCAGGCGTGCGGATGATTGGGTTTCTCCAGTCGTCCCTCAAATGAGCAGTAGGCTTAGCTAAGCTATTCGCCTCAGCACTTGGCTTTTGCTTAGAATGAGGAAGTGATTTCAATGAAGTCGTTTCTATGCTTTTCCAGCTATGCAGGACAGCAGAAATCCCAGAAAATTGCCGCGCACCTGCACGTTCAGTGTTCTCAATAGGCTTATCAATCGTCACAATTGGCGCATCTTGCGGTTGCGCATGATGTGCATTGTTCTGCTCCTCTGTATCGAGGCTTCCGGCGTTACATTCATCTACAGCCTCTTTTGGGGGCTTCGTGTTGAACCAAACATGTGGAGCACTTAGTACAGACCCTGTCTTTTGCTGCCCACCATCAGTCGACGTTCCCATATGCACAAACTTACGCCTATTGTCCATATACTTTTTTGAAACTTGAACATTGGCTGAATCAAGTGATTCCAGCATTTCATCAACAGTTTTGCTCTGCTGTTCAATTTTTTCTTTACTAACAAGAGCAGTATATTCGCGTATTCTGTCGTAAACACTCTTTGATTCGCTTATTTCGATGTTCCGTTTACGGTGGCGTCTGATCGAAGCTGCGTAAGATCGCACGTAATTCAGAGACGACGGCGCGGCTGGTTTTTTGGGGATGTTTGGCAAACTATCATTGCTGTAAACAGTAACTTGCAAACACTCA
This sequence comes from Cassiopea xamachana, assembly GCA_900291935.2. NCBI lineage: Eukaryota > Metazoa > Cnidaria > Scyphozoa > Rhizostomeae > Cassiopeidae > Cassiopea > Cassiopea xamachana. The sequence continues at coordinate 2,434,833 of OLMO02000301.1, forward strand.
TCATTCTCTGTCTTTCTATTACTTGTCTTAGTCTGCATCACTTCCTCTCTTTCTCGATGCACAAATGAGCGTTGAGGATCCCCTACTTCAATCTTCAAACTTGATCTAGCCGGTGCACTAAACTCTATACCTCCATTTGAAAGTTGCCTATCAAGCGCGATACCTGATGATTCGTTTGACTGCGTTGCTCCTTCATCCGCGTTAGAAAACGAAGCCACGCGGTTATGCGCTTCAAGATCATAATCCGCATCATTTTCAAGTTCATCGTTCAAGTCACTTAACCGCTTCTCCAATTCGTCATCTTTGATTCCAATGCTGACTTCGTTTATGACAGACGTGCTAAAAGCACGCTTTTTCGAACGGTCTAGGTTACTAGACGCGGCTGGATTTATTGTTTCCGAAATAATGGAGCCTAAACTTCTCCGCTTCGTTCTAGGCAATGTAGTCGCTTTCCATACTTCATCCTCCGCGAGGAAAGCGTCGATATCAGCGGTTAAGGAAGATGTACTGACAGATGGGACGCGCGACGAGTCAATTTTTTGTTCACTACCATGAGAGCTAAAAGCTTGACTCACCTGACGAAGTGTGTTTTTGATGCTATTACTAGAGTTATCATCGTCTGAGATTATTGACAGCCTCCTTTCCAGCATGTCATATTTATCCGGCTCTTTGTCAGTGCAAGTGGGTGCTCGTTTTTCAGCTTCGCTCGTCTCCGTAACTGATGTTGTACTACCAGAAAAAATTCGGGCTCCACTTCGGTGTTTGCGATTAAAACTTCGGGTTCGTGTCAAACCGTACTTCCGTAAATCATTGCAGACTCGCTCCCTTTCGCTATCCAAATCAATTCCATTCACAATCACCCCAGTCTCATCTAGCGGTGCGTCGGGGGGTAATGATAAGGGACGGGTTCGTTTCAGATTCCCAGGCTGAATAGGGTCATTCCCCATTTCCAAGTAAACAGACTTACTGACCTGGCGACGTCGCAGGTCTCGGCTGTTGGAGGGTGTCCGGTGGGGTAACTGCTCTGCATCCATTTCATCCTTGTCCTCTTGCGAATCAAGTGAAACGAGGTCGTGGAGTATGCTCAGTCTTCGAATTTGATCCGTAGCCTCTTTTGACTGTTCACTCTGCAAAACCAGCAGAGGAGTTTAAAAAATGAACGGTAAAATTTTTATTGAATGTCACTAAAAATTTTCTACAAAAAGTCAAATAAGCCTACCAACTCTTTCCTTAAACAGGACACTTGTCACATTGATGAAAATCAAAATACTCCTTAAAACACTTATTTTCTATTGCGCTTTTCTACCGTTCTAAATTCCCTTTCACGTTAGGCCTATGTAGCTTCATTCGTATTTAAAATTATATTCAATGCCATTCAGAAGAAAGGTCACGTTCGTTCGATCCACCATTTTTTGTCTTTAAAAGTCTAATGCATCAAACAGCTAAAGTTTTGCAAAAAGAAGGAAAAGAGAAACCATGGCTATCAGATACCGGCATGGGACAGATCGCTGCCTTCCACCTGATCCTCTAAAAATCTCTGAAGACATCAAAACAATACAATTTGAAGTCTCTTTTAGTCTACAATGCCTGCCAAAAGTCTTGGAACACTTCCTGTGATTTATGCTGTAGACGAACTACAAAATCCCCTAGCCCATACAACAATGTTGTTTGAAGGTGATAGGAATAGCACTGGAGGGAGAAATGGTGTTTTCCCAAATAGCTAAGGGCTTCGGCTATCGATTCAACATTGTATGAAGGGGGAAGGGAGCTCAAAATTGTCATTTCTGCAGCGAAAATAGGACGGGGGTGGAAAAATCCTAACACTGTATGGGTGTTCCAAGGACTTTTGGCAGACATTGTAGTTCCAATCATCACTTGTCTCTTATAGAGCCCAGGGAAAATTCATCCCAACCCCCTAATAAATATGTAAGAAAATCTTACCTCTTCCATTGCTGTCACGTCCAACAGATTCTCTCGCGAATTACTCAAAGAGTCCCTTAATGATTCTAAGCTCCTAGATTTAACAATTGTCGAAGGTGGGACATATTCACTCTCAGGAGACATAGCATTCCTTTCAGGAATATCAACATCGAATGAACTATGACCACTGTTTTTACGTGGCTTCTGTCGCTTTAATTTCCAAGCTTTTATCTTTTCCTGTGGTGAAAAGTGAAAAAATGGTAACTTTTTAAACTTCAGATACTATTGTGATAATACCTCTGCCATGCAGCATCGTTGATTGTGAGTTTGCGACAGAAAACCCAATTCAACAAGCAAAAACACTTTCTTGCAAAATGTCATTATTCTGATTCTTTTATTGTCTTATGAGTGGGGCTATCCCATTCTGACAAATAAGAGCGGGTCTTTAGGACAATTACAAACAGGGACACCTACAGGAGAAAAAACCCAGAGAGGATAAATTTGCTTGCAGTATACCAAAAATATGGTTTTGCTGTCATATCACTAATACTCTATGCGTTAATAAGGAAATACTTCACACAAAAGTGCACATCTGGCCTCACTTGTAACCGTTGTGGGTTGGGGGTGGAGGGGCAATCACTTCTGTGCTGCAGGAATCCTTGAATGCATTGCTGCGCCATAGAAATATTCACATTGGCCATATTGCCCAGTATGATCAAAGTTAGCAACAGGGGTACAAGATGCGAGAGATAAAATCTAGCTCCCTTGTTCTTTGGGTATCAGGTCAGTTTGATATGCGTTCAGCTACTTCCTTCAACTCTAGATTTCAAAAGCTAGATAGATCCTTTACCAGTAAATCCGTAAGCACAGGAAGAGGTGCAAAGGAACTTCACTAGACGTTTTTTTGTAAGAAAAACGTAATTTTGCCTGAGCCTCAATGTTCTTAACTTTTCCAGAAATTGAGCCTGAGATTGTCTTAAATTTTTCTTAACTTTTATTGAAATTAACTGGCTAAAATGGTTTACACTTTCGCTATTAATATTGCATACTTGAATTTGAATTCCATCTTTAACATTTTGAATGCAAAAGAACGAAATATCGATTTTTGGCCAATAAAAACACTAAATTGTGGAAATTGAGCCTCGTGATTTTCTTAACATTTCTTAAGGCTTCGACCATTTGCGCCTCATTTTCTTTACACTTTTTTCTTGTAAAAAACGTGTATAGCTTCCAATGACTCTAAACCTTTGCACAGGCTACGTGGTCCGTTATATCTTCTAGTTCTAAGAAGACGGAACACAGACAGGAGGCTCTATTTGTGTTATGCATTAGTTGCGGAAACACATAAAAAGAGGAAGGCCTACTCTTATGACGTCAGAGTAGCAATTGATACTAGTGGTGAGACTACCTTTGCTTGCCTGTCCAGAAATTCTTTGGCCTTTGTATTTAGTGATGATCTCTTTGGCACATTGTTTGAATCCTCTTTCAAAATGCTGTCCTAAGAAGAGAAATAGTTTATAATTCAACTAAACTTTAGCCAATGAGCATCGCAAATTATGTGAATAAATGCAGGATATTTTCATGTGATAGGAAAGTCTACTTACACAACGTCTGAGATGAATTGTATTACACTTTTATGGGACTGAAAACATGCTCAATGTGGCTTAGAAACCAAAGCAGAAGCTAAGTGCCAATACGTATAATTATCTGATTGTGAAGCAGAGCGACCAGCGGCTTTTGCCTATGAAATCCCCCCTTTTTTCTTTGATTTCCCTGAGGACAATGGCAAACTTTCCTGGCATTCTTACAGCTGCTCAGTGCAAATCTAAAAAAGCTACCCAATGTCCTAATCGACCAAACTCCTTTAATTTTTTTCAGCTTTTTACTAAATGTACTCATGTTCCCGTAATTACTATGATAGAAATTATATTCCTAGCGAGTCCTTGAATTCACTGTTTTCGCTGGTCACCGTAATGAAAATAATTTGCAATAGAATTGTGAAATTTCATTGAGAAATGAAAGTAAACTTACTCTTTTTACACCGACTAGCAATGAGCCTAAAATAAATGAAAATTTCTCAAAAAATAGGAAGAAGAATGCTGGAATTGAATCTAACAATATGGATTGTGTAAACTCTGAGGTGGTGAATGCAGCCTTGGAACTACTTCGATCTCGCATGTCAACAGATAATCCCAAGCACTAACATATCAGCTAGACTTATATTTTGTTCTAAATTCCAATAAAGTATGAAAAAACAGATATACCTAGATAAGATTGATTGAACTGAACCATACAAATATCATTATCAACAAATTCTTCAAAGTAGGATCTTGTTATCGTTACTGAATTAGGATTGGCCTAAGTTTAGCTTACTCTAAAGTACTGTGACAGAATGCAGACAGCTAACAAACAACGGAATATATAGAGAACCGAAAAAACCCAAGCCGGGGGTGACTACCCTATAATCTGAGCATAGCATTTATAAACACGCTAATTTAGGCGAACCATTTACATTTAAATAAAAAAGTATCTAGAGACAGAGAGACCAAACGTTAACATAAAGCTAACATAGCAAACATTCCTAACCATATAAAGAGCCCTACCAAAAGACACCTCATTTTCTACAAATTATGAAATTCTCTCCACTCCAAAAGGAAATTACATTTGTAAATATAAGTACTACCGAATTATCTAGATTAGATCAAAGCAATAGAACACCCAAATCAAACATTTGGTTTCATACAACGGCAATTAAATCAAACTCTATTTGACGCAATCTCATTCGTTTTTAATGATTTTTAATGATCAAACAGGTAGCACAGAAAATATACACGTTGAAATCTTCGTGTAGACATCAATTTTTCCAAAAAATCAATTGCTTCATACCTCTATCCTTATTCTGATTCTCTTTTCCCAAGTGAGGTGCAGATTTCTGTCGCCTCCAGTGGATCTTAGAATCGTCTAATGCTTGCAAATTGACTGGAAAAGCAAAACAGCATCATCCAAACTGAAACATGGCTGATGCACATTTGAAACATAGCAACAACAATTTCCTGACAGACTACTAAATTTCCTAGAAGTACTGACGAACGATGAACGGTTACCGACAAACGATGATCGGCTACCGACAAACGATGGATCAACAAGCGCTGATAAGCACGCTTTTACCGACAAGCTAAAGAATCACCGACGGCTTTGATAACAGTGGGGGTGTGGCACTTTCACACCCACTACTTCGGCACGCCCTTGGTGCTCACAGGCACACAATTTTACTGAGGTATGTCTACAACTCTTATAAAAAGACAGTGGCTTGAAATACAACAAAGCTCAATGAAACAGCATGTTCGAAAGCATTTGTAAAGATCAATGAGAGAAGAGAGCTGATGCAAATTTGAAAAAATAGTAGTTTGATGTCGATTTCTCTCCAGAAAATGGCTCAGAAGTCTGAGTATTGGTGAAACAAAATGGTTTTTCACTTGGAAATTTAACACCCAACTGCCCAACTTGATACATTTGCAAAAATGCCAATTAAAGTAATGACATGGCCTACGCGATAGTACAGCAAGCTAATTCTGGGCTGATTTATATTTTTAAGATGTTCATAATCTGATCAAATACATTTGATAAATAATATCCATAAAAATATTACACTAACTTGAGCTATATTTGCTTTCCCGAGCATTTTGATTTCTTCCCAGGATTGCCTCCTTCGCCTTGAGATGGAAAAAGAAGTGTTAGATAAGAAGATTGCCGAGGAATAACTATGTAAGCTTTCTGTCTGTAATGTAGGCCTTCCCTCCTTAAGGTGATTAAATATTGAAGTCTGTCTAATGTAGTAAAATGTTTTGATGTATGCAAATGAACTAGTGTATTAGTTAGATGTGATTTCAAAAAGAGACAGTGGGATTCAACAAAGAAAAGATAAGAGTGTGTTTCTGTGAGTAGACATTCTGAGGACACGTATACGTTACATCTCTAGCAAAAATAAGGAGATAAAGCTTTGCAAACGTGTAGAGTTCTCTCTGGTCATAAACATAAAAAATGCTTATGTAATGTATGTATTAGATTAACTTAGTTATTGTACCTGTTTGCACTGTTAGATGTACTGTGTTGTGTTACTTGTGAATGATTGAATAGAATGATTAAGACGTGATTAGAGTTGGAGTTCAGTTGATTATCAGAGATTGATAAGGAAACACGAGTGTATTTGTGGGAGCCCAACTGTTACACTTACTCATAATAATTAAAATACAGTAAAATTGAGCCAACTTATACAAATATCTTGCATGATAAGAAACGTTAATTTTACTGTCTTTGAGACTTCCCTCTTTTTCTCTTAATGTACCGTAGCACAAATCTCCTCGTACACAATACAATACCCTCCCTCCCTGATAGAGAGAGGGACAGTGCCTTGGTTTTTCATGGTATTATACCGTTTATGAGGAGGGTTGTGCTACAGTGCACTACGAGAAAGGGAAGTAAAGATCCTAATAGGAGTGAAATAATATTCGCTAATATAACATTTATTAATATAAAATTTACTGATATAAATTACTTACCAATATGGAATTTTAATAATGTTTATTGACATTATACTTCTGCTTAATTATTGATATAAGAACTAACAGCCAAAACTATCATGGTTAAAACTTGATTGGTTTTTTTCTCAAAAATATCAAAACCATATAGTAAAAAGCCAATGGTAGGGATGGAGTAATGTTTTTTAATTGTAAACGCAGTGTATTGCATTTCACGTCAGAGAAACATATGCTGAAATAAACTCGTTACATACTGTGGTTGGAATCAAAGCCGTGTGTGTCTCAAGGATTAATCGTTTGATCTGCATTGTCCAATCTCTTTTGATCTCAGCGTTTTTGGCCTTTAAAAAAGCAACTAGTTTTGTCAAAATATTTATGACAATATCTATAAAGCATAACGTTCAAATAAATTACCTTAATGTACAGGTAATAAATAAGGTTTTCAAGCAATGTATAATTTGTAATATGCAAGAGTTTACTTCGCAACGAAGAAATTCCAACCTTAATAATTTGAAATATTACAACAAAACAAAGAAAAATTTCACATGAACTCCATACATTTAAAAGTTCTGACATTATGTTACCTGTATTGTGTATGAAACTTTTTGATTATCAAAGCGGATAAGTTGAAAACAAAGTGGCTCTTTGGGTATCGACTCGACTAGCATCATATTCGAGCACTACAAGCAAAAACAAAATATAGTTTAAAATATTGAACAAACTTTGTTTATCATAGATATTTAAGACGCCAGAGAAAAATAAAATTATTTCTAGCATATTGATCATGATATAAAACAAATATTACTCTAACTCATCCTCTACTCTTTTATACTTTCTTTTAATTTCGTTTTTCTTTCTACAGCTTCCTTTAAATTCTATTTATTTGCTTTATTGCCAGTCTTCTCTTAATGCCTTTTCAAATAATCTTCCCTGCTAGATCACATTTTCTCTACCATACATCAAAACCTTCTCCCACTAACTACAATTGACCACGGATGGCGCCAGCGGGGGGGCTGTAGCCCCAAAAATTTTGCTAGCCCCCGTCGGCACCTAAATATCCATGCATCGTCTGACTTCATAAAATCCGGGACCTTTTTTCACTCTTTTTAGGAGGCAATACGATAGGCCTTGTTGGAAAAGAATCGCGGATACCGCTCACTATAGGCACTTTAACAGCTCTAGCCCCCCCCCCAGCAACTTTTTTCTGGCGCCATAAATGCAATTGACTAGTGCAAGAGCATTGCTCCATCTACTTCAACAGCAAATCGATTCCTACCGAAAGGCCATCTCGAAACTGATAAATCCCTTCGTCTAGTTTCTTGCAAATTAACAGGAGCTTTTCAAAAAGGTACAGCTGCTTGTCTCCTCGAGATCCATGTACTCTAAAGGAGTTCTAAAATGTAAAATTGAATCTTGGTAAGTCAAAAAGCTAAATTACAACCAAATCAAGACATTTCAGAGATAAACTGGCGGGCAATTATATTGAAAGACATGGTTTATACTTCACACTCTGAAAGGAAAATCGCCAATACATCAATTAGGTTCAACAGATGATACACAGAAAGCCTGTCGAAATTTTGGAGCATTAGACATACATTAAAACTACTAAAAACATGCCTTGCCCTGTGGGCAATTATAACATTCTGGCATGTCTTGAGTTGAACTGGTTCCTTTAAGCAGCAATGCAGTTTTTATCATTGCAACTATGAAATAAATGTAAGATTACCTCCAAGACGAGCCTGCCTGTAGTAAAAACATCTAGTCCCTGAAATACAAAGGAAGGTACATGGTTATGATGACCCCTTGAAAACACAAAAACAGATCTACGTAAAGATGAACAATTTCACATGTACATTAGCAATCTTTTGAATGAATCAGCTGCAAGCATTGACAAACACGTTTTGCTATAAGAAGTTGGTTTATAAGAAACTCTTTTATAAGAAACTGGGCTGGCTACAAATTTCACAAAGCTAGTACTATGCTCAAGAAAAATTAAGAAACATTAGATAATGAACTCTTTTGACAAATGTTTTTTAAAGTCTTGATTTGCTTGATTTTTATTTGGAAAAATTATAACTTTTGAATTTGCCTTGGCTTCTTGCATGACGATTAGCTTTCATATCCATCCCAAAGTTGACGCAAATGATGTAATTCTAATTATAGATGCATGTTCCTAACTCAAGCATCTCTACAGCTTACAACATTGCAACAAGTAAGGTCCTTTAAAAAAACATTAGCTTATCATCCTTTTGAAAATTTTTAGACGCGAGTGGGCGCTTTTTACTCTCTGTGTAAGGGATTACAGTCTGGCCTGTTTTTGGTGATTGTATAATTCCTCATCATAGTAATTAAACGCTGCATTTTGACCGTAAATACCGTTATGCGCCCTCCTAGAAGGCAGAAAAAGTGTGCACTGTTCACACTTTGACTTACTTGTTGATTGACAGCTGAGGCAAATAAACGTGGCCATCTAACTGACACAAAAACAACGTCTTATTGCAAATGGAATGTTACTAATTCCCAATTATGCAACACCTACTAAAACAAACATGAAAGAAGAGAACTTGAAGGATAAAAAAATTGAGACGGGAAGAAAAAATGACGCGCGCGAGGATGATAAACCTTGTACATTTTCTAGTTTTTCTTTGTGGTTGTTAACCATCCTTTTACATCATCTACGTGAGGTCCCGCACGTCCTAATACATCAAATATACGTCCTGATTTTACATGTGATCTTAATTTCCTACATTCTTACTTTGTATGATAAGCAAATGTTTTTAAGGGGCCACAGTTAATAATAATATCAAAAAAATAACATCGTGTAATTCAAGATGCTTGTTCACTATTGATCAATAAGATTTTCACTATCATCCTAAAATGAGATGGAAACTTAAGATTGCTTCAATGAGCTAAGTAGGAAGAAAAAAGTGCCCTTTCTACACCAACAGACAGCTCCATGAATACTACCACCAAATTTCTATGACAGTTTTCTCTGATAAGTTTCCTTGCTCGGGTAGATGGTCAGCCAGTTTTATTGGACAACATTTTGATTGGCAAGTATACTTGCCAGTGTACACGAACAACAAGCTTTTCTGACAATTTTCACTTTTCTATTGACCAGCGGTATTTGAAGGCTAGTCTGTGGCAGGGAAATGCTGATGGGGGCATGGGGGGCGTCGTGCCCCCCAATATTTTCAAATTTGCAAGAAAGTTGGCCACAGTATTTTCTGTGACTTTTTTCTTTTTTAGCAACAATTTAGTAACAATAGTAGGTCAATTGGACAGTACGCCCCCCAGTAGAATATGTCTTGCTATATCACTGGCCTGTGGTTTAATGAAACCTATCACATCTATTTGCTCGGCTATTCACACGAGCAATATTCACATACGACAATTTTTCACATGAAAATAACGCTTGTCAAATAGCTGGAATGCCAGTCGTTGAGCATATAGGTACATCTTTCATATAAAAAATTCTCATATGGTCCCATTTAGAAGGGCAAATAAACTTGTCATTGAAAAAGCATAAAAAATGGGTTGTGGAACTTAAAATGTTGGACAATATCTGACGTCCATAAAAACAAACTTTCTGTTTTAATCCATTTACACTTCCGACTTACAATACAAAGAAAACTGCTTGTGAGACAGGGAGACTTCTACTTTCGAATCCTTATTGACAAAAGACAAAAAAGATGGACTAGCATTTAACTGGCGTCACAAAAGCAAGGCTTAAAGTTATTCATTTAAATGTTAAAATTAGGTAACTCTAGCTTGCCTCCAGATCTTCTATGCTGCCGAGGATTTCCTGCACTCTCAGCGCATTTTCATGCAAGCGTTTGACTTCGTTTATATACTCTGCAACATCTGTCATTGTCGAAGCGGCTTTCTACGAAAAATCAAAATACGAACCTATAAAAATGGCAAGAATACATTTTGTGGAATTGCATACAGATTCCATCACGCGTGCACATCAAAAATGCTAATCATTACTAATATTCTTTTTAAAATGTAGGAGGGTAACCCTTTTTTATATCATGATAAAAATATACAATTAAAAAGGACATGAAACAAATTTAAAATACAATATGCTGGGTCAGAGGTGGAAAACGTTCGTTATCGAACCACCTTTAACCCAACATAACTAATCAAACGCATAAATCTAACAAACTTAAAACGTACAATGAAAATTACATTACATTACAATACACTAAGTTACATTACGCCATATACATTACAATACATTGGAGTCATTCAAAAGCACGTAACTGTCTTGGTGGGTAGGTGTGAGGTAACCCTTCGGTCACAGCTGCTTTGCAAAGGGCCCTCCATTCAACTACAAACATACATGGTATAAAATCTAATACAAATATAAAAAAACTTAATTATAATTACAAAAGTGATTGTCAATGATAAAAAGAAGAACTACCTGTTTAAAAAACGTATAAAATTATATGACTCATGTAGCAAATCAAAAGAAAAGCTATTAAATACTATTTTTAAAGGTTGCGTAATTTCATTGTTTTAGTTTTAATTTGATCAATATGTAATAGACATGGGTGAAAACATCTAGCCCATTGCAGCTTTTGCAATAAGCCGTACAATGAATTTAAACAACCAAATATTGAAATCCTAAATGAGCATAGGTAATTTAAAAATAAGGTTAGGCTTAAGAACACCATTTCTAAAAAGTTGTTTTATCCAAGGTCTGACGCTATCATGGAAACAACAACAACAACAACAACAACAACAACATTGATATAAATGAATATGATAATGAGGTTTTTTGATAGATGGCACTGAGATTACTAACTTGGATGATGTCATACCCATCTTCATCTGAACAATAATGCTTTGCCATATCCTGAAGACGAACGAAACCGGTGAATCATATGTTTGCTTTCTAGCAAATGAATCATATATTTGTTTGTTAATTGGTCGCTGCTATGGGTACCAAAACAGTAGTGTGCTTATAAGGCTTCTGTCCCTGAGCACCTATTGTTCACCCCTAGCAACCTATTGTTCTCTCCCTAGCAACCTATTGCTCTGTCATAAAAGCAACCACCTATTGTTCTCTCTGAGCTTCTATTGTTTTCCCACAACAGCCTATTGTTCTCAAGCATGTTGCTATCTGTAAATAGTTAGGTATGAAACAATAGGACCCCTGCCCCCATTAATAATTGATTGCGAATACATTCGGCACATGCACAACCTACTATACACTCACACGTGCCAAACATCTGCTTCATTGATGCAACTACGGACCTTTTTCTAGATTTTTCTATATTGCCCCAGTGCTTTGAGACCTAAGAAATCCATTTGTATTTGAAACTCGAATTATTTATCTACAAAATATTGTATACTCCCAGGTGCCAAATAAACGCCCCCCGCTTATTAATTTTTCGATTGTTTTCCACCCCCCGGACTTTATTAGGACCCCGTTTATTAATTTTGAGGACATTGACTTTTTCTAAAAATCCCTCATTTCAGTTCCTTCCTTTGTTAGTACTATTTACGCCCAATTTTCATGGCAAAATAGCGTACTGCTGTAAACATTTTAGTTCTATCCTCTATGACAACCTCTTGTTCTCTCCGTCCTTGTGTAATTATTTAAAGCCTTTTCTCAAAACCCAACCCCCCGTTTATTTTAACCTCCTCCCCCCGCTTATTTACATCCCCCGTTTATTAAATCTCACATTTTTTTTCGACCACATTGTTTATTAGGGCCCCCCGTTTATTTGGCACTTGAGAGTAAGTAATGCTGGCTGTCCTCTTACAGCTTAGCTTCTGTTCTTTACCAAGCTGCATCATCATTTCAAGTGTACATGGAACTTTTTCATTTTCCAATAATGAGCATGCGCAAGAGCTTTTGGTAAGAAGGTCTTATGAACGTTTTGATACTGGAATCGTGATACTGGAACGTTTCAGTGCTGGGCCGTAACTCTCTTATAAAAAATACAAGTGATGTGAGACAAGCTCCACTGAACGTCAACATAGTATTTTAAGAACTTAAAATAAATATCTTGCAGCATATGTCAAAATTGTACAGTAGCATCTCGTTTACAGGAACCACTGTTTTTCTAACTTACGACTAACTTAGCCTGAAAATCACCTTGAAAAGCAAATGGTACTTCATGATGCGTTGCACGGGTTTCATCAGGTAGCTATCGATTGGAAGAGTATGACACGAAGCCTTCTGTCTCTCCTTAAAACCAAAATAAGAAGTGGCTAATGAAAAATGTACATAAATGTAGGTTGTATATAAGTGCATTAGGGCGAACAATGAATTATGAACAATGTTGGGAGTTGTGAGATACAATGTAAAGGCGAATACTCGAGAAATGATAGTAATTTAACAATTATCAAAAATCATGTCAAAAAAGTAGTGATTATAGCCAGTAAGCCTATAAAATGTAAAAACTACCCACAAAGGGGATAAAGTCTATGGCATGCATTACTATGAAATGTAGCATAAACTGTAGATCTAAATTTAATAGACGGTGGAGGTCTCGAATAGAGCTTTCCATAGAAGGTGACTACTGGTGATTTATCATAGGCTACTTTTTAACTAAACTGCCGTCTACACGTTTTTTTTTTATAAGAACACTTGGTTCCAGTTTCAGCCTGCCGTTTCTTATTTTTCCGTATATTTTCAGCCTAAGGTTTTTCTTATTCTGTTTCTTATTTTCGTTTTCGAATTTAATGGATCCATAAGCTACTTCAACAAAAAGCTTGAAGAATATAAAGTTACTTTTACAGATGGCAGCATAGATTATATTTAAAAAAATGATATCGATGGTGTTGAAATAACTCTGTTACAATAAGTTTGATTAATCGTTCTTTAGCACTACTTAATACTCTTCTGTTCTTTAGTTGTTTGTTTTGTTATTTTTGCTTTAAATGATATTTCATTTATTGAGTTTTTTGAATTTCAGCCTGCCTTGTTTCTTAAGTTGTTCTTATTTTTTGGCCTAATCTCAGCCTGGTGTTTCTTATAAAGGTTGTTCTTATAAAAAAAAAAACGTGTACTTTGACTTTAAATGACGTAAAAAAGTACATATATTACCTGCGGCCTTTTATAGGACACAGTTCCTTGCTACTCTTGTGTGCTTAATTGTAGGGGGGTGGAATTAGCAGGGGGTGAACAATTGGAACAACCCTGAAGGAAGTAGAAGAGTTGATGATCCCACCAGATGGTATTAAGCAAAATTGGATGGAGAGGTAGACAGTGTTCCATCTGACACGGGTTGTGAAATGCTTGATGGAGAGTTGACTCATGAATAATGGGATGGAAATATCAGTGAAAATTTTGCTGATAGTGATGATGCTCACATTTTGCTAAAATGGGGGTCATTCTTAAATGCTATAAGGGGTGAAAAACCCCAAAAAGTGCAATATGACCCTTTTTACAACTAAGCACAAAAGAGTATTTATAAAATCAGTCGCTTACTCTAAATATTATTAGAGAGTTTACGCAACACGACGCGCCTGCTGACGACGAGCCAAAGAAATCTAGTTTCTAAACTCCATTGGCTCGTCATGAGTAGACGCGTCATTCTGCGTAAACTCTCTGTTGAAAGCTCTGATGGAGTCTCGCAGTTATGAGGCATAAATGGGCATACTGCAAAATGATTAGGACATTCCAAAGGAGGACGTTTTTCACAAAAGACATAAATAAATTGTTGTAGTTTTGAATTCAATTTTCATTATGCTCAAATGTCAACATATCAATGTCCATATGAAATGATGACGTAGATTTTAGCAATTACTATGGCCCGTAGGGAACGGAAACAGAAAGATGACGTCAGGGTTTATAGCAGTAATAAGGGAAGGATATTCCAATACTCACCACAAAGAAATCTGAGATCTCCTTGTCTTTCAGAATTTCTGAGAGAAATGCAGCTGACCTGGAATTAGGAAATTAGCATCTTGTTATCCATATAACTTCAATTCTAGCTAAGCTTTAGGTGTCTTTTTTCAGGAACCAGATTTAGCTACTTTGAGGACCAGTAGAACTGTGGAAGCCGTGGATAATGCCAGCTTGGTTTTCAAATCTGCTTAAACTATAGGGGCTTTCTTAGATTATTATCCTCCTCAATTCTCTCCTGTCTTCTCTGTCACCTCCTGTTCTCCCCCACATTCCACACTTCATTTCTCCTACCTTATTTGGCTCTCTCCATGACCCCGTACTATACGCAATAACACAGAATTGTCGAATAGCAGAACATCTGTACAGTACACCTTTTTTTGTAAGAAAAAAGTTTATAAGAAAATGAGGCTCAAATGGTCAAAATCTTAAGAAAATCCTAAGAAAATCACAAGGCTCAATTTACAAAATTAAGTGTTTTTATTGGCCAAAAATCGATAATTCGTCGTTATTGCATTCAAAATGTTAAAGATAGAATTCAAATTCAAGTATACAATATTAATAACAAATGTTTAGCCCATTTTAGCCAGTTTATTTCGGAAATAGTTAAGAAAAATTTAAGAAAACCTCAGGCTTCGGAAAAAGTTATGAAAACATCGGGAAAAGTTAAGAAACTTGAGGCTCAGGCAAAATTATGGTTTTCTTATAAAAAAAGAGCGTGTATACTCACTCTGGGTAATTCGTGCAATACTGCACATACAAAGAATTGAAACCTTGAGCCTGAAATTAAAAAATGCATTGCAAAAATTTCTATCAGCAACATGTCCACTCAATGCAATCACAAATTCTTCTATGCCACGTTAAACTGGCCAAAAAATACCGGATTAGAGTTAAATAGTTGATATCGCCCCTTCTTATATATCCTAGCTATCTTTGAGTTTTGGTATATCTATCCTAGTCAAAAATGCCGTAAATCTATCAACTACAAACCTAAGGCAAAGAATACAGTTATAATTGCTATGAATCGCAACAATAGCTCCCAAAATCGCATTCTACAAAGGTACCTTACTCATAACGCCCATAGCCAAAAAACTGATTGGGTGAAAAGAAGTAATTTAGAAGATAATGCGACAGGCAGAACCGCCGAGAGAATTCACAGGCCCTGGGGCAAACAAGGAAGAACGAGGCCCCCTGCAAGCGAAGCGAGCAGAAAACTCTCAGAGTGTAGAGATCAATTTTGGAAAATAACTGCTGTAAATTTTAGTGATATTTAATAGGCCAACACACAAGAAAAACAACCACGCTTCGGCCATGCGATTTCAAAACAAAGAATAAATTAAACACAATTACGTAATGCTAAAAGAAGTCTGGGTTCCAGTTTTTGTAATGTCTGTTTACTACAACTGATGTCTGTTTATGAGGCCCCTTGGACCTTGAGACCCTGGGGAAATTTGCCTTCCTGGCCTCCCTCTTGGCGGTCCTGGCGACAAGTAACAATGCACGTATTCAAACTGTCATAATATCTGCCTAATTTAAAAGTGGAATTATATTTGAGATTTTAATATAAACAGACTTAAGTTCGATGACACATGTACTATTTTACGCTTGAAACTGGCAGAAACTAACAAGGAAGACAAACGAGGAATAAAGATGCGGCCAAGGCAGATATGTGGCAATAGGCCCATGGATTTGAAACTTAATCCTGCAGAAATGAGCTACTTCGCCACAGTCATTTTATATACAATCTCTAAATCAACTCCACTTATTCGATATTTTCAGAAAAAATAACTATAGCAAAGCAATACCTTGTTTAGGAAGCATTGTGAAATAAGGACTGGATTGCGTTGATGAGCAACGTTCTCTAGATCTTCAAGAACACCCCTGAAAGTAATAAGCAATAAGTAGTCATGTTTCTCATGTTGACTTCAAGAATAGGGGGTTAACTGCTAACGAATTTCCTAGGGGATGAAAGATAATATTTAGGACCCGTCCTCTCCTCTGGATGACTGAGGTGCCTTTAGTCTAGTCCTGTATACTCTCTTGCAAAAGAGTTTAAAGTCTTATTGTGATATTCTTAGCGACCGTTCATTACTTATGCCTCAGGTTGGGACTGAAGAGAAATGTTTATTTGGGTAATTATTTTTGTTACCCAACTTTGTGCACTATAAAAATAATAGTTACCCAACCAATATAGAGCTATCAAAAGTATGCTAACCAACCTATAAAAGACAAAAAAAATGATATACCCAACCTTAAAGCTGCCTGAAAAATCATTTTCCCAACCTATTTCCCTTCAGCCCCAACCTGAGGCATAAATGATGAGCGGCCCCCAAGTGGCTCCCATTCAGGGCTTGGGGGTCCCTTAGAAGTTGTTCAAACACAAACCTATGTCGTTTAAGCCTGGCGCATACTGACAACTTTTGTGTTGCTAACAGAGACATTTGTGTTTGAAAAACAAGTAGGCAGGGAAAATTCTGTGCTTCAAAAACAGTTTTCCAGATTTAAAATGTTGTTCTCGCCAACAATCTTTGAAAACAAAAATATCTGTCTCTGAGTAGCGCACATGGGCAACATTTTCTCAAACATGAAAATCTTTGTGTTTGAAGCCTCAACCTGAGGCACAAATAATGAGCGGTCCCTTAGATAGCATCCTGTCTACATTAAGCATATTGTAGCAATATTGAGGAATTTAAAGGAATGTGAATACTAAGAACAAGGTCGCCCATACCTATTGAAATCATATATTTCTTCGAGGTTTCCAAATATTGTTTCAATGTCCAGCTCTGTCATCCCATGGTGCAGCAGATGAAACAGATATCCCTATTGCAAAGAAAGAATGAGACTACATGTTCATATTGCCCTACAGTTTGAATGATTTGAGACAATTCGTCAATTTCTATCACCAAATAAAGCAAAAGATTAAAAATCAGGGGCTTACATGCTATGTAAAGTGCTGGCACGTTTCAAGTACACTCGCCAAGGGCGTAGGAAATATTGCAAACATGTGAGGGGGAACATGTTTCAAGGAGAACATTCACGAATATGAAAGGAAATGACTGGAAAGGGATATCTTACTTCAAAGATTGAAAAGTAGGGATACTTGGTTTTCGGGCTCCCTGGTTCCTACTTATGATCTATTATGACAAAAATATCAGCTAGTTTGCTGTGACTTCTTGATTAACTTCTAGACTTATCCGGACTATGCTTATAAATCGCATTTAATCATCTAATCCTTGGTGATTAACTGCATTGCAAGGATTTTACGTGATTTCAGTTCCTGTACACACATAAGGTCGTTTATCATTGCTATAAAATCCTAGAATTCGGTCGCTTCAAATCAAATTGTCTAGAACGAAAACTTTGAATACTTGTCCATTATCAACTACAAATCCTATTATTGATTCCAACAGGATTGCAGCCTGTACAATCATGATGCTCTCGACAGTTCAACTGACTTTTATAATAGTGTTTTTATAAACGTTGAAACATCCTGAAGTCATAAGCAAAGCAAATGGACTATAAATAATTATAATTATAATAGATAATAATAACTGAAATCACGAAAAAAAATAATACTATGACAATCTTTAAAGTTGGTTTTACATAGCTTCTAGAAACTAATTAAGACAAACTATTTACATAATCGTACTCTAAAATACAACGAGATTGTTAAAAGAAAATGAAAAAGAGAGAGAAAACGAAGACCACGCGAATATATGTATGTATGTACATATATATATATATATATATATATATATATATATATATATATATATATATATATATATATATATATATATATATATATATATATATATATATATATATATATATATATATATATATATATATATATATATATATATATATATATATATATATATATATATAAAATTTTACATCTTATTTTATATATATTATTAAAGAATTTATTTTTCACAAATTTTGCATTTGCAGTCCTCTCCACTCAAACTTTTAATACTTCTCCTAAAAGAGCAGACGGAGGTTTTGCTGCTAATATCACCAAAGCTGATTCATACTAGGAAGCAACATGAAAAGTAACTACTATAATACTGGTTTTTCTCTCACAGTTGGCAAAGGTAACCATGGCGTGCCAGAGTAGGGGGGATGGGTGTCACACCTCCCTACTTTTCGCCGAAGCTGTCGGCAATTTTTTGGGTTGTCGGTAAAAGCTGACATAAGACATTGCTAGTCAGTAATTCTGGGAAAATTCGATGCTTGGAAGCACATTTCTTTTGCTACATCTCGACTCAAATGTTTTTTAGCACGCCACTGAAGGTACTAAAAACTAAAAAATTAATAAACGCCCCATTCTCATAGGCACCCATGGTACTTTCATTGCGCAAAATAAATAGACGCCGAAAACAACCTCCACTGATGCTTGGAATGTTGGACAATAGGCCTCCTGTCATGAAAGGTTGGAATAGCTCAAATCGCTTTTGATGATGTGTGAAACGATACATGAAATTCAACGCTTCTTAGCTGCCTAAAAGACCTGTAGGTTGCACACAATACATCTTATCTCATTGCATATGAAATACATGTAGATCTTCTTAAACCCAGTTAGGCCTTGTGATTGAAGTTCAACAATACCAGCTCCGCATGATCCATGTTGATCCTTACTAACGCAATAGATTATTCTTCTCTGAGCCGTTCACAAGCAGAATCAAAAAATTACTCTTCGGTATTAAAGTCAGCTATTTTTCGCTGCTTTGATAGCAAATCACTTAACTTCTTGCTTGTACATTTAGTCCATGCGTGATTTTAAAAGAAACAGAGCTCAAGGCCTAGTACTAAGTTTCTCAACTTTTGGCACATTTTCGTCCTAATAGTTTCTTAACAGTTTCTTAATCCAACGAACAAATTTGCAGTGAAAAAGTAAACAGAACGTGAATGTAGCAAACTATTGGTATTGTAGCTAAAAATGTGAGCCAGTGTGGGTTAAATTCTAACGGAATGTCATGTTCACATCGTTTTGGCTCAGCTTTACGTTGAAACAGGTAGCGCGTTGAATGTGCTGTCTAAAGCAGGGATCGGGAGCCTTTTGGCTAAGAGAGCAATGAAAGCTTATTTCATTGAGGGCCTTATTTCATTGAGGGCTTATTTTATTTCATTCATCTAAAAACTTATTTCCATGAGGGCCATTAAATCGGGCCTTCGTGTAGCATCGGGTCAGAAAATCTTCTAATTCTACACTAACTTGGCCAATCGTTCCAGTGGTAATTCTGGAAAGCCTTTCTGGAGGTATTCGCTGCTTTGCAATACTTTGAAGAAAGTCTCCTTAGACTTGTCTGCGAGCCTGAGAGCCAGATGAAGTCTTGAAAAGAGCCACACCTGGCTCTCGAGCCATAGGTTCACGACCACTGGCCTAGAGTTTCCTTCTAATTCTAAAAGTTTCTTATACTTGTAGGGGTCTAGTACTAGGGTCGCCTATAAATTGGTTCTTATCAAAACGTTTAGTTTGGGGCCTTGCCTTCATTTACCTTTCACACAACAAGTGATGGCAACAGACTCGTGGTTTTGCATAAAATCTTGAGATATATGTCACATGAAAATTGGTAGGTCTGGTAAATATCAAAACCTGTTCATACCTCAATTACTTCTTGCAGGTCCCTGACATATATTCTCTCCGTAACTAGTATCTCTTGTGCTACGATCTGAGGCCGTGTCATTGAAGCCCGTTCAGCGGGAGATAAACTCTCAAACAGCTTCGGTAAAGGCGATGAGCTGGTCAATTTGCCTAGTTCCTGGTGACCTTCGGAGCACGTAGAACCGAACGACTCTCGGCTCGATCGTGAATGCCTGTTTGGTGAGCCCGATCCATTCAAAAGCGACGATTGATTTGAGTGTGTATCGGATAATTCCGATTTCTCGACTCTCAAAAGATCTTTAATATCCGATCCGTTGAAAATGCCATCGGATGTTTTCCGCAACAAGCCTGACTCATTCTGCTTTGTTGACCTCATAAAAACCATACCTGTATCATCCGATTCACAATTCGCAGGCCCCTGCGATGCGGCACTGCTTGAGCTCAGCTGGGACGCTGGTGAGGAGGCTCCTTGTTCTTTACTTTTTGTCAATGCTGCAATATAAAGGAAACCAAAGTTAATATAGATGCTGAAAAACTCCAATTTTATTTCCTTTGGCTGAAAATGAGAAATATTACTACGCAGATGAAGAACAGCGAGATTGATAGACTTCGGCCATTGCAACGACCATTGGGGAGTACGTGTAAGATGCCCAAATACGGGTATGCATATCATACGGTGATTCCTCGAAATCACACTTGAAATTTGCAGCTGGCTGGTAAAATAAACTGTTCCTCTCATTTTCAAGTGAATGTCTGCAGACAAACAGCATGAACACCGTTAAAAATCTCAACACGCCTCTGGTCTAATGTCTACATAGTTTCCTCCTCCGTTGGGGCTGTGATTTTGGAGTTTAAAATTCACTTCTAATGATGTGGGGTGTCACGCCCCTCAATCTACGCTGATCTTAGGAAGGGACATTAAACTAGGAGTCCCATGCCTGGATGCAGCACGCATAGTAGGCGTAAATTAACTGAAAAAGCCTACTCAAAAGAAAACAACAACAACAACAACAACCTTGTCGGTAAATTTAGTTTCAATGACTTGCGTCTGTACATGACTGCATACTTTGCCAAGGCGTCATCAAAAGAGTGTTGACAATGCTCTTTCTAGTATCAGTGCACCCCGTAAGGATCAGTCATTTATAACTCTGGGTGTTATGAGCGAGGTAGAATTTAGAAACTGTTCAACAGCTTTGTATCGCCTCTATTTTTGTCGAAAAGTTTTGGATGCCTCATTGAGATATAAGTAAAAAATTTTATACCTTACTGCGAAACAATTTTACAGGAAAATTCATACCCCCAATTTTCTTTTGAAAAGTGCCCATATCCCCAATTCTAACCCGCCCCGGTACCCAGAAGTAAAAATAACTGACCTCCTAAAAATAAGGAGCTCCTGCTAAGAAAACGCTTCTGTCAGTAAATTCACACCTCTATCACACCTCTATTCACACCTCTGAAAATTATTGCTTTACACCCCCCTCCCCAGAAAAAGAACTCACGCAACGCCACTGCTAAAGTTACCACCTAATTTTGACACATGCACAGTGTCTAACAATAGAGAGGTCGCAACCTCTTTCTTTGTATTGTATCAAAGGGCAGGTTTGCAACTAGGAGAGGAATGGTCTTAGGGGTCTAGGCCCAGTGGTGATTTCTAGGGGGCTCAGAGGGGCGGAGTCCCCCCTTGCTAAACTTTTTGTTCATTTTGGGGGCTCAGCCCCCCAAACTTTTGTATCAATCTTGCTTTTCAAAGTGCATTGACCTTGCTCCCAATGTTTTGTATGGTATTGCTAGGATGAATTTCTTCACTACTATATGGCTATTGAGATCTTTGTAGATGTTGGCTATATTATATCACAGTTAGACAAAATTATCATGTTTCCATCTTCAAAAATATGGGTGTGGCTGCAAATGGACCACACCCACTTTCTGACATTGCCCTTAGAGCTCCCCTTGTTAAAAAGTTCAGAAATCACCCCTGTCTAGGGCCTTGCTCTTTTCAGCAAAAGAACGAAAGTGCCCTTTTTGTAGTGCTCTCTCTACTCAAAAAGGGTGTTTCCCTCGCATGGAAAAGGCGTGGATTCAAAAAACTTTCTGAGGGCTTCGCTCTATCCCCTATCCTTTCACCTGAGTAGAAATAGCAATAAGAATCAGTGACCTTCAGAGGTAACGATTTCAGTAAACTTCCTACAGCATTTCCTCCACTTATGAATCTGAAAAACAGTATTTGAAGGTTGTTATCTTCTTTAAACAGTTTTAGTGTGCCCTTTTTCATGGATTGGATCTCTTCTCTCGAAGAGTCCTAGTTGCGCACCTGAAGGGGGAGCACGAAGAAAAGCATTGGAAAGCACTTCAAACACCAAACCGGCTAATATCGATAACACTGCAAGCATAGCAAGACGCTACGATCAGTCAGAAGCTGTATTGAAAACAAATCTAGGAATTTCGAGGCTTCAGCCTGGATGTTTCTTAATATTTCCAATGACAATAACAACGCAAATTAGGCAACTATGATACAAGAAAAAGGCTGTTTAGGCTTTGCGAGGCATGAAATGGATGTTGGTTCTATTTTCTTGCTAATTTGATAAAAAATTTACAAGTAAAAGCAGTTTTTTAAAGTTATTATTTGAAGCTTAGCCTGCCTATGTTACTTCAATGTTCTTAACTTTTGCCTAATTTCAAACTCATGTTTCCTATAGACATATTTCTTATAAAATAACGTGTAGTGTAGGTTCGGTGAAATTTCCAACAACAATATTCCAACAACAATATTCGTTAAAAGTACTTGGAAGATGAATGCTGTTTGTATTTTCTTCTTATTTAATCGAAAGTTTATTATAAAAGCAGCTGTTTTAAGTTTACTTTCGCTTCTCATGTTTCTTATACACAGACTTCTTTAAATAAAATGCGTTGGAACAAAATGATCGTTGAAAGACTCTTCGAAGAGAATGCATAGTGACACAACTAAAAAGCTATAGCAGGATTGGCTCACTTTAAACTGTTCACATGTAGACACGGATAGAACAGCGACCATCTTGAACAAAAATAACTTCCTGCTTTTCAGCATCATAGAAAGAACCCAGACTGCTAATAGCAATGCCTCCAACAAAACAAAAGGCAATATATTCGAAAACAAAACTCAATATTTTGAGGTCGTTACAGCCTACCACTATTACAATCCATAGGCATTCCATAAGAGAAACTAGGCCTTAACACTCCAAGAACCTATTCCATATCCCACCAATTGGACTGAGTAGTACACTAAGCCAATGGTGATTTCTTAAATTGTTGACACGGGGAGCCTATGTGTAACGTCATAAATTTGGTGTGGTTTAGCTGCAATCATGCCCATATCTCCAAAGAGGCTGATGAGATAATCAAATTTAATCATCAAACAGCTACTCTTTTGTCCTTAATTGTAGGGGGTCATATTGCACTTTTAACAATTATTCATCCCTCATGGCATTTTATAGTGACCACCCCAAATTTTAGCAAAATATGGCCATTATCACTATCAGCAAAATTGTCAGTCATCATCATCCCTTTATCCATGAATCAGCTCTCCATCTTCACAACCCTTGTCAGGTGGAACACTGTCTACCACTCCATCCAATTTTCGTTTAGCTCCACCTGCTGGGATCATCAACTCTTCTACTTCCTTCAGGGTTGTTGCGATTTTCCCGGTAGGTCATTTTATTACCACTCCTCAACTTTATGAAAGTCTAGAAACATATCCACCCCCTGCTAATTCGAACCCCCTAAAAGTAAACACAAAAGAGTAGAAAGATGTCTATAAACATGCAGCAGCGCAGAATTCATCGTATCAATTTAAAAGGGTGCCCGCTAAACGCGGGCAAGCCCATATGAAACGCAAACTGGAATCTGCTAATGATAGGCCACCAAAAGCAAGTAAGAAGCCATAATACTTTGCTGTTGTCAGTTTTACAATAATTCTACCACATAAATACTCTAACTTGGAATAATTAAAGAGATTCCACAATGGCTATTATTCTACTAAAAGTACAGGCGTAGTGATTTTCAAACAAATAATCTTTTATCAGTGTTTTGAATTGATTTCAGTATGCGGAAGTTTTACTTCATTTAGACATCCCACTCTTTGGGCCCGCAAATTAGGTAGGTTTTGTGCTGCAATTTGTATATTAGCTTCATATTCTCGAAGAATTTATCTCTACAACATACCTTCACAAAGTGAACACCTGGCCTAAAGACTGGACTGTTGATGTTCCCAGTGAGCAACATCAACGACAGTATACAGCTGCCAGCATTAAGGCACAACCTAGGTCTAGGCATCATTAAAGATACTATTGACCCCACCTTTTGGTGTTATCTTTTTAATTCAAACTGAAGCCCGATTTTACCAGTGATGGTGCCAGAAAAAATTTCTGGGGGGCTAGAGCTGTCAAAGTGCCGACAGTGAGCGGTGTCCAAGAATCTTTGCAGACAATACCTATCGTATTGCCTCCTAAAAGGAGTAGGAAAAAAGGTCCCGAATTTTATGAAGCGCCGACGATGCATGGAAATTTAGGTGCCGACGGGGGCTAGCTAAACTTTTGGGGGCTACAGCCCCAAGCCCCCTGGCACCATCCCTGGATTTTACAGAAGCCCTACCGCATACGACAGATGACAGCACACGTTTACTAGTAACAATTAACACAGAACGTCATTTCTGTGATTTTAATACTTCCTCACAAGTTAGAAGGATTTGGAATTAGCTGGCGGTCCGATAGAAAGCAGTGAACAACTTGCTACATGAAGTTTTTGCATGAAAACGGAATGGAAAACGAAAAGCTGATAACTATCTTTCCTAAAGATATTCATACCTGTATTACTTTTAAAAATCTATTTATTACTTATCATTGCTACACTTCTTAATTACTTCTAAGCTATATAGTTCCTAATTCTTGTGACACAATAAATAGATCTTAGAAAGTAATATTACGGGCATCCCTTTTTAGCATAGAAAATAGAACATGTTAGAGTAATGAAGATAGTTCTCGTACCTTGGAAGTGCCTTGTGTAGCAGGAATTGTAGGGCATCCAAACAAAAAAAGGTAACGACGCAGAAGCAAGTCGCCCTAGCATTCTATCGGCTGGCGGCAGACAGCTCTGTCTTCAACAAGATACCTCTACATATAACAGTTGAAGATTGAGTCATTCGATTACGTGGCGACCAAATTAGAAGAGCGTGTCAGTGTCGCTTTCGTATCTATAAAAATTCGCTTTGAACTTAAATCATTGTTACTGAAACTTTTGTTAAAGAAACTGTGCGAAGTTCAACATCCCACGTTTGGGTACTTTGAAGGGCATAATCGTTGAAATTAAAAACTCGTGTTCACTGTAAACGACGCCAACTTGTGATTGCTAAACAATGCCACTCGATAATTAAAACAGCACTATAGCGGGCAAGTATTGATAATTAATTTCACAATATTCTAGTATTTTTCCCGTTAGGTATGTTACTAAGCCAAATCAACTCCTCAAATAGGCCTCTAACATTTAGATCACTTTCATGCAAATCCAGACAAATGCTTGTTTTTCTATTGAAGCGGCGGGGTCACAGGGGTGTTCAAAAAGGTAAATACCCCATCTATTATAAAATGCGTTACTTCAGATTCCTCTAGGTAAAGGTAAAGGCAGTCCTGTATACTTTCGTACTCAGGGGAGTGCCACTTAGAGAGGACACTTATCCTGAGCCATCAGCATGTGAGGTAGGGTGGCCAGTTCCTTTCCTCCCCGCCTTTATCTCCTCAGTGTTCCCACTGGGTACCCATTTGCTGCTGGGTGAACAGTGAGCGAGCGTTCAGTCAGGGCATCGAGTCGGGCTCGAACCGTAGACCTTCCGCATGGGAGGCATGCGCTCTAACCACTATGCTACCTCGCTCATCAGATTCCTCTAAACATACAATAACAACTTCTAGGGTACGGGGTAAGTCTGTATGTAGCACTGGCCTCGATTTCTTGATCACCCAATGCTAAACATGATGTCACCATCCTGCTTAAATGACAAAAAGGGCGTTTCTCTAACATTTTAAGAGGCTCTAACCGCCCTCATCCATGCTCAAAAATGGCGTTTCTCTAAATTCTTAAGGGGCTCCATCCCCTCCTCTATGCTCAAAAAGGGCATTTCTCTAAATCTTACGGGGCTCCACCCCCCTCCTCCATCACGGATACAGGACAATGTTCTGTAAGGTGTTCCAATGACCCATCAGTTGAACGAATATTGTAATTGTACACTCTTCTATAACAATAAAGCTTTTAAGAATATTGAGACTAAAAATCGCTGAGATTTAAGAATAATTTAAGAATAATGCGAGGCTCAAGCTTCATCAAGACGTCAGAATTTTTTATCACAGTTATAATACTGCTTTCAGATGTACCTTTGCATTATCGATACAAAGTTTAAATTCTTGCTTAGTTTTATGATGTAGTAAAACAACAACAAAGATTGGAATATATTCGTTGAATTTTAAGGTGAAGTTGCACCTTTGGTATTTAAGAATAATTTAAGAATAATGCTAGGCCTAAAATAAAAAATGTTAAGAATATTGAGACTCAACAAAAATTTAGGTATTGTTACAAAAAAAAAGAGTATTGCATTAGGAGCCTGATTTTTATCTTTTACCCTAGCGGCTTTCAAAATCCCTCAGCGGCCTTGCGCCACAACAGCTAAAACAGGCCAAGCTGTGTTGTTTTCCTTATCAAGCACCACTACTTCTACTATCGTCTTCGGCATAATCATGATCATAATCATGGGAACCGTACGTCTTCTGTACTTCTTATGCATAGTTCAATGAAGCAAACACACTTCAATACTCTCCTAATCAAGACAAAATCATAGACACTCCGAAAACCACTGAGTAGATCACCATTTATTAGGGTTTTTGTTACCTTGTTCAAAATGCATTAGCCACTCATTCCTAGCCCACACCAGTGCGATAAATCAAATAAAAAATGCAGGTTAAAGCAGATCTACATAGCGGTGTCCTGTCACGAACATGTTGCTCCTTTGAATAACCAGAATATTGGTTTTCCCTCATTGAAACGAGTAATCTTTTGGATTTATTCGATTTGGTGAGTGGGAGGGTGATAATCTTCGTGGGGAATGCTTGTCCTAATATTAGCTTTATTGAGAAGAGGGCTCTGTTCTACAATGCAGGGGAAGCAAGCTTCATTTGATAAAAGCAAAGAGCTCTACAATAAGCAACGGAGCAGATATGAAGCAACATTACAAAATAAAAACCAGCATGCTGTTTGCATTAAATCACCTGGATCTATCTATCAGCCAATAGGTCGAAACATTTAATCCAAGCAGTTATTGAGGCATAGCTCTTGCAATTTTAACCATAGCTACTGTAAGAGCTTTCTAGCACAAGTTTGGTTTCTTAGCTGAGAGAATGCAATGCTTTCTCCTGTTTTAAACAAATGTCCCACACTGTACTACAAAACTGTATGCTCTAAAATACGCCATTGGAATCCGTAATGAAACTGGAAACGTTTTATTAGAATAATGATCAATAAGCTTATTTGCAAACACTAACTAACTGACATGTAAGTACTGCTGCCTACTCAATGCAAATTACTGTATGATGATGATGATGATGATGATGATGATGATGATGATGATGATGATGATGATGATGATGATGATGATGATGATGATGATGATGATGATGATGATGATGATGATGATGATGATGATGATGGCTAGCCCATGGTTGGAGACCTCCACGTAGTGGCAAGCGGGCACAGAGAAACAGTTGCCCTTAAGTTGATAGTGGTTTATATCGCAGAGATTCAGAACTAGGGCAGATGTTGATGACCTGTGGCAA
Organism: Cassiopea xamachana; assembly: GCA_900291935.2. Lineage (NCBI taxonomy): Eukaryota > Metazoa > Cnidaria > Scyphozoa > Rhizostomeae > Cassiopeidae > Cassiopea > Cassiopea xamachana. The sequence goes on from OLMO02000301.1 coordinate 2,462,613, forward strand.
AGTGTCAAACCAGGCCCCATTCAGTGAAAAGCAGACTCAATGGCTCACGCTACAGCTCTGCCTAGTAACTGTTGGGGTTACAGAGTGGATTGAGTGTAGCCGACTCGATCACCTCTTTTAAACAAATTACAGGCGAAAACTGACCCCAGGGTCAGTCCTAGGCCCCCTTCCGGGGCGAAATGGAAAAAGCAGACAGACAGACAGATGATGATGATGATGATGATGATGATGATGATGATGATGATGATGATGATTAGTGGTGCTAACTAGCAGGGCCGTCGAGAGAATTCAGAGGTCCCGGGGGGAAAAGAAGAGGCCCCCTGCCAGCGAAACGAGCAGAAAATTTTCAGCATCTAGAAATTAACTTTGGAAAATTACTGCTGGTTTACTTTATCAGGCGCCCTAGACCTTGAAGCACTGAGTGTTATGAGACCCCTTGGAGCTTGTGGCCCTGGGGAAATTTGCCCCTCCTTCCTCGGCGGCCCTGTTAACTAGCACTAGTGACAATCCAATTATTCTAGTTACAGTGGTGATGAGATGCAACATTGAAACTTCAATTGCATATAACTAACAAGTAGTAAGTGATACAAACTAACTAGATAAAGAAACAACGAGCAATAACAGTAAAAGTATCATGTATTATAAACAAAACTAACAATGCTATTGCTACAAAGGCAACCAGAATGAAAAGAAGAGACACGACTGCTGGATACTGGAGAATTAAAGAACATAGGATAGATACCAAAAAGTAATAATTATAATCATAAACTCTTCCAGGGGAGGATGTGGGAGACATCTGGGAGTGGGGGCAAAATTGTAACAACTCAGAGGACGGGGAAAGAAAATAAAGAGCATTTTAATGGAGGAAACCTAAGTTTTAGCTAAATCTGAGAGGGGAGGGGTGAAAGTTCCATCAATACATGAGAGTGTCTTCCACCCACATCCCCACAAGTAACTAATGGTCCGTCCCTAAGTAATAATTAATTGCTAATAATCATGCTAATTGTTCATTGTGACGATGAGCGTCATTGCTTACTTAATAATAAACAAAAGGAATCTTGTTGAATAAAACATTCATAGCTAGGCCAATACTACCTGCTCGTGCAAAAAGGCAGGGGAGGGCCTTCGAAGTAATGGCGGAGAAGACTACAAAGAGATTACTACACAAAGGATAACATTCTAAACCGAAAAGTTTCTCTCCCTCTTTAGGACGGCAAACTTAATGAGTCTATGTCTATGTAAAGACAAAACCTAACTTTGCTGTTTATCATGACAAATGACAGGCAACTCCTAGTTCTGATTGGATAACATCACAGAACTTAAAACTTGTTGATACAGACTGATACAGACACAGAGTGGCTATGCTCTAACGAACGAAACATGTACCAAGTCAAGGATGCCAGAGAGGGGATAGAAGGGAGCAAGTGTCCCTCCTGCCTTTTATTTGGGGAGCAGGGGGAGCAAAAGTGCCCTTTTCAGAAAGCAATAACTTGCATCGCAAACGTTGATATGACAGAACAGAGATCAAGCAAGCTATAAATAAACAATATTTAATTGGAAAAGACAATTATTCATATGATTATGAGGTATATATCCCCTGAAATCCCCCAAAAAAGTGCTTTAGAAGCCTCCCATTGCTTGGCTGGATTGGCTCATCTATGGTAATCGGTGCCCTGTTGCACATGTTGGTACTCCTTACCCCACTATCATTCCGGTGTCCCTGTACCTAGGAACGTTGAACATGAGAGAAACCAAATCTGCATAGAATCTACCAAACCGTTTACATACAGATATTGCCACTAGTTTGCTGTTGGGGGGAAAATTTGCACTGATGCTATAGGAAATGCATACAAGCTGAAAAATCGAATACCTAGGCCACAGGCAACACGCACTGTTGATCAATGTTCACTACACCTGATGCACATCACACACTAAACATTCACAAATTTGATGAGAACTTACTTTACTGCTTTCTGAAATAACAACTGCTGCAGAACCGTACAGCTTGCGTTTCTCCTGTCGAACTATTGTCAGCCCATTGAACTATGTGTCGGCCTAGTTGCACCATTTTCACGCACAAAGAGCGGATAGTTTGCTGCGACAATGCCCGGCTATATATATGGGTAATCAAGCAGAGATCTTTTTCGACCGTTACAACGGAGCGGCCAAAGCGCATTCTAATTTAACAATACAGCTTAAACAGCAAATACAAAACATGACCACAGCACTAGAAAACGACCAGCGAGAAGGGGCCATTTAGTGTAAATTAAAAACAGATGTAAAAATGCGATTGGGAATTTCAAAATAGTATAGATGGATAAATACGGTATCCCACAACAGCCTGCAGACATAGCACACCCCCTGTACAGCTGATCATAAGGTAGGAGAAAAAACTAACCTTTGGTATCTGTTCGCAGAGACTAAGTGGTTTTCCAATCAATGTACATGCAAAAGGCCAGAAACTCCACTCATTCCATCAATGTCCGTCATAATTCTCTCTGACAACTATACAGTTGTCGTATCATGGTACCGCCACACAGGTTGTTTTTAATAACGAAGCCATGGGATAAAAGAGAAAATAAAACCTATGCTTGTTGTTTACGTACTAATCTGTTTTGTTGAGCCGATCTGATAGGATGAGTAAAGACAAAAGGTTTAATAGTATTCAGTTTAACGCACCTACCTTTAGCAACACCAATGCTTCTGTTGTGATGCTCCTTCCCAACGTCTCCATCTGATTTTGTGGGTGACGAGGGGCTGCAATTAAGAGAGCATAAACTGTTTTAAGAGTGTCGTACTTTTCAACTTTACGTAATAGAAATAGCCGAATATCCATCTCTCCCGTGTCCATCGTATCAATACAACCAAGCCAAAAGATCATAAATATGAAGATCAGAACAACGACGAATATCCTTGCAAGACCAAAACTGAGAGGGCCTGAGAGGGCAGCATGTTCACAAATTATCGTTCATAACCTGGCTATTCTCTCTGAATTGGTCCTAAAATGATATTCACAGTTGCTTTCATTCTCAAATCTATCATACGCGTTTCTTTTTATAGGAAACCTTGCCCAAGGTTTAGTACTAAAAGCTTCTGAATGTTTGGCCACATTTCTAAAAGTTTCTTTAAAATTTCTTAATTTAGCGAACACAATTGCTGTGAAAGCATATGGAGAACTTAAATGTAGCAAACTATTTGTCCTATAACAAACAAATACGTCAGTACAAGTTAAATTTTAAAGCAATGTCATATTCACATTGTTTTGGTACAGCTTTACGTTGAACCAAGTAACGACTTCAATGTGCTAATTGTCTAAAGTTTCTTAGCTCTTTCCTTGTTGATCTAAAAGATTCTTATATTTTAGACTGTCTAGTACTAGGTTACTTATAAACTGGTTCTTATAAGAGAACATGTAAAGCTGAGCTGAGCTTGAAAGTATTCTTAACATATTTAATAGCAACAAAATGAGGAATTTTGCCTGAATATCAAAGGAAAAATTCAATCTTTGTTACTTAATCATAAAATAAAACAAGAACAAAACAGATGAATAATTTTGCAATCTACAATATAACACTTATCTAAAAGCAGCGAAGAATATATTTATTTCATTTCCAGAATAAACTTAAATAAACAAAAAATTTAAGTCTTGATGAAGCTGCAATTTTGCATTATTCTTAAATTATTCCTAAATTTCGGCGATTTTGAGTTCTAATATCTCACACAGACTATATTCTTTTAAAAAGTGTGTAAAATGCGAACTATAAGATTTAGCGTTAGATACTTGTAGATTGGGATGTTCCTTCTACAGATATACACAAAGCAACCCATTGTATTTGTACTGCTTTTATACAATGCCCACAAATTGGAGATTAGATAAAGGCTTTCTGCTGCACATGAGAGCAAGGATGAGGACAGGGAGCAACGCGGAATTTTACGTGAAACTATTTCATAAGAAATCCAGCTCTACATGTCCTATGGTATTTAAGAAAATCAGTTTTTACAGAAAAATAATCAAGAAATTTGAAAATTTGAAGCCTGTTCCTTTCACCTCGAAAATGGAATGTTGACATTATCATCGCATATTACTGACATGGAGTACATTTATGAGCCTAAATTTTTTAAAAAACCTTCTAGGACTGGAAACAAGTCAAAAATTCAGAGATTTCAAGCCACGAGACAGGTTTCTTACAAAGAAAATTCACTACAAAAAGCTTCAAATTAAACGTGTTGGCTAAAATAAGAGACAGGCATAATTACACACAAATATATAAAACTAAGATATCACAGGAGCAGAATAAGTACTAAAAACCCCTGAAATGACGTCAAAACTGAGAGAGCATTGTTCTCTCTTTGCAGACTGGAGCTACGCCAGAAAAGAAGCAATTAGGGGCAGTGTATGAAACATTAAGCAGCAACAATACATACCAAAGCTGGTGGCATATTCACTCTGTTTTCATTTTGCGTATGCAGCGCAAGAAAGCATGTATCTACCAAACTCTTATCTATTTTTTTGAAACTTCATGTTATATTCTAATTCTTCTACATATAAATTTAAGCCTCACTATGTTAAGATGGCTACTTGTTGTCAGTGATGTGTCGAGACACCTTCTGTTAGGGGGGGCGTTTTGACCAATTGACCAACTATTGTTACTAAAAATAAGAAAAAATGTCACATAAAATATTATGGCTAACTCTCTTACAGCATGGCTGACTTTTGCACATCCCTGCTTGTTGTTTACAGAGCAGAAAAAGTAATCATTATCATTTTCCTAGTAACCCTAGATTTGTCCAATCTTGTCCTCGTCGACGAAAAATAGAGTAAGTTGACCTGATGGTGATGGTAGATATCTTTCTTTGAATGTAGGTCAGATGTCGGTCTTCTATAGAAAGTTCTTTCAGCATAGTAGCAAAGTCAACCTAATGTGAAGAAAATACCCCCTAGTGTGCTTATAGAAAGGCATATGAATTTGAGGTTATTGTAATGATACTTGTAGTGTCCTGGTCAAATCCTGATATTTTCTGTCTTTACGAGCTATGTTAATAAGAATACAGGTTATAAGAATGTTGTGGCTTAGAATCGCTGACATTTAAGAATAATTTTAAAATAATGCAAGGTTTAAGCATCAAGCAAGGCTCAAACCTCATCAAAACAAGACTTTTTGTGTATACGAGTTATAAAGTTGCTTCTAGGCTCCATTCACACTATACCGGATTCATCACATATCGGATTACTTCCTATATGAGATAGACCTTCCATCCACACTATACCGGATGAATCCGATATGCTCCGTATCGCTTTTGCGGAGTGAAATCACTCCGCTGTGAAAGTGGTATGCATCGATATCGGATCACTTTTGACCTAGTGTGAATGCATGAATCCAATACATCGTCGCTCCGGAAGCTCTCTCTGAGCTGCAGTCAGCTTTGTTGTCGAGCGTCAATCAATTTTCAAGAAGTAAAAAGTTCCTCTAAACAAAAGGCATAGTGACGTACATAAGATGAATCCGATATAGTGTGTGAATGGGGCCTTAGACTAACTTTTGCAATACCGATACATTGTCTATTATTCTGTTCCACTTTTATTTTGCTCTACGATGACAAATACAACAACAAACATCTTGCTACATTCCTTTCATTTCTAGGCTAAGCTCTACACCTTTGACGCTTAAGAATAAAGAATTATCTACGACCAAAACATTTAAAGAATATTTTTGCTTAGCAAAATTAGGAATTCTTATTAAACAAAGTTGCACATAAATGGTTACCATTACTATTTCATGAAAAATTCTATGATTTTTCCTTATATATTCAGTGGAATACTGCTCGTTTCTCCTGATCATCCCTGATATTCTTAAACCTTCAATTTCTATTTTACTGTTTAATAGGAGAAATATGGGGTATCGGAGAGCTTTGAGCAAAACGAAACTGCGCTTCATAATGACTGCATAGAATAGAATGATATACAAAATGCCGAAATTTGGCAACTATCACACTCAACTGGGTGTGTGACTGAGTGTGGACAAATTCACCGCTCTGAAATGGAGCAATAAGAAACATTACACCTCCCTGATTTCCCTGATTTTTGAAAATCTTTCTTCCTCTCTTGATTTTCCCTGATTTAGCATAAAATTCCCTAATTTTCCCAGAATTCCTTGACTTGGTGGCAATCTTGTTATATGAAATTCAATTATAACATAAAAACAAATCAAATGACAAAAAAATTTTCATAATTTATAAACGAAACTAATCCGCCTATAGCTTAAAGAAATGAATAAATAAGACCTTTTCTGAAAAAGTATACACAACAAAACTAATCAGTCGCATGATTATTGACATTTAGGAAAACTGCAAAGAGAAAAGCCAAACCAAAACTCTTTTGAGTTTTCACCTGTGTCATGAGCTCTCTCTTTACATCTACCTTTCCGCTTGAATTGAAAAGAAACAAGCTCAAAGGATGTCGAGGACCAAGAAAGAAGCATTCTTCCTAGTACAAGGTGCTTTGTTGCCTTTCCTAATACCGTAATTAATTGTAGATGCTATGTGAAAGAAAATGAGGGATGTATGACGTTGGAGGTGTATGGCGTTGAAGGGTGTTGGGTAACACATCCTTCATATGCCTGGAAATAAAGCCACACAATTTTTCAATCTCAATACTGTCCCATATTAAAATTCACTTTTTGTTGTAGAAACCTCAAGCCTTGGCTATGGCTATTAAAGGCAATTGTATTGCCACAAAAAACGGTTTATATTTTGAAGTTTACCGAATGGAACAAAAATATTGCAGAATTTACAGAATAGCACGAAAACATTGGGGAGGGAGAGATACACCCCCTATTTTTATTGCAAATAGAACTTATTAGGGATGAGATCATAAATATGCATTTTAAAAAAATCATATTTTGATAATATGATCTAAAATAATATTATAAATAGGCCTGGTTTTGCAATCTTAACGGAAAAAGTATGAAAATGGAATGAAAGGTGACCATTTAACGACAAGAGACTTGCCATATAAACCACTATATTTTTGTATGGTTAATAATAATTTTATTGGAACTGCATCAGCATTCAACTGCATATATCCCGATCATTATTTTCCAGATCCAGTCGAAATGTGTCAATACTAGCACGGAATCTAATCTGTTGTAATAGCTACTTTCATCAGGATGCGTAAATTTTTAGTGAATTTTCACATCCCTTCCACGAAGTTCTATTTCATACTTTATGACGATTGCCTTAGCTCTATCAATAATTTGTTGTTGGGTACAACGGACTCTTTGTTTGAATCAAGAAACTGAAAAATTTTTCAGAATTAGAATTATACTCTTTTCTTGTAAGTATACCTTCATTTTTGCCGAGCATCAATATTCTTAGATTTTTCTGATTTTGAGCCTAGAATTATTCTTAAATTATTCTTAAACTATTCTTAAATACCAGAAGTGTAACTTCGCCTAAAAATTCAACGAAGATATTCCAATTTTTGTTGATGTTTTACTACATCATAAGACTTAGCAAGAGTTTACATTTTGTATCGATAATGCAAACGTTCATCTGAAACCAGTATCATAACTAGGATACAAAAAATTCTTATGATTTGATTATTCTTACATTAATCTTAATTTACATGATTTTGAGCCTCAATATTCTTATAAACAGTATTCTTATACAAAAGAGTCAAAGTCAAAGTCCTTTCCCACACCACATGGTGCATAGGGCGGCGCCTATCTCCGTTTTTATAGCCCTAGGCCACGTGTCTGCGAATGCAGTGAAGGCTAGAGAGGGGGGCTGGTCCACTGGTAGCTCCACGGGTTTAACTTTCCCACTCCATTCTCATATGTCGAGCGCCAGACGAGAAGGCAGTGAGTACCATTTTTAAAGTCTTGCTCTACCACTGAGCCATCACTCCGGTGTCTCTAAACAACTACCCAGATATTCCTAAGTGTGCATGTCAGAAATCATGAATTGCTATCGTTTAGACACTGAACGAGATTTTAGATGAAAAACTACGTAATCACATGGAAAGTAAGACACTCCCATAGAAAATTCAATTTGAAGAATGAATCAAAGCTTCTTATTGTGAAGGTAAATCGACTCTCTATAGATATTGCTTTACGTCAGTCACAAAGGCTTAATCATATGAGTGCGTCTGATCTTGTAAGATGAATGGAATAATTGATGTTTCCTCAAAAACGAATTGAAAGTAAGCACTGAAAATCTGTAAACAAAATTTTTTCACAAACGCAACTGTTAAGGCTTTCCAAAGTAAATGGAAATTAGTTTTACTACAGCACGAAAAAGCGGCAACATTCTTTTGACATACTTAGAAGCTTTTTTCGTCTGACACTCATCAGAGTATGAAAACGTCGGATAGTGACCTAAAGGTTAACCGAAATATATATCCAGATGCGTTTACATGTGATAGGATGCGTCCAACTGGCCCCAAGTGTGACCAATTAGGACCTATTAACCATTGTTTACTTGAAGAGTCCCAATGAGAAAACGAACTCTTTTTGTCTAGAGAAAACTGGGTTTTGAGTCTTGAGGTAAACAGATTCCAAAACACTTAAATGAAAAGACGATCTTGCTTCCCCAATGATTTGGAAAATAGCCAATATATGCTTGTGTTTGCAAGCTAAAGGCACTCACAAGAGTAGGCTGCCTGGGTTCGTGCAGGATTTTGATAAGCAAATTCAAAAAAAGTTTTCAAGGACTATTCAGGAACTACAATAAAAATTTTCACGGAAATTAAATTAATAGGCCTTTGAGGGAATTTCATTTCTCCTTGAAAAATTCAAATAGATGCTACGAAATTTCTTGGCATATCTGGAGAGTACTTGTACCATCTTCTTTAAACTCTCTTTCCGATATTTCTTCTAACTATTTTTGCATTGATTATTGCTGTGAAGTGAACGAAGTAAACCGGAAATGTCCACAAATTTCAAGGAGTATAATCAATTACCAAGGAGCTTCAAGTGTCGTTCAAAAGATGTTTCACATTCCAGCAATTTTCAAGGAGTTCAACGACCTGCACAAACCCTAGGCTCAGGGGTGATTTCTAGGGGGGCTCAGGGGGCTCAGGGGGCGGAGCCTAGGCTACATTTTGTCTTTATAAGAACACTTAATTTTTGCAGAGCTTCAATATTCTTAATTTTTTCTGATTACAAGCCTTGGACTATTCTGAAACTATTCTGAGGTACCAAAGGTGTAACTTTACAAAAATTCAAAGGAATATTCTCAAATCTTTTCTACTGTGTTGCCCGTGGAACAGGACAACAAAAACTGCATCGATAATGCAAAAGTTCATCTTAAAGCAGTCTTTCAACTGGAATACACAAAAAGTCTAAGCCTTAATGAAGATTAAACTTTTCATTATTCTTAAATTATTCTTTAATTCCAGTGCTTCTAATCCTGAATAATTTTTTATTCTTTGAAGAACAAGAGCCTCGACGAGAATCATAGTCAATTTACATTTTCTCTTTCATCACATCCATAATCAGACACTGCCGTTACAGATTGTCATTAGACGCTACCATTGACATTGGCAAATCCATTAGCTATTTTTTGTGCTTTATTCTTATAAAAATGAAGATTGCGCTGATTTAAATACCCAGCAAATTTCCTGAAGTAAACCACTTGCCATATGGTATTGACAGACTTGAGAGGATAGAGGGTTGCTGGGATCTACTGCAATAATGCTCATCCGTTATATGTCCACTGTAGTTTTAGATTTTTACAGCCAAAATGTGTGAGCAAAAGTGAAGCAAACCCTCCAGGGTTCGTGATGTCGTGAATAAATAGAACTTGAGGATTTTCCAAGGAACCTTTAAGGGCTAAAAATCATATTCTAAGGAGTGTTTCACTTATAAAAAAACAATTTCCGAAAATCCTTTCTCCCAAGAGATAAGGAGTTTTTTAGGAGTTTACTCCAAAATGAACTTTTAAGCGCCCTTAAACACGTAAATTTTATCTAAGGAGCTTTTCAGGAGTTTACGGAGTAGCACAAACCCTGTACCCCAATGAGGGGCGTAGCCACAGGGATAGGAGGGGACCGCAGCCTCCGCCAAGGACTTCTATCCCTCGGGGAGATATTGGTGACATTCCTCGGGGAGATATTGGTGACACACCAGCTCGGGTTGACACAGACGCAAGACTGATCCAAAATAACTTGGCATCAGATCAAAAGTGATGCGGCACACGTGTAAATACAGCCTAAATTTGCGTAAATTCGCGGCCAAGGTTGATCTACAAACAGACATCTGCACTCATTTCTTGCCACAGGCAAGTTAGCCAGCTATTCATCAAACAAAATTAACAAAAATGCTTCGACTATATAAAAACGAGGCCCCAACATCGGCGTATAAAGAGTACATAGTTAATCAAAACAGTCTCTCGCACCTTCTGGGATAATTGTGTGCTATTCAATGATTGTACTTTTCGGCAACAGAGGCATAAAGGGCTACAGAGAACAGTATTTGTAGAGAGATTTTTGCTCGATAAACACGTGCCCCTGGCGCTAAACGAGATGTATGACCACGTCACCGGAAGTGTAGAAAGTCCTAACTACTGGCACTGTACAAATTTCTTTATTATGTTCTGCAAAAAGTCAGAAGATAAACATTCAAAGTACTCACCTTTTTGTAAAGGCGTTGAGAATAGTTGATGAAGGTGAGAATGCTGATGCTCCGTAACTTGGGAACATGGTCAAAGTGAAGTCAATGTCTTCATCATTATGAAGGTGCGATACGAGGCAAGCTTGTGCATCAAATTGGGTAGTAATCAACGTGCCTAAAACTAAAAGAAAATCATTTTTCATTTTGAAATATTGAGTATCCTATTTGATGGTATCTACTATGATGATAGACTAATAAGCATAGCTACCATCACAATACAGGCACAGCGCCACCATGCAAAAACGGCACCACAAGGGGGGATGGAAAGTGAGGGGACTGAGAAGTTAATAAAACTGCTAGTTTTAAGACATTTATCTTTTCAAAATTGATGGGTGGCAAAAAATAGGAGACTAACCCCCCCAGTCCTCCTAGTGGTGCCGTGCTTGCAATAATATCCATCACCATACGCGTTATTTTCAATAAAAAAACAGTTTGCGAGCAACCTCGTACTACATACTCTAAATTTTAAGAAATTTTTAGAACTACAGCGAAAGAGCTAAGAAACTATTGGCAAATAGCACATTGAAATCGTTAACTGACTCAATGTAAAGCTGAACCAAAACAATGTTGACATGACATTGCGGTGGAATTTATCTCTCACCGACGCATTTTGCTATATTCACGCTTTTCTACGTTTTCACTGCAATTTAGGCCATTAAATTAAGGAGCTTTTAAGAACCTTTTAGAACTAAAATGTGGTCGAAAATTAAGAAACTTTTACTACTAGGCCTTGAGCTAGGTTTCTTGTAAACAAAACATGTAATCATACTCATTGTTGGGAAGTGGTATGGGCGCTAGTCTTAGCCTCAGACTCTTTAGCGTTATATTCGCTTCATCCGGTGTATAAGTACGGATGCTACGTGTAATAGAGGGAGAAACGATTTGAGTATCGCTAGAGTAAGAGTAAGAAGCTATGGAATATTTGCTGTGTATATATTTGTGAATATAGAAGCATCGTCTTTCTTTTGGACAAATTCTTTGTACTCTAACTCAACTTCACAATACTCATCATTCGGAACATTCGTACCATTCTGCAGTCTTCTGTTAGATTATTCATACTTAAAAGGAGCGTTGAATAGTTAAATGAAATTAGGAAATAAAAAATATAAGGATCTGCAGAAGTTCACAGCTAAGTTATGCTTGTAGCTAACCACAAAATCTAAGTTTTTCGTATCTTGCAATTAGCATTTCCATGACACCAAAAAGATTACAAGATTTGGCTACAATTACGATTAGTATGAATTGTGCTTTCCATGTTACAATCCTGCAGAGGTTGAAACAGGTCAAATTTATTGTGTAGGAGGTTAGACAGGGTGTGGTTGCCATTCATCCTTCTACAAACTTAAATAAGTCTCAGATAAAGGCTATCTTCTTTATAGATAACGTACAATGAAGGTTTGGCAATTTCCATAAGAGCTGGCCTTGTTTCACAAAATTTAATCACCTTATTTATGATAGGGATGTTTATTGCTGATACTAATCGTAATGTGTTTGATTTGAAATTAAATCAGTAAACCCCAAAAATTGATTCAACAGGAATTCTTATCAACGTTTTCTAGAATTTAACAGAATAAGAAATGCACTAGAGCCTTTGACTGATGTGAATTACACACTATTTTTCTATAAGAACACGAGCCTAAAATTTGGTGGAAAATTAAGAACAAGGCTGAGCTGGAAGCCTTGTCCTAAAACTTTTAGAAAATGATGCAGAAGCTTTCCACTAACAAATGGACATGAAATGTAAACTTTTTTCAATAAAAAACATTAATATACAATAGGGATCATCTTGGTTGTAAGATTTGGCTTTCAATTAATCAAAACATTCAATGTTGTCTTGTATATTGCCTTTCAAGCATCCACTATCTAAAGTCCTTCTGGTGGATTTCATAACTGTATGATACTAAAAAGGTAGTCCCGTATACTATCGTACGTAGGGGAGTGCCTGTTAGAGAGGACACTTATGCTCAGCCGTCGGCATATGAGGTAGGGGGGCCAGTCAGGGAGGCATGCGCTCTAACCACTATGCTACCTCGCTCATTGTATGATACTACTTTCTTACAAAACTGTTTCTTATAAAAATTTGTATACCTATTGCAGAAGATGAAGATTAGCCACGTGCCAAACAAAAAACAGTCTGTATTCAAGTGAAAAATTCTTCGTTGAGTAAATTCTACATGCAAACAATCCGATACACCAGCTACATATTTGTTTCCAATAAAAATTTTTGAAACATGATTTGAAATACAGATCTTTGAGATATGATCGTATCGGCCAGATATTTATTTGAACAATCTCACATTATATAGCCAGGGGTGATTTCTAGGGGAGTTAAGGGGGCGGAGCCCCTTTTTTAAAGTTTCTGTTCATTTTGGGGGATCAGCCCCTCTAAAACTCTTGCATTGGCTTGGCTTTTCAGAGTTTATTGGCCTTGCTTCCAAAGTGCTAAGATCAATTGCGCACTGCCATATTGTTATTGAGGCATTTCTTATGATTGATTATACTCTATCAGTGTTAAACTAAATTATCATGTTTCCATCTTTGAAAACATGGGCGTGGTTGTAGCTGGACCACACCCAAACTATGGGTGTGGTTGTGCCTAGAGCTCCCCTTGTTAAAATTTTTAGAAATCACCACTGTATATAGCTTCATCCTTTTGCAATACATTAACAGCTACAAAGATTGCATTGTTGATGGGATGTACTAGTAGAAGGAATATCGACAACAAAAACAAATTAGCAGCGATTGCTATTTTCATAGTAGTCCATCTGCAATGTACCAGCCATTTCCAGTGATTTGAGAGTACAAAAAAAGTTTGTTTAGCAAATAGTGAGAGCACCAATGTGTTCACTGGGTGCGTATGGACAGCACGCCCCCCCCCAATGTGTCTGAAATTGTAAGAAAGTTGGACAAAAGTCGGCCATGCTTCAAGAGAAATGATCAAGTATTTTCTGTGACCATTTCTTTAGTAACAGTAGTTGATCAAATAGTCAGATCGCGCCTTCCCCTCCAATGGAAAGTGCCTCAGTACATCTCTGTGTAAGAGTGTGAAACAAAACTTTAATAAAGTTCACAATCATATCCCACTCAACCATGCAAATCAATAAACCCCCAAAACCATATCAATACACCACACTTCTTCAGCTTTATCTGCAAAAACGGACTTTACCAACGAATTCATCGCACTTGAAGTTACTCATATCAAAAAAATCGCAAGAACCATTATGTGAACTTTAAGGTCCTTTCCGTTAGAGCGTTTTCATTCGCGCGAGCACTGCACAACTCATCAAAATTGTTGAGTGGTCTCTAAGCTGATGCTAAACGTGATCTCTGGCATCTTTTAAGTCATATTTGTAAATAGTCGTTTCATGTATCTAGTTTTATACACATTTTAATGTAGACTTTTTAAAATATGTACTTTTTCTTTCATTTTTTGCAAGATTTTAGCTTTTAGCTTGTAAGTAGACGGCCCCTTGCAAACCAGCGTAACTGAATGAGCCACCATCTATGAAAAATTGAAATGATGATGATGATGGTGGTGATGATGAAGGCCTAGTTTTAAAAGTTCCCTATTTTTGGACCTCTTTGTATCAAATTCTAGTACTAAAAGTTCCTTAATAGTTCCTTGATTTTCACTGCACATACAGTGCCATAAAAGCGGTACAGACACAAGGAAATCTTTACTTTTGGCTAGAACTCCAAACTAAAGCACAAGCAGGGAAGGAAAGAAGCTTCTAAATATTTCTATACGAGTTTGGCTATAAATGAATGGAACCAGTTTCCTAATTGTTGATTATTTGCAGCTATAAAAAGTTTTAAAATTTAAAAGTTCCTTAGCTTTCTTTCCTTTAGTAGTATAAGTTCCTTAAATATTTCGGCCCTCTACATATGGGTTCCCTATAAATTGGTTCCTTATACAAAAAGCGTGTACAACGGCTTGCCACACTCTAGCTGATAATCCTCTCTTTGCTACGTAACATTCTGGCATCAGACCCCCTTCTGTCATCAGCCTCTATATATCATCATCATCATCATCATCATCAGCCTGTCACGCCACTACTGGCGGATGGCCTCCACAGCTGTCTCCACGTAACTCTGTCAAGAGCAACTCTCATCCAGTTATTTCCCACCTTCTCTTCAATCTCGTCCCTCCATTTTCTCTTTGGTTTTCCTCTTGCTCTTTTGCAACCTCTTGGGTACCATTCAGTTGTTATTTTGGCCCATCTTTTGTCTTCCATTCTTGCCACGTGTCCAGCCCATCTAGTTTTCAGGTCTCTTACTGTTTCGATGACGTCTTTCACTTTGGTTCTTCCTCTGATGGTTTCCTTCCTGATCTTGTCTTTCAGGCTGATGTTTAGGATGCTTCTTTCCATTCTCCTTTGTGAGGTGGCTATATATGTGCATACTATAAGTTGATGCAGAATACCAAAAGACAGTAGTTAAAAATCGCTGAAGTTAGAGAATTATCCGGGAAAGTGCGTGACTCAAGCTCGATACGGTTTTAAATTCCGTGTATATTTGAGTACACGCTTTTTATTTATGACAAAGTGGTTTATAAGACACTCAACTGCTGCAAAATCAAGGAAGTTCAGTACAGGACTTTTGAGACCTAGCAAAGCTCTTAGGTGTATGTATTAAAAATTCGAATTTCCTGTGTATACAATATCATGTATGTTTTGTTGGTTGCCCTTTAGCAGTTTAACTTCTCCTAAGATATGACATACTTTCAGGTGTACATGGAACTTTTTTGCTTTCCACTGATGTGCGTGCGCAGAAGATTGGATCTCAAAAATTCTTGCTAAGAAGGCCTTAAAGAAAATTTTGACACTGGAATCATGAAAAAATTAAGAAAGTTTCACTTCAGGGTCAAAAGTTTTTTTTTACAAAATAACACACGTGTATTGTTGGAAGCTTACATCAGGAACTACAAAGTACAACTGTTGCACTCAATTTTTGGCGCTACGTAACGCAAGTACTTTACACCTCCACATATTTTTCGTAACAGCTTGTCACAAAAATAGTGCACACACACCCACCCCCTACCGTTAGGTACTTTTTGAATGACCCCTGACAACTGCAGAAATGGAAACATTTCCAGACGTATTAGGTAGGGTCAAAAGTCTTCGACAAAACTCATCAGCTCATCGACAAAACAAAACGACTACGATCATTAAATTGGCCATTCAAAGACCACAATATGTGCATAATCATTTGGAAATTTTTTTAATAGCCAAAATATCGGCATGCAGAAGGTATAGCCGAGCGTATACACCAGCTGTATAGTGGATATTGCTTTCTGACGTCAGCTACTGTGACAAAAAAGATTCCTCTTCCAAAAACCATTTCCTAAATATCATCACTATCAGTACTATCATCATCGTCATCGTCATAATCATCATCATCATCACAATCATCATCATCATCATTATCATCATCATCATCATCACCATCATCATCATCATCATTATCATCATCATCATCATTATCATCATCATCAATGACATCTTGTTTTGCCTTGTTTCCCATTTCGCCCCCGAAGGGGGTCTAGGACAGTGCATCACGATCATCATCATAATCATAATTACCATCATAATTATCGTCACCATTAACACTAAAGTTTTGCAAAGCTCTTCAGGATCTCTAATAAACCTCAATTTTGTCCGTTTTTCTGCTTAGTCAAAAGTACCATGTTTCACCCTCGGCATCACAGTCAAATACCTTCATATTTAGTTAAACTGGTTGCTTCTTGCCAATGGCGGGAATCCCTAATTTAGGCTGCACCCAAACCAACGCCCAATGTAGCAAATTTCGTTGAACATTGCGTCATGATTCAATTCTTCACATAGTTGCCTCAACACTCCAAGATACTAACAGGATAAATCCTGTACGCTGATCTTCCACGATGTTTACGTCATCCATATATCGCTGGAGATAAAGTAAGGCCACGCACTAGGACTTGGAATAAATCCATCAAGTACCATAGCTAGTAAAAATAAGCTTTTGACAATAACTCTTTGATGATAGTACCATTACTTTAAACTAACATATCTGCCTATCAGCTACTAATGAGCCTTTTCAAGTTCTGCTGATTTCATCAACATGCCCAATTAAAGAATTAACAAATAAAACCATTCCGAAACCACATGCTGAAGAAGATGTCCACTATCACCAATTCTACACAAAGTATTCTATCTAAGAGGAAAAGAATGGAACACAGACCACCAATTTTATCCTAGTCACCATCTGATTTGCAACAAAAATACTCAGTGATGCTCCACTCTCTTCTTTTTTAAAACAATACCTAAATTTTCTCCGAGCCTCAATATTTTTAAATTATTCTGATTTTGAGCTTAGAATTATTCATAAATTATCCTTAAATACCAAAGGTGTAACTTTGCCTAAAAATTCAACGAATATATTCCAATCTTCGTTGTTGTTTTACTAAATCATAAAACTAAGCAACAGTTTATATTTTGTATCGCTAATGCAAAAGTACATCTGAAAGCAGTATTATAACTTTGATACAAAAAATTTCTGACGTCTTGAGGAAGCTTGAGCTTCGTATTATTCTTAAATTTCAGTGATTTTGAGTCTCAATATTCTTATATACTTTATTCTTATAAAAAAGAATGTACATAAGGGCACTAGGCGTCGCAAAGGTAAAAAATTTAATTGTCATTGTTTCGGGATTTCTTGCTACTCTTCAAATGATTACAACATCAATTCATTGTATAGCTTTTTCTGCATGCCCATACACGCTTTTGCTTTTATAAGGGACCTAGCTCGAGGCCTAATTCTCAAAGTTCCTTTTTTGAACCTCTTTTTGTAAAATTCTAGCACTAAGAGCTCGTTAATAGCTCCATAATTTTCACTACGCATATAGTTAATAGTCTGTTGGTACTACAGAACTTTACCACAGCACGAAAAAGCAGCAACATTCTTTTCACAGACTAAAAGCTTTTTTCGTACGACACTCATCAGAATATGAAAACGTCAGATAGTTTCGGTTAACCTTTAGGTCACTATCCGACGTTTTCATACTCTGATGAGTGTCGGACGAAAAAAACTTTTAGTATGTGATACATACAGTTCCATAAAAGTGGCACAGAAACAAGGAAGCATCAAATTTCTGAAGTTTACTTTTATATTGGCTAGAACTCAAAAATATAAGCACAAATAAGGTAGGAAAGAAGTTTTATAAATGTAACCATATGAGTATTGGCTGTATATGAATGGAGTCAACTTCCTAATACGTGATTGTTTGCAGTTATGAAAATTCTTCACATTGAAAAGTTCCTTAGGTTTTTTCCGTTAGTAGTATACGGTATTTAAATATTTCGGCCTTCTACATGTGAGGTCCTTACAAAGTGGTTCCTTTTAAAACAAAAAGAATGTAATAATCCAAAATATTCCCTACGGAGGAATATGCACTCACTGTTGAAAAAGACATCCCTCCATGCTAGAAAATGTTTTCTGAAAGGCATATAGCGAATGCATCTTAATTGTTTACACTTTTGCCTTTATTTTTGAGCATTTATTGATTAGCAAACACATCGAGTAAAGGTAGGCAAAACAATGCTTCTGAGTTCAATTCTCTACAGTACTTTTATCCCCTTCAGAAATGCTTCTAGTCGCCCTATCCTATTTCAAATGGCAACAGTGCCAACTTTATTGGTTGGGTTTAGGCACTTCATAGGTCCCTTCTACAGAAGGAATCTCGACTCTTTAATTGACTAGTGAACACATCAACTTTGTTTTTGAATTTCATAGTGTACAGGACTAAGAACCATTTCACTTTCGAAAAAATCACGCGTACAGACACATTTACTTTGCTTTTCCCGCCAACGCCATTATCAGAGTCATGCGTGTTTGTGTAAATGTGCGTTTTTGCGTGTCTGCGTGTATACGTATCCACACTGTGGCAGGAGAATACAAAGTGAATTCACTTCCTGTTGCTTGAACCTAGTACTGAATGTGACGACAATTGACTGTCAACTTTGCAAAAATAACCTTACCAAACTGTCTGAAAAGGAAATGAGTATTGAAGGAGAAGCACACAATCTTCAGGGAAGTGGCCAAGTTAGATCAACATCTACAGCTTTCAACATCCCTGGAGCCAATCCATTCACGTACTAACGTTAACCAAGATCAAATGACTTGTTCTGCTAACAGTTATGTCCCTGATAGGTGTCTTGCAAAACAGGCATTGCAGAAGAAGTCTAAATTTATATGGCAAACAAGTGAAGAATCTTGTACTTCCTAAGATAAATTCCTGAGGTATTTTTAAATCTGCAATATTTTCAAGCAATCAAGACCTGCAGAGACACAATTGGAATTGGCTGGCCCTTCTAGATTGACATCGTACTTCCACATATTTTTATATGTCGAGGGAACGTTGGTTGTGCCTTTTTATGCTGTCAACTTTGTTGTTGTTGTTGTTGTTGTTGTTGATGATGTTTATTTTATTTTGAGTAGGCTGTTATACCTAGCTCATTCAGCTAATTTAGGCCTACTATGCATAACGCATCCAGGTATGGGACCCTCAGTTTAACGTCCCTTCCGAAGGACGGCAGAGTGAGCTGTTTTGGTCGTTCATCTGGAGGTCGCCCATCCATTTTCTGACCGTACCCAGCCATGCTTAACTTCAGTTAAGCTAATGGAACTGGCTGGGCCGGTTGACCACTCACCTATGGGCCTGTTGTTTTGCAGCAGCCTATATAAAAACTCCAAATATCAAAATTCCTTTTATTTTTGAGGTCAAATGAGGTCCAGAAAAAAGGAGCGTTAAGAAATAAGCCTTGAACTCGGTTCCTTATAATAATATAGAAGCAAGGGATATAAATATGGGACCGCTCATTATTTATGCCTCAGGTTGGGGCTGAAGAGAAATTGTTATTTGGGTAATATCTTTAGTTGCCCAACGTTATCCAATATGAAATTATAGTTACGCAAACAATACAGAGCTATTAAAAATATGCTACAAAATCTTTGCGAGGCAAATAAATTATGTACCCAACCTTACGGCTGCCCAAAAAATCACATACCGAACCGATTTCTCTTCGGCCACAACCTGGGGCATAAACAATGAATAATACCTTAAAGGAAGGGTTTGAGAGATGAATATGTGAGTATAAAGTAAATCACGACTGACTGGAATAATTTCAAAGAACTTCCGTTTTGACTGGGAATATTTCAATTAGTTTCCACCTTTCATGCAAATAAATTCCTAGGTTTTGAAGCCAAGTCATTTGTTACACCAGATCAAAGATTCCCATGTGAAACAGAGACTCAACTAGATTATGGTAGAAAACAATGCACGTTGTCATAAATAAGAATGTAATCGCTGCAAAAAGTAAACAGAGCAACGGTCCTTGACTACAGTTCAAAAAAGCATTGTCGAAAAAACAATCCTCGCATTACTGACTGTAGGATGTGGTTTTCCGACACACTGATCTGGTTTTTCCCTGCCTGTGCAATAGATAATGATCTCAACTTTTCGTATAGTCAACCTATCAATTGTATTAGCCATATTTTATGAGTAATTGATTCAATATCAGTAAATAGGCCTACGTGCATTCAAGAAAATAAGTGCAATACAATCACAGAACACGCTCAATGTGGTCTACGTTGCAGTCGATTTTTCTTCCTCAACCTGGTGCTACATGCACTATCAGTCGGTGAATATATTTCAATGTGACAAAAATTGGCCTAACAGAGTCTCGCATTTGATTGCAAAAGGTTTTGAACGAATAGGGCACGAATCCATACTACGACAATATCATTAAATATACATAGTCTATTAGATTTGAACAAGCTGTATAGAACACAATTAAAAAATATAATATCGAAGACGATTCCCGTAATGGCATTAATCAAAAGCAAATAGCTGGGAAGAATATATCAAAGCAAATGCCTTACTCGAGTTGGCTTACACGCAATAAAAATATGTAGAAAACAGGATAAGAGCCAAATCATCCCACTTAATGGAGCGACAACTTATTAATAATTATCAGCCCATTTAGAATTGTTCGGGTGGATGCTTGTGGATTCAGGTGTTCTGGAATTGGCGATAACCTATTAAGAGCAAATCCTAGGCCGATATTCGAGTGTCTAGTCCACACAGAAGCAAACATTGCGTAGGACGCTATTCATTCTGAACTACTAAGATGGCTGTTACTAGTGACAATTCTGCAATTCTGTTACATTTTCAGGCAACTAACTAACATTTGAAAGAGACAGACTTTGGCAAACGCTAGTCTCGACATTTATCATCAAGGAAATAAATGTAGGGTCAAGAGTAATACCTGAGAAATACGCTTGTAGACATTGTCAGCAAATGCTCTTGGTTTCAGACATCATCTCCACCAAGAACGAAAATTACCTCAAAAGAATCTTGGCAAAATGAACTTTCCGCGACCAAACTGTCATTTTACCATTGAATTAAATAGGGTGTCTTAACATAGGCCAGTTCTCCGCCAGCTATAGCTACTCTTTATCAATATTCGCTCTTTTCCACTGCAGTACTTCTCTCTGCAATTGAAATCAGTTTGACAGCATTTGCATGCCAGCATATGTTATTTCCGGGCAACCAATTGAATTTATCACGTTTATTCTATAATTGCAAATAACAGATGTTGCGACTAGTAAAACTTTTTCGCTTGATCGAAGTCGCTCGGCCTTTCAAATTCTGTTTGTTTGTGAAAATGCTCCACCGCATCCGCATCAAGTAAGTTGCGATCATTCAATGGTTCCGATCATAGTTGCGATCATGGTTGCGTTCTCCTGGCATGGATGCCTATGCTGGGGGGCAGGAGGGGTAGCTACCCCCTCTGCCCTCTTGCAAGGGGGTAGAGAGCAAGACGTGCCCTCATATCGTACTCTTTTCAGATGGCCAGCACGTTCGTCAATCTCACTCTATATTTTTCGAAAGGACATTTTCAAGTTCATGTCAATTGCCATCTCACCCATCTTCTGAAGGGGCATTTTCCGACATTGTAGATAGTTTGGCTCAAGAGAATAAAACATTCCTAGGGGCCAGCCTCCAGACCTCCAAAATATCATGGTTCTTTCATATTCGTATATCATGATGCTCCCTCAGTAATACATAAAACAAAAGCATTTATAAAGAAAAAACAAATATAAAACTGGTCTTCCTGTAGGCCATGTTTGGAAACCGCTAACCATGATATACTCTGAAATGAAATACTAAACATTTTCCTTCTGGATGGGAATTTGAATACCTAAGTTTACCTCTGTGGAGGCTCATACATGTAGATGTGCCTCGGTGGAAACCTTGCCCACCTACCCGGGGACGCCCTTCCACGCGCAGACGCCCTTCTACGGACAGGTGTCCTTCTCTCTTGGTGAGGAATAGAGGGTTGATAACAACTGTCTAGTAATTCTAGATCCTAGCCTTTCAAGATGGTAAAGATTTCATGGATAGAATAGTGAAGGGGTTAGATCAGTGAAAATGAACCCCTTGTTTGCAAAGCGTACGCTTTTGCTTGGCCCCCTCCCCCTTCGTGAGTACGCCCAAAGCGGTTCGTATCAAAGTAGTACACTCTTTTTCTTTTATAAGAATAAAGTCTATAAGAATATTGAGGCTCAAAATTGCTAAAATTTAAGAATAATTTAAGAACATTGCCAAGCTCAACCTTAATCAAAACTAAAATATTTTGTTAATCGAATCAAATTTAATTAAGAGTTTCCTCCCAAAACAAAACATTTGTCACTTTGACGCTATATATATCTATATGTTTTAAAATTCGTTGAAATTTATGGTGAATCAACACATCAAAAATGATTTAATATGTTTCTTTGATCTTAAGGCGAATTTGCACCTTGTGTTGAGCAAGAAAAATTTAAGAATAATTTAAGAATAATCTGAGGCTCAAAACCGAAAATTTTTAAGAATATTGAGGCTCAGAAAAAAATTAGGTATTCTTATAAAAAAAAGAGTGTACTTTACTACTTAAACAGTTAAAAAATGTTAATGGTGGATTTCTGGGAGCTAATAAAGTCAATAATTTCATATATATTTAAAACTATAATTACTTAAGTTTTATACATTTTGCTGGGTTTTCTCTAACAGTCTTTCGCAGGAACTGAAAACCTTTGTCTAAGAAGGCTAAGATAGCTTTGGCACTAGGTCTAAGCAACGTAACAATAGAAGTCTGTTTATTGCAGTTATGTCTATTGAACGTGCCATAATTGCATCTCATTCAGCAGGACAAGTCATGGGGCTACTTATAAATAAAATCAACTGATAGCAATCAAGGAGGACGTACAAAGGAAATTAGTCTTCAATTGGTAATGTTGTTAGCAAGTGATAAAAATGGAGACAATAGAAAGACGATTAGCATTATGTCTTGTTAATTAGGGGGATAACAATTAATATTATCTATTGTTGACATAAAAGAAAAGAATTCTGCGAACTAAGAGGCATGTGCATTAAGATTCCACGACCACGCTCAAAAATTCTAACACCACAAAGTGTGGCCAATACCACTCTAAAATAGGCCCTGTTGCAAGCACATAACTGGAGGAACCATGGAGGAGCAAAAGCCTTATTTTCTGATGTAAATCTCCAGGTTACTAAAATTGTTCATTTATGCAAGAATATTGAGGCTCAATAGCCCTGAAATTTAAGAACAATTTAGATCATAACCTTGTGACTATGTTTAGATGAATGCAAGGCTCAAGCTTCATCATGAAGGTAGGGTATAGAATGTTTGTGTATTCCAGTTACACGACTGATTTTAGATTAATTTTTTCATTGTCGATATCTTTTGGTTCGTTTCACTCTTGCTTTTTTTATGAAGTAAGAGGAAAGCAAAGATTTGAATGTATTCCTTTCATTTTCAAAAAAGTTACATTATTGGTGCATTAAATTCTAGGTTCACAATCAGAAAATTTCAGCTTCTGCCTGGCCCAGCTATAAAGCAAAATTTAAGGTTTTTCACTCAGTAGCTTTTGATCCTTTTCTTTAAATCTTATTTCTCTCCAAAATATAAATCGACACAAGCCAATCTGTCGGTAGATCGCTTGTAGCGTTGTTGCAAACGCATGCAATAGCAAAATGGAAAAATCTGTGCAGTTTTCCCATTTTTGTTCTAAATCTCACAAATTAGATAAAACTAGGTTTAAGGATCAGTTTCCTTTTCTGAGCACGAAGCAGCCACAATACCAGGGGTGGTATAGGGCAGTATCCCTCCCCTCAGCTCAATGATTTTGCCCACCTATAGCTTTGAATCTTAATCATCTTTCTTGTTGTTGTCCTTTCTATGTTAAAGAACATAAATTGAAGTTTTCTGATGCTAATTAAATGATGCTTGCAAAGGGGATATTCTCCAGATTTGTAGAGAATGCTCTTACAAAAAAATTTTCTGGCAGCAAAGCTCTAGCTTCCTTTGGTGCCTTCATGGCAGCCAACGTAGAAGGCATGGTGATTCTGACCAGAGCCCCCAAACTCCCTCCCTTCCCTGTGCGTTCAATAAGCACCCTCTTTAGATTTAGATGTGGCTGCTACACCCATCTGGCCTGGTTGCCCCCTCCATCCTTTGAAAGCTGGCTTCGTAACTGGCACAAAAATCAATGATGAAACAAATACATTTATCTCAGTTGCCAGAAGGGCGAATTTCACGCAAAATTAGGCTGGTTTCTTTGTCTCTGTACGATGTTTTATATGAAAACTATTGCGCAAGAAACTACTTAGCAAGAAATATGCATGAAGTTATATATAAGAAACTGATTTACAAGAAATATACATAGGGGCATTCCATAAAGTGTCCCGTCAGGATCACATTTATTTTGAATAACCCCACACATCACCCCTTTATCAATTCCATGCTAGTATATTGCAACATCCTTTGTTCACCACTAACAACCAGCATATATCAATTGTTCAAAGTAGTACTTCACTTTCACGTAGCAGGCGAAAAAAGTCTGTGTCCTGTCCGGAACGTATTGAATGGTCCATAGACGTTTTTATAAGAAACTCATTCATAAGAACCCGAGTCACCTAAAGTTTCAATGGGAAAGTATTCATGACATTCCTGATGCTTATAGCTTTCGTTTTGAAAGCAGGACACCGATATCTCTCGAACGTAATACTATTTGAATGCTGATGGGTATTCTGCTTTATTTGAAGTTTAGAGCGAGGGACAGGCGAGGAAAGTTTCTTATGAAAGATTCTATCATTACAATGGTATCAAGGAGCCATCTTTTAGTGCTATTTCGGTATTTTAATGTTTCATTTGATATTTGGTACTTATTCTTAGGTGTTTATTTTTTCTAGACCTTGGAAGCTTTTTGATTATAGTTAGAACAGGACAGTTTGTGAAACAGCAATATAACAGAAATTTTTACCCTGTATATTCGAAATAGAATATTTGAGATATATAAATATTTGAAATGTATAAACCTTCAACAGTAGCTTATTTTTCCAAATGACACTGCTCATAAATCTAACCCTAATTCCAGATCTACGTTGATTAACGGTACACGCATTATATTCAATTTTAGGTGGATTTTGGACTGTTTCTCAGAAGATTTGGAAATATTTTGGGCTCCTTTTCTTAGTGGGTTTGTGCTGGAAGGTTGAAAATCACCTAGCAACACTGGCATTTATATTCTGCACAAAAGTGTTTTGCGATGCTTTAAAGGACATTGCTTCATATTGTCGAAAACTATTTTCAAACACCACGAAAAGACTTTTTGGTACGTTTTATCCAATGCCACAGATATTGCGGACATGCAATATTCCCTGACGATTAATTTGGCTTCTAAATCTGTTCGAACCCCCCCCCC
>OLMO02000301.1:2488098-2508658 GCA_900291935.2 Cassiopea xamachana
CCCCCCCCCCCGATTCTGACTAAGAATACAATGGGGCCCTTATAAGGGCTTGGCCCAGTGGTAAAATTCTCGTAAAAGATGCCCAACACCACCCAAAGCAAAGGCTAGCCCTAGGGACTACGATTCCGTCGAGTTGACAAACAAGTTTGCGTATCGGAAAAGCTTAATGTTTGATCAGAAAAGTTCATTCTGCAACCACATGTGAAGGGAAGCGAAATCGTATAGATTAAATCATGGCCACTCAAGTCAGTAGATTTGCGACACACCCTAAAATCAAAGACTCATGCAAATAACGCTCGTTGAATCTGCGAATGGCAAACATCTTTGTGCGTCCAATAGATGGTTCAATCTACAGGCAGTACACTGTCTCTTTTCATAAGAAACCAGCTTAAAAGCAACCTAGTACCAGACTCCCTAAAACATAAAAGCGTTTACATATTCAAATTGTTACCTGATTCAACCCACAGCTGAACTAAGGTACTATGAACATGACTTTGCTTTAGATTTTAGCCTCGCATTGATGCATCTTGTTTTGTTAAAATGCTAAAGTTTGCTATATTCACGGTTTTTTACACTTTCCTTGCAAATCCATTCGCTCGATTAAGACACTTTTAAGAAACTTTTTGACTCTTATGTGGTCCAAAGTGATGAAACTTATGTTAGTAGAATTTGAGCTAGGCTTCTTAGGAAAAAAACTAGCAATAGGTACCCGCTAAAAGTTTACGCTAAGTAGTAGAGCATGAACTAAAACTTTTATAAAAGAAGCGCGTAAATATTTTGTAAAAGGGAGAAATATGAAACTATGAAACTTGACTTAGAATTGCAGTTTATAAGGCAATATTGAACGTCGATGTTGAACTGTTGAATCGGCCCAAATGACTATTATTGCTCCATGGTCAGCACCAAATGCACTCATTCTTCTGATTTCTCAAAACACTCGCAGTAATCTGAAGAAAACTGCCTGCTTTCTAAAGTTTTCTCACGAATTGCTATTTTCTCATCAGTTTACTACACATTGTGCACCTGTGCGATAGCTAATCAAAACGAGGCTCGGCCCAAGCTTCTGTCCACACCGCACTATACAAATCGGGGCTCGGCCTAGGCCTAGGCCAAGCCCTACTCAAAACCTGGGCCAAGTTAGCCTAGGCCAAGCCCAGGTTTTTCGCGTCCACACCAGCACGGGCCAGGCCCAGGTTTTCGAAACCTTGGACTGAGCTTGGGCTAGTTTGTGTAGTGTGGACACGGCTTTAATTCCTCACCAGATAATTGCATAACAAATACGTTGTACAACGTATCCCAAAGAGTAGCATACATGCCAGGAAATCCGTAAATGGTATTGAAGAATCCAACATTGAACTTTCTTGACTTAATGAGCAGTCGAGTACTGTTTTGTTATAGCCAACTGCCTCATAAAAGCGTGTATAAAAATTAAAAGCGCTTCCTTTTATGTCGTAAACTTATTGCAGTGTTGTCGCAAACAACCAATCAAACTATCGTTTCTATTCGTAATTGTATGCAATTACTATGAACGGAAATTCGCAGCATACTGTACAGTGAGAAGATAGATCATGGCAACAGTTCTCTTGTAAAAGAAAAGCTATTATTTTAGATTCCACTTTAAAAAATAACAATCAAAGATTTTTGGGCTATATATATATATATATATATAAAGAATAGAACTAATTATTGCGAAATAAGTCTATAACTTTTATCTACTTGCGTTGCTCCACATCGTATTATGTGCAACCCAGGGCTTCTTTACATCAGTTAATTGAAGCCATATCAAGCCACTCAAGTTGGAAGTTAGAGCAGTTACACTCCAAAAAAGTCAAATAATAACAATAAAAATATAACTACTCTGATACCAGGTTACCAGGCTAATTCAATAAATATTGATCTGTACCCAACCAATAAAAAAATGTCTATAATAATCGGTCCCACTGAACGTTGCTTGCAAAGATTTGGAGGCACCATACGCAAACGTATGCACTTTGAAAAAGCGAATTCAATTGGAATATTTCTCGCACAGGCTTGAAACAATAATAGTTAATGGCTACTACCACAATAATGTGTCAATAAACTCAATATTTGTTCTACTGCGCTAGGCTTTTCAGTAGTTCCAATAACTATTTATGAACACTAGCAATGAATCACTCAATCAATGAGTCAGTTAATCACTCAATCAGTAAAAAATCAATCAATCAATCAATCAATCAATAACAGCTAAGAATGCGAATAACATACAGAACAGTCAGCGTATCAGTTATAATTGGTGAAAAGGGTTTCTCTACTGTCCATACTGTTCGGTAAGGTCACGCCGCTATCCTAGCCCTAACCCTAATTCTCTAAACCTAAGCCTACCCCTAACTCTAGCCCTAGCCCCCAAACCCTGATTCTAACTCTAAATCTCTGGTAGTAATAATGTAATCAGGCCGAGCAGTATGGAAACTAGAAAAATCCTGGTGAAAATGACATCTGTTTGCGGGAGCCACGTTTCCTTCTGCACAAATAAAGTTCTTGCTCTCTGATGTTATATGGCATTTC
Source organism: Cassiopea xamachana (assembly GCA_900291935.2). NCBI lineage: Eukaryota > Metazoa > Cnidaria > Scyphozoa > Rhizostomeae > Cassiopeidae > Cassiopea > Cassiopea xamachana. Next base: position 2,490,643 of record OLMO02000301.1, read on the forward strand.
TGAATGAGGCATTGGTAGCCGCATGTCATTGTTCTCTATCCCATTTTATCAGAGGTACCATCATGCATGGCAAATGGCAATGCTACCAGTTTTTGTCATGGAAGACGAACAATAATACTTCCCCAATTGCACCTGCAAATAACACAAAAAATCCATTACATAAAGAGAATCAATGGGATGAAGTCAGTGTAAATGTTACAGCTAGCGTGGACTGGTTTGCTTCTAATAAAATATAGACTGCTGGTAGTAATGAAGTTGTAACGCTTTGATGGCCAGGAAAAGAGAACACAATATCAAAAGAATACCACTACATATTTCCGAAAGCAAGCATGTATTTACTATCAATATCAAGCGTGTATTTACGTGTATCAAGCGTGTATTTACGTGTATCAAGCGTGTATTTACGTATATAAAGCGTTTATTTACGTACATCAAGCGTGTAAGCGTTTATTTACGTATATCAAGCGTGTATTTACGTGTATCAAGCGTTTATTTACGTGTATCAAGCGAGTACTTGAAAAGCTAGAAACATTGTTAAGTCCATAAGGAATCTGATTCTCAATTGGTCAGGTCCTTCATATACCGAAGAGGAGTGAATAAAATGGAATACATGAGATTAACTGACTCAATCGTACCCTAACAGAAACGTTCAATAACTCATTTAAAGGAGTCACTCACCCGCGACGTAAAGCTAAATTTACTGTTTTTGAGATCCCCTCCCCCTGCTGTAATGCACCACACTATAGCTCTTCATATAAATTAAACAATAGTGTGACAAATCGAGGTTACCTCCCTCCTCTCCCCAGAGGCGTTATGTAACGGGGGAATGATCCTATATCTACATTCTATGACGAAGTCGAAGGTGGGAGATCTCGGACTAATTTTATTTCAGGACGAGTTCTGGGCAAAATTTCGAAACTCATGTGCTATAAAACAAGGGGAATCGGACTGACGAAGTTGGAAGAAGATGCTAAACGTTGCTCAGGTTATGGAACTATTGAGCACGTGTACAAGTAAATCAAAACAACACAATGTGAAACTTAACATTATAAATAATAGCTATTGAGATAAAGTTGAGACGGTATTTCAAATATTGTGGGAGTGGGTGCATTGGGAAATTCCTGGTTGAAGGTAAGGAGCATTATAGAAGGGAGTAAAAATTTTGGGGGTAAGCAATTTGTGAAGCACCCCAACAAATAAATAAAATAAGCTGCAATAGGATGCTTTAATTCTTGAAATAAAATGTCAAGGTGTATTAATCGATGATTGGGGGCTTTCTATCTCTGGTCTCTCCGGTCAATGCGAGTCAATGCTTGGCAAGATGCTATCAAAAACATAAAATAGGGGCTTTTTCACAACGTGTCTTTGGTGGGTGAAGATTTACACGGCTTTTTTATAAGAAACCTAACTCAAGGCCTAGTACTAAGAGTTTCCTAATTTTTGGCCACATATTAGTTCTAAAAGTTTATTAGATGTTTCTTAATCTAGAGAACTAAATTGCTGTGAAAGCGTATGCAGAATGTGAATTTAGCAAATTATTTGTCCTATAGCAAGCAAAATGCGTCAGTACAAGTTAAATTTTAAAGCAATGTCACATTCACATTGTTTTGGCACAGCTTTACGTTGAGGGAGGTAACGAATTCAATGTGCTATTTGTCTAAAGCTCTTTCCTTGTAGTTCTAAAAGTGTATGGCTAAAGATTGCGCAGCGCTCCGCAAAACAGCTCTGGCACGCTGCAAGAGACTAGAAAATCACTGAAAATACTGGCTGGAGAGAATTTTATCTCCAGCTGCATAGCAAATAGCAATTCGATGCCACACGTGACTTCAAATTAAAAAGGCGTTGTCAGGATCAATTATGAAAAGCGAGTCTTTTATTCACAACTTTCAATTAAATAAAATAACATGTGTTCTGATTGTAAAATCAATCGATACGGTTCAAACACTCCTTTAAGGAAACGTCATCTCTGGTATCTAGCAGAACTGATCTGTTAGCATGCTATCAGTTCTTAATAATTTATGGGATGCTTGCATAAGAAATTTACACTAATGGGTGTGCTGGTTGATGTAGACTGTTCATAAGTAAATGCATGCTTTCACTTAAATGACAAAGACAAAACCGCCCTGGCACTACTGAGGGCTAGGCAGAGATGTGCTGAGACACTTCTGGTTGAGGGGGGGGGCATTTTGATCACTTGATCAACCACTCATCATCATCACCATCATCACTACTGTTACTGAAATAACTAAATGTTACTTAAATAAAAAACATCACAGAAAACAATGTGGCCAACTTTCTTGCAATTTCAAACATATTGGGGGATGTGATGTTACCATGATCCCTATTAAAAGCACATCATAGAGGCTAGGGGTGAGAAAGCATATAGAAATTTTAGCAAGGAAATGACACTGAAATGTACTGTTGAATTTTTCAGGCGCACTAAATGATTTTTGTGATTTTTCTGGCTCTTTTCAGCTATATCTGGTTGAGTAATTTCCATGATACCTTGGAATACCTTGTATTATGTACTACATTCAGCTGTACCTTACTGTAATGTTGTGAATTATACTGTATTGCACTTTCTTGTCCTGTGTTGTAATGCATAGTGACATACTGTGTTGCAGCAAGCAGTATTGTGCATTCTGTTAATTTTACTTGAATCACCTTGTTTGTCATGTCAATAGCATTCCTCTCTGTAAACTGGACTTTTTGTCTCTCCTCTCCCCAAACCGAGGCTGGGACTGACCTCAGCACCAGGCTATCTGTCTAACAATTAAATGTTTATAAGCGTTTTCAATCTTGCAATATACTCTGGTGTACTGAATGATTTTCTCCCCTCAAATTATTAATTTTTAATATTTCTTGCAACCCCCCCACCATTCTTATTCCAACCCCCCATTTATTAAGTTTCCAAAATTTTGAGGATGTGAATTTATAAATTGCTCCAAACGTGAACCAAAAACAAAAATCCATTACATTTGATAATGGACAATGCTCCCACTTTAGCTGGAATTGTCAGGCCAATGGTATAAATATAGGACTTATTCCAATTATTCCAACTCCCAATTTATTAAATTTTCCAGACTTTTCCAAACCCCCTTCAATTATTTGGTACTTTCAAGTAGCTCCAAAACTGAATTTCTAGCACCCTTCTCTTGAATCGGAATGATAGAACAGTGACAAGGTGATCTGTTCAAAATTACTCAAAGCTTGCTGCATGATGTAAACATTGTAGCCATTCACCTGCTTAATTCATTAACTTGCTGGCAGACTTACAAACTATTCATTTTACTGTTTGCTTCTCAAACCTTTTTTTACTCATTATCTTATCAATTTAGTACTTTGTATTCATGATCACAAAACAAATCACTAATTTATTTATAGTTTATTTGCCAATGTATTCACAAACTACTTTTAAGTAAATTCAAACAACCACATAAAAGTATTTGTTTTGATTTGCTACTTAAACATTTGGATAATTTCCAGGCTGAATCTCCACAATAATTAACTAGTATACTTAGTGATTCACCTTTCATTCCTTGATATGATATAAAAATATGTGTAAGAACTATACTAACCTCTAAACACTAGCCCATTCTTTCTTCCATTCGGCTCTTTATCCGATTTAGGCACAGTAACAGCCAAACAAATGCAACTACATTACCAAGAGCCATCAGACAGCCAAATAGGGCCAGATTGTGAAATGCTGAACTCCCCAAAACTGGTCCAAGGATAAGGGCTATCCTGCTCACTGATGCATACACACCTTGGGTGAATCCCTGTGTGTCTGGTCTTGTGATTTTGGTAAGCAATGATTTTGATGCTACTAGATTCAATGGAACTGACATGAACACAAGGAAGCAAATTAACAAGAAAATGATTATGCAGGCCCTACGATCAGAGCGTTTTGCTTGATAGACAACCATCAATAGCAAGGAACATGTTGTTAAACACAGTGAGAATAACAGCAGAGTAGTGTCATCAATCTTTAACTTTCCACCGATATACCAAATTATAAGAAATATTAGGATCAGCTCACAGCCCCCAACTATGTAAACACCACTTAGGTATTTCTCTCTCCACTGGAAATCTTCCTGTGTTATAAGAGGGGCCAAAACTTCAAATTCAGTTTGGGCAAGCCACAACACAAGATCAGCATAAAATATTGCTAAAATCTCTAATGAAACCAGCTCCATTATTGCATCATGCAAGCTTGGTTCTTGTGTGCTATCTTGAGAAGAACTTCTGCCTTTGCTCTCTATTTCTTCAGGTGGCAGAAGGGGGCTCTGGTCATTATGCTGTTGAACATTGCCATTCTGTTCCTTCTCAATTTGCTCATCAATCCTTGTTTCAATGATCTTATAAATATCTGGTTCATCTGGTTTCTTTTTAGTTTGAAGCTTGATTTCCACAAAACTCTCCGCCTCTTCTGCAACTTCGTGTTTTGACAAGTCAAATACCATGAAAAATGTTGCAACTTGCATTAACAGCCACACAACAGCCATTAGCAATCCTGGGGCGGGTCCGTAGAAAATATGCCATTTTGAAATGTAAAAATCTATGTTCTCAAGGAAAAAATTCAAAGATGGCCCTATAGTTATGCCAAGTACCCTTCCCACTTCAAGCAAAGCAAACACGCCAATTCGTTTCGCTGCTGGAAAGGTACGTGTGATTTCCCCATTTGCTGCAGCAAAAAATCCATCTCCCAAGCCGGCAATAAACCTCCCAACCAGCATTAACCAAGGCGAAAATGGCAAGGCATATATCAAGCTTCCAATAAATTCAAATGAATTCATGACATACAGAATTTCTTTGGTTCTTCTTGTCCGGTCAAACAAACGCCCTACCACGGGAAGGCTGATCATGGCTGCTACAGTGTAAACGGCGACAACTAATCCAAGAAACCAAGTTTTGACATTAAAGGTCTTTAAATACAGCCAGACAGACGGGAGAATTATAGCATATTCTACTCCAACTAAGAACATACGAATGGAGAAAGCAGTTACTGTCAAGCGCCTTTTCCATACAAATGACTCGCTCTTCCTTTCAAGATTCTCCAAAACATCGTCTAGGCCCATCTTGTATGAGCTGGTCTTTTCGCTCCACACCAAGGGATGGTATTACGTTGACTTTGTTGTTTGGATGAACTTAAACAGATTGACTCAAAATGTTTCTTAGACTAGATTCAATGAGTCATAAATTATTAAACAGATGAAATTAGTTTGCCAAAATCCATTCAAAACGATGCACTGTTGGACAAGTACGTACCTTCCGCGCCTTGTGTAATCAAGTAGTCAGCAATTTACATGACAAAAACAAGTTTCATGATACACGCAACCACACAATTGAGATATCGATAGACTCCCTCTATTCTTGGGTAGGAAAAAGCTTATTTGCTGGGGCGAACCGTTCACATTTTACTGACTCATGGCACACCTCCACACCCTCAGAGGGGCGTGGCACTTGTACCGAAAGAAGACCGGGCATTACTACTAGAGCGGTTTGGGGGTAAAGATAGTCTCACTTACCATGACTCATCCCTTATAAATGATCAATTTAGATTCTCCTAAGTTGATCAATTACAGGGGGTCCATCGTTTATACTTTTGGATACTGGGGCGGGATACAATTGGGGAGGATATGAAGTCTTCAAAGGACAATTGAGGGGTATAAAACTGTTCGTAAAATGTTCGAGCATTGAGGTATGACACCTTGCACTCATTTCTCGATGGAGTATGAAAATTTTTCGGCCAAAATAGATGGGGTGCAAAATTTTTTGAACAATTCTTAAATCCCATCCCATCCCACCACCCAGAGTTGTAAATAACTAGTGCCTAAGTAGGATGCGAATGTTCAGCAAATGCGCTATTTTGCAATTCTCTCTTACGTTTACAAATCTACCTGCGTGTTGTAAAATGATATACTACCTGCCTACGTTCCATCTACCACGAGGCTTCCAGTTTTAAAACCAAATTTCTGACACCTCAGAGTAAAAATTCTGTTGGCAGTGCTCAAAGATGGTGCTAAGGTGAGTCGTGGAAGCATCAACCCCAAAAATTCAAGTAGACTCCCCATCGGCAGCCCAGTGTATCAAAGGACACTTTCTCGCCACTTTTTATTATGCATTCTGGGACTTTTGCTCGCCATAGATTCTTCATAAAATTTTTCAAGAAGAAATTGGCTCGCAATTTGAACTGGCAAAACTTGGATACACTTGGGGTAGATGCTGATAGACTCGCCAAACCTCGCCATATTACAGTTTGTGAGTATTCACAAAGGTTTATGCTCGCCACAGATCTGCTACAAACAGGATCTGGAATACAGTCTAGGCCACTTTTATTTTCCGAAGAAAAAAGATGAGGGTCATTCATAAAGGACGTCCAGGCTCTAGGGGAGAGGGGGTCTTGTGAAGTAGGAAAAACTTGGATATGGGAGGAGGGCAGGGGCACAGCGATAGAAGGGGTGCTGGGTGGGGTGCCTCACCCCCAAACATTTAGCCTTTCGACAAATTTGCAGTCGACGTTGGGACGCGAAGAAAACTTTCTTTGTTGGCAAATTTGGACGTCTGAGATTTGAGAATTGAAAAGCAAAATATTTATATTCAACTCTTATCCTCAAATGGAAACATCGATGGTTCAAATAACTATATTTTCAGGTAGTTGCTGACCAATCTTTACAATTATGAGGCCAAAGCTAAAACAGGGTATTATGCATCTTTTTCATTGCTAATCTTTGCCAAAAAATTGCGGAAGGATTCACTAGTTTTGAGCATCGAACAAAAAGCCATAAACCCTTTTCAAAACGTTCAAGAAAGCAGCTTCTAAACCAGTGCTTCTCAACCTTTTTGATCCACTTCATCCCTTTAAAAAACAATACTCAGCTATTCACCCCCACCACGACAAATCGTCATATTATAGAAAATTAAAACTAGGAAATAATGACATAGGGTGTATACTATAACAATGCACAAATGCTGTATTTTAACAACAAAAGTTCTCTTTTCACAGCATAAATGGGTGTTATTTTTGTCTGTAATAAGTTATTACTAAAATCAAATAACATAATTATGAATGCGAGCCTTGGGCTTGATGTCAATCAACAAGAGTTTTTATACTTGGTATTAGCTTTCTTAATTTTAGCCGTAGGTCGCGATTTATAACGATCTGACATGACAGGAAACCCGTATTATACAGCTGACACCAAACTATCTGCCCAATTACAACTTCACCCCTTAGTATCTCGAATTCACCCCAAGGGGTGCATGTGCACCCCGGTTGAGAAGCACTGTATTAGGTAAAGAAATGAAACTAAATGAAATGTTTCTTTTGCTCTGTCAATGTGCAATGCACATGAGAAATTTATGCAAATATTAAATACTGGCCCAAAGGTTAACCCACCAAATACGGGCCGCAACAGAGTAGCCAATAAACTTTCAGCAAATTCTTAAAAACCTTAAGTACTGCTATTAGGTCCACCGCCTATCGGGCCTTTTGAATTCGAGGTGTCAAGCCTGGGGAAGTCGGGTATATGAAGGTGTGGGGTGTATCATAGAATGAATAGTAATATACTTGTAGAGGGCCAAATTTCGTGTTATTCGTTTTCATTTCACTTCATATTCTTTACCAATGGTAGAGTGTACAGGTACCACTGATTTATATACTGCCCTGCAAAATAATACCAAACTAAAAAATCTAATCACAGCCGTAGTAAAGTCAGTGACGTAGCTTCAATAGATTTTTGGTGGGGATTCAGAGGTTGCCCTGAGTAAATTTTTTGCTAATGACCCATTTTTCTATTTTTTGGTAACAGTAGTTGAAATTTACCACATCACGAAAATGCGGCAACATTCTTTTGACATACTTCAAAGTTTTTTCGTCCGACACTCATCAGAGTATGAAAACGTCGGATAGTGACCTAAAGGTTAACCGAAATATATATCCAGATGCGGTTTTGTATATTTCGGTTAACCTTTAGGTCACTATCCGACGTTTTCATACTCTGATGAGTGTCGGACGACAAAAGTTTTTAAGTATGTCAAGAGAATGGTGCCGCTTTTTCGTGCTGTGGTAAAGTTCTGTAGTACCAACAGACTACTTAAGTAGTTGAAATACATTGTACTGCCCTTTTTGCCCTGCAAAATAGATTATGTTCAACATTGTGGTGGGGGGTGGCTCACCCCCATACCCACACTAAAGTTTCCACTCTAAGTAATGCTTACAATAAGAACTACATACAATAATAAAATTATTGGGTTCGCGCATTGAGAAAAACTAAAAAAGGTAATGAAGTTAATGAAAAGATTGCTTGCCAATTTTGTATGCATTTTTTAATTGTATTTGGGTTCGCGCATTTTTTGCATCAGCAATTAGATTATTCCAAACTCGTGCTCCTCTATAAGGGAAGCATCTCTGACCAAAGGCAGTTTTTAGAAGAGGCAATTTAAGGTCGGTCTTCGTATTGCCGATATCCAGTTCAGTTCAGTTTATTTCAAAATTCCATTACATACCAACACCATTACAGCATATGAGAAAACCACAAAATACAGTAAGAAAAACAGCCGTGGCCTAGCGGTAATGCACTCGACTCAGACCAACGTGGTCCTGGGTTCGAGGCCCCACCGCAGACCACTGGTGACGTCAGGAAGGGCATCCGGTCCTAAATGCTCGTGCCAGAACTAAAGTCCTCTCAGAGGCACCCTCCAAGCCCCAAGAATTGGGGGAAACAGAGGTAAAGTCGAGAGTACAGTAAGAAATGCAATCTAACAAAATATCTAAAATTTAAAGAAATTTGTATACAGATACAATACATCTCAATATGTAAACTAATGGAGGAGAGAGTAAACCCTTGGCTAAAACAAAATTTTTGGAGTTTGATTAATAGCAAGCAAAGATTCGATTAATTCAACTGTTTTATATTTTTTGCGTGACTGTTAGTCATTGGTTGTTTGATTGAAGTTCTAAAACTAGTATTTTGTAGCGAAGAAATGGAGCTAAATTTGAAGTTTGAAACTCATTAATGCTGAAGCTTGCTTTATAACATGTGAAATGCTGATCCAACACTTTGCACCTGCATATCTTATGGATTTTATGCCATATTCCAAACACTTTTTGCGTGCCAAGAGATATTTTTGAATTATTTTCAACAATTTTTGAGTGTCATAATATTTTGAAATAAGCTTTCGAACAAACAAGGGACATAGGAAGTATAATAAAAGTGGGGAGCGCATGCGCTGAGAGGCACCTTGGCAGAATTTCTGGATGTGAGATCGAGCATTTTGTCTAGAAGATAAAACAATTAAATTAAACGACAAAACATTTTGCATTATGAAAACAGTCCATAAATGAAAATTCATATAGTGCCAGTCCCTATATGAAAATCAGCCAGGGGGTCAGGGGCATGGTTCCCCAAAAAAATTTTGAAACTTTGGTCTTCTGCAATCGTCGGAAACGTGTACTTGTCTATTTATATTTGTGTTTTCAAAGTTTCCAAGGAGGGCAACCAAGTTTCACAAAAAGGGGCACTCTGCCCGTGCCCCCAAGTTCCTACGTCCATGGAACAACCTCCAAAAGTAATTAGGTGCTTCATTATTTATTGATAGATGCACCATCGTGGCAGTTTTTATATCAATAAGTTCACTTATAATTTGCAATCCTAGTTTTTCTAGAAGCGGCTGAGACAGCGTATCATAAGTCCTATCGCATTGAGCTATCCTAACAGCAGGTTATCTGAAATGTGGTTTATATACGCTTCTTTACATTGACTGGGCCGTAGTTAGAGAAAGATATCTTTTTCCATAACGTAGCATACCTTTCCCATTTGACATCGTTTTGATCAACACAGAAATATACAGGTTTTACCATTAACAAAAAGCTAATGAACTTCTAGATGTCACTTCTCCCAAATAGAAATTTTTTTACTTGCTTTCTTTGTACCTGTCGACCTTATTCTTTTATACACAATTTATTGCAAAATTCTTAATTTCCATATCTTTCTTGCTCCTGTACTATTTTCAGGACACTAAATGAGAGGCAAAACTCATGGAAGATCCATCATCTATAACCTCGTTTTGCTTTGAAATGTTTCCTTGACCTCGTTTACATGGAAATGGAGAATTGGAGAAGCGGTTGTTCATTTTTATGTCCTATATCAGAGGGCATGATCATTGGCAATTCCACAATTTTAAAGACATTTAAGGGCTCCAAATTTAGGATCTCCGCATCACTGAGTGCAATGCATGCACTCCCTTAGTTATAATAAGCAGGGGCTGATCCAGGGAGCCGGGGGCCATGCCCCCAAACGGCAAGAAGCTTTTCACTTTAAAAGGACAATTAAGGCCTCCCCAAAGTCTAGCTCTTGATCCGCTCTTGATAATAAGCTCCAAAATATGGCCTTTTCCCATGAAAAGCCAGCTTATGATTCTTGGAATAAAACGGCCAGATTTTCAAGTAAGCAGATACTGTATGATGTCATCAAAAAGAGCAGCTGAGAATCGATGTACTGTGCAGTGTTGTCCTAAATGTGTGCTCATGAGACAGTGTTCAGACGCGCTCTCAACAATCAAAGAATGTTCATATCCTTATGTAAGTGTTGACAGCAGGAAAGATATAATTATTTACTTATTTTGTCAAATTGCTTTGTATTAGAATTGCTAATATTATTGTTACTATCAGTACTAAGAACAGTCAAGGAGTCTATTTATACAGCTTCCGCTGCAGTTCAAGGGGACTCCATTAGTTGCAATTCTTAATAGTTGAATAAATAAGACTAAATCTATATCGCAGGTTGCAACAATTCTAAAAGGTTCAAATATATGTCCAAAAGTCTACAAAGAGAACATTTTGAAAAGTTAAATGCAGTGCTTATAGTAACTTTTGAAAGGAGATAAGGTATTGATACATTGTGCTTCGTATGGTAGGCTGTTGCACACCTGATACAAACAACGTTTCTGGCCAGTGTAGGAACTTCTCTTTGGTAGCTTCAAGATTTGTGGTAGAAATAATAAGAACAATAAAAACAATTTATTTGAAGCGGGCAAAAGTAATAGCATTAAGCTAATTAAAGCCAACTAGATATCGATAAGGATTGGCTGGTTGAACTTGGAGAAGTCAGAGGTTGCCCCTATACAAGTGGCCATTCAGCCTAAATGGATTTAGAACTAATATTGGAGCACCACGATAATTACGTGAAAAATGGATATGCAATCCTAGCTTAAGAATTTGCTCTTTATTAGCAATAGCACAGGAATTTCGTTGGGATGCTTCGATGAATTAAATAGAGAATATTGCCCAGTTGAACGTATTTTCTTTGCAGCACGCTTCGATTAATTAAACATCCTGGCAAAGTGGCAGTTTTCACTCCAGCGAATCACGCTCTCGTCAATAAATTGGAGGAGCCACAGCTCAGCATTGTGCCCAATCAGACACCTTATTCAAACAAATAACAACTGTTGAAAAACTTTTATCACTCCTCATGTTGCTTTGGAACAATGCTACGGTTGACCAGAAAGACTGAACAGCGAAATAAACCGATCGAATTTGTTGTCGTCTGAAAAGAGTAATGAGTTTCTGCGACATGACATTATTTGTTATCGTTTAGCATGGGCTCGCTGTGTAGTCCTTTATCATCAAATTGCACAATTGAAAATCAAGGCATCCGAAGCATTCAAAGGAAGAAAGCCCTCACAGCTATTTACATGGGTTCTCTATGTGTAGGTCAGGAGACAAATTGAACGCGTAAAGCGTTTATTGGCATTCTCAAGGATATAGAAAGCTTGAATGGGACAGCAAAATAATATACAGTGGGGAGAAGAAAAAGCTGCGTGTGAATTGTCAAAGGCGAGTCAAAGTGATGCTATTGTCGAAGCTGGATGTTTGACATTCTGCATTCATTCGAAATTCACTGTCTTTATTTCAAAAAAGCCCTGTACAAATCCTTTATCCCTGTGGATGATCAAACGCATTCATATAAAAAACGAGAGATCATCACGGATTTGTAAGATAAGGCAAAGAATTGATGTAAAGGCTATCCTACAAGCGGAATGTCAGAGAGTTCTTCGCAAAACGAATCGCAGTCTAGATGTCATGATGCAACGGCTGATCAAGCCAGTTTCACTGAGGAACTAACCACGAAGCAGCCAGCGTGGAAACCGAAGTCACCCGAATTACGGAGAAGAAAATACAGTCTTGCGTCAGTCATGAGGATACTCGAAAAAAAGACCGACGAATCTAAAGAAAGCAAAGAAGATAGCAAAGACAGAAAGCTGCAAAAACGTGAACTTAACCAAAACAGTAAGCCAGTGAAGCGAAAAATATTTAATTTGCGATCGAAACAAACCAACGGTAGTAACAATAGCAATAAGATAACAGAGGAATGTATCGAAAATGGAGTTTACCTCATCCCGCCTGTACCGAGTGAGCTGGGCTATAATGATCTGCTTATCGAGGAGGTTGGAAAGCCTCGATCTAGCTCAATAATTCACGCATCTGATAATGCTCTTTTGAGCGATGTTCAACGAAGTCCTCGTAGCCAAAGAAGTCCACGGTTGACTGTCGCGCAATCAAACTCTTTGCCTCCCAGTCCGTCTTCACATGACCGGTCAAATAGCTTTTCACCTGGTCGATTCCGGCGAACGTTCAAATCCGACTCGGGTTATGAAGATAACGGCGAGAGATCGCCAAAAGACACGCAGTATTTCAACGGGACTATTACTCTAACCAACGCTGATCTTAGAAAGATAGCTTATTCCGAGCTCGGTCGTGTGCTACAAGGCAAGCGGTACCATTCACAGAATGTTGCACTATGGTCCAAGAAGATAACGGAGAGCCTACTGATCAAAGTGAAAAGGCTGACACAAAACAGGAAGAAAATCATTGCGACAGTTTACATAGGGGAAAAGTTCCCGGGTTCGGTGGAAGTTTTCATTTCATCTCCACTCTTTAATTCAACCGATAATTTTCAAACGGTGTCTATTCAAATTAACGACATTTTTGCATGGGTATCACTAATTACAACAAGTGCGCAAAGGTGCTAAAGAAGGTGATACATATTCTATTCCGAACCTTACTATATCAAGTGCCTGTCTACACGGATCGCATACCTGCAGTGAATATTAGATGGAAGTACTACACGTAAATATTGTGTGATAGTTTTACATGGACATATTACATGGGTAAAGTAGTAAATGAAAATACCACTGGACGTATTACATGGAACTACTACGTGACAGTATTACATGGCAGTATTACATGGAAATATTACACGGAAATGATACAGGAAAATATTACATGAAACTATTGCATGAAAGTATTACGTGATAATATTGCATGGAAATGTTATATGGAACTGTGAGAATACTACACGAAAATATTGCATGGAACTATCACATGAGAGTATTACGTAGAAATACTGCAAGGGATACTACATGGTAGTATTGCATGAAAATATTACACGTAGTACATTTTAGTTATCTTTCTTCATGTGACTCTTACTGATAGTATTATATTTGTATTATACTCAAGCACGGTCTAGATAGTGGCTTAGCCAGGGTCGCACCTATGGAAAGCAAAAATGGTGTGGCCAGAGGAAGGACATGGCTAAAAGGGTGTTGTCAAGATGAGGAGGACCAAAAAGGGTGTGGAGCATGGAGGGCAACTGCGGAATTAACTAGGGGTAAGGCTATAGTCCCCTGTCATGGCCAGCTTTGAAGTGCCATACGATATGGAGGAAAACAGAATCGTGGGGGTCGGGACGGAGCCTCCTGGAAAATTTTTTCCACCACCCCCTCTAAATATCAGGGAAGCGCCTTTTTGATATAAAGATACGCCATTTTCCAGACAGAAAAGAGCAGTTACATTTGCTATTTCAATGCTACTTTCCAATGTATCGATTTTATTGCAGATTTGAGCGTTTCTCAAAAGCCAACTTTCTCATCATTGGGGGCGGCCAACCCCTTGCCACGCCTCTGGCTAATCTCCTCTGCTTAAGATATGAAAGTATTTTCAATGCATAAATATATTGGATTATTTACTAACAGATAACCTTTTTATTTCTACGTAATTCCAAGCTTTATGAATAAAAATCTCATTACTTCTAAATGACTTAATGGTTTACTAAATGCCCATGTGACTGAGTCTACAATAAAAATGAATTGAAGAGATAGAACAAGAATAGCCCAGGAAGTATCATCATTCTGCTTGGATTAGAGAAGACTCATTAAAGTAACGATATTAACTAAAACTGCTTACTTAGCTGCTGCATCTTCTTACAAATTCGTACGTTTGAGAATCACACCAAATTAGTGAATCTGAGGAAAGCGGCTTATGCTGCTCTAATGGAATTGCCAAAGAAAAAATTTACCGATCAAACAAGCACAAAGTGTGCAGTTTGGTCTGGATTATTTCTCCAGAACGAGTGTACAGTTTCGAGGATTCGGGCGCAAGCCCGGTATGAGAGCAATAGTAAAATTCATTGTCCTGTTCAATAAATATTACAGTATTTCAGTCAACTCTGCATTCTGGTACTTTTGCTCACCAGATCCTTGCCAAAACTTTTTTATTAAAAAGACCTTGCCGTTTGAGCCTGTAAAACTTGTGTAAAATTTGAGTAAAGGCTGATAAACTCGCCAGAACTCGCAATATTACAGCTTGCGGGAATCTACAGAGGTTTATGCTCCCCAAAGATCTGTCACAATCAGGGTCTCGAATGCAGTCTGGTTCCCAGTGATACAATAAGGTTGCAATGATCACGCAACGTAAGAAGAGTAGTTACCAGCCCTCTAGCATCATGTACACAGCTGCACAGCAGACGTAGTAAGAGTGTATCGTAAGAATAGTAGTTACCAGCCCTCTAGCATCATGTGCACTGCTGCTCAGCAGACGTAGTAAGAGTGCATCATAGAGCATACATAAAAATTGCCTAGCTATATCTACGCACTCCTATGTCAGCTAGGACGTAAAATAGCAGAAAAAGCTGTGACCGATAAACAAACTATTCTATTACATCATCGGCCTAGCTCCCTACGGAGCTGTACGAGATAGTGTGTCGCGATATGTGAACCAGTTGCGTGTTGGTGCTTGTGCTAACCAGTCATATTTGCAGCACGTTCTTCGTTTGGTGCATTGTTTGCGTTCATTTTGGATCAAGATAAGCTAGAAACACACAGGGATCTTAGAATTTATGAATAAAACGAGTCCTTTGGCAAACATACCTTCCATTTAGTGACATATTGCTGACGAATTCAACTGGCTAAAGGCTTTTAACATTTCATTTCATTTTCATTTAATATATTTAAGGAGGGACACCATTCAGCAATAAAGCTGATTTCCAAGGGGCCCTCCACTTAACTACTTACAATAAATCGAAAAATAACGGAAAAGATAGAAATCAAAATACAGACATCCTAAAAGGCTAGTATACGTAAAAGTAATTGCTGAATTGAAAGAAAAAGATTAAAATCCTAATCAAGTTAATAATCTAAGAGAAGCCTTTGTTTAAAAACTGAAAGGGAGGGTACCTGTTAAACACCAATTGCAAGGTTATTCCATAACGTGGCTCCGCGGTAAGAAAACCTTTTTGACCATTCGAAATACACATTGGGAGCCTCAGATCCGCTGCAGTATTTCTCAAGTCTCGTGGGCTGCAATCAGAGTTTCTTTGAAAGAGGTTGCAAATACATTGAGGAGCCTGGTTATTTAAAGACTGTAAGACTAACTGGTTGGACTCGAAAGAGATCAAATCAGCTATTTTCATCCACCCCAGCTTCTTTATCATTGGGCTACTTGGGGCATCAAAAGCGCTGTTTGTCAGTACCCTAGCAGCTCTATTTTGCGGTTTTTGCAGCTCTAAAAGTGTTTGAGCCACTGTATCCCCAAACAGAGCAGCAATAGCGAAAATTTAGTCTTACAGAAGACTCTGGAAGGAAAGTTTTAGCGTGCTTTAGAAGATCCAATGCCTTTGATACCTTAGAAGAGATTACCTTGATTTGTTCCTTCCAGTCAAGGCTATTACCTACAACTTCAAACAGCGGTGGATCTAGAGCTCGACTTTGGGGGGCATCTGATTCCATTCATTGTATTTTTATGCAAGAGATTTCATAACATAATTGTCTGCTAAGGAAATTTCACTGTTTAGAAGACCATGTCCTGCCCCCCTCCCCCCACTGGACCCGCCCCTTACTTCAAACAGCAATCCTTATCTTCACCAATGAAAAGTGTCGAGAAACTTTTTCATATTTCCATATTTGGCTGCCGACTGGTTATCTTTTGGGAATTTTGGGGGGCAACTGCCCCCATGGCCAATGACACCCCACAGCTCCACCCCTGCACTCAAGCTGGGTCTTTACCTAGTACTGTTGGTGAACTATGATGAGCCAGACCTTGGATTCGAATCTAGAACTGTTTAGATTTAATCATAGGACACACAAAACTCACATTTGACAAAGAGAAAGCAAGTAAATCTACAAAGAAGATCAAATCATACAGAATAACTTTTACATGAATATTTCATAATAATCTCTAATACATCAAAGAGAAAATAGAAGTTATAAAGAACTATATCTTTTTATTGGCTTGAATAATGGTTATCCTAACGAAAAAATATCATTACCTAATACAAATCGAATTCACAACTTCTGCAATTACAGTGCAACCCAAGAAACAGCGTAACATAATTTGATTATATTTAAAGAACAACGTATAGTCCCATAAATCACAGTTCATAACTTATAAGTATGTAAATCAATAATCTCGTTTAGCGGCCTGTAGCAATGCCTGTGCTAGTGGCTCTGACGATTTGATCTGCCACGATAAACACCGGACGCTACCACCCATGTGAGAAAGCCTTGATGTATCGACTGTAACAACGCGCCTATACGTATTTGCCGTCAATGTATCCACGGCTGTCTTATCATTCTTTGCTTTATTGAACTGGGGGACATACAAAGAACTGTCAGTGAGGAGGCAGTTGACGTAAGCCCCAACTGCACTCGAGAATCCTCGCCAGTGGGATTTCTTTGACGGCTTGGCCTTCTTGTCATCCATACAAGGGAGCTTTACGATGTTCAGATCAGGAAACCTCTTCGCTACAGCACTCTCCACTGCGGTGTAATATTTGTCATCACAATAGTCACCAATGGCTAGCGTGTTGGTATCAATGAAAGACACCACGCCGTCGGCATGACCAGTTGTGTCGCGGGGGTCCGGTATGATGGCTACGCCCATGTTCAGGGCAGCTTCAAGCTTTTGATGCAAAGTCTGCGAAATAGGACAAAAAAGTCATTTAACGAAATCAGATGAGTGGTGCACCACTCCGAAACATCTAGCATGCTGTTGGAGCTGGAATCGATTGAGCTTTTCCTAGAATTGAGACACTTCGAAAAACTAGAAGCAAGTCAAAAGCAAGAGATTCTAACCACTGGCGTTGAGCTTCCCAACAAATCCAACCTTATGCAGTAGAAATCACAAAAAATGCTGTCAAAGCTTGCCTGCACTAGTTTAGTATATAATTATCAGTATGTAACATTGTTAAGAGGTTCGTCTCGAATTGGTTAAAGGACTTGGATAGTGGGTAGAGTAACATGGCGAATTAACTTAGCGTGTTCTCTCAGTATAGATTTATTTCCGAGCGCATCGTTACCCTACACAGAAATACACTACAAGTAGCAAAAGCGGATCGTAAACTATCACAAACACCATTCTATTTAGGGGCGCCTGCGCGCAATTAAGGCAAGGGGAGCAAGGCTTCCACAGAGGGTGCATCTATGCCGAACTGCATTCTGGGCCCTATTTACGTCGGATCTGAGGCAAGCACGAACCTTTGTAGAAACTCGTCAATGTGCTCTGGCGAGTTTTATCAGTATTTACGCCCAGTTTGCCTAAGCTCTACCGGCTCAAATGCCAGCCATTTTTGTCTAGAAACTTTTGGCAAGAATCTATGGTTATATAAGGGACTGACAGCTATGTCGTACTCTTAACCCTATTGAAAGACTGCCATGCCCCAATAGTCTTATTACTTACAAAGAA
>OLMO02000301.1:2508758-2536094 GCA_900291935.2 Cassiopea xamachana
TAGACACCGTCAGGTATATTGGAAAAAAATTATGGCAGGTACTGCCAACAGAAATCAAAGAGTCCAAATCACTAGAGGTTTTCAAGAAAAAAATTAAATTAATTAAGAACTTTGATTGCAGCTGTAGATTGTGCAAAAACTTTGTTCCTAGCCTAGGTTTCGTTTAAGATTAATTAGTTGTAGTTTTTAGTTGTCATATTACGTTTTATAGTTGGCTTTAATTAGCATAAGGCTAAAAACAAAAAACAGCCAACTTTAAATAAAGTGTTTATTATTATTATTATTATTATTATTATATGGTGAGCAAAAATCCCAGAAGGCATACTGGCATTTATGCACATGTATGTGCCTCCACAGGGGTAGATTACGGTCTTCAAATTCTCATCCATTAGGAAAATGTTTATTATATTGTTTTCGTACCTATATCATGGTAATGTAGGGGTCTGGGGACTCGCTTCTAGAAACAAGTTTTCTTGAATTAAACTGTCTGCAACGTCGAAAAATGCCCCTTCACAATATCGGAGAGATGGAAATTGATATGACCTTAAACAGGGACACCTACGCTGGGGGCAGGAGGGACAAGAAGTGCCCTTCATATCGAGCTATTTCTTAAAGTTCATGTCCATTTGTAAAATTCCAATTTTGTGAAGGGATATTTTCCGAGGTTGCAGACAGTTTGGTTCTAGAAATATTTTATGGAGCAAGCCCTCAGCCCCCAAATTGTAATAAGATAACTATAAAACAATAAACTCGATAGTTCCCTTCAAGAAGATAATCTGAAAACCAAAATCTACCCATGTGGAAGGACCTTTCTTGTAAATAGATGTGCCTTTAATGGAAGCTCTGCCCCCCCTTACCTCAGGTGTGCGTAGGTGTCCCTGAACTTAAAGAGAAAGAGTTCGGTATGAAGGGTACTTCTTGCCCCTGCACCACATGGAAGAGGTCAGAGGGGGACAGCTGCCTCTCTTGACCACCTGATTCTATTTTTGTGTTTACATGTGCACCATACGCCCAATGAAGAGTCCAGCGATGTTTTTTTTAAAGTATTGAGCGTCTGTGGCAGAGAAAGCTGGCTACTACGCAGTTGTCACGTAATGGGATGTCCAAAACTGCCCTCATTGACAGGCAAAACGAGGAGCATTGAAAAACTCTCTAGCAAACAACTTTGCATTTCAAACACAAGGATGTATTTAAATTTTTCATCTTTTGTTAAAACATTAGGCCTTTCTTCGTCGAAAACAGACATGCTCCAAAAGCAAATATTGCAATCCCTGGTGTTGCATTTAATGAAAAAAGCCCAGAGGTAGTTAAAAAATACCACACACCTTTCGTTGCTTCTATCAGAGACCTCAATAAGGGCGTCCCATGTCATAACCAAGGCAGGGACGAAAGAAGCAATCAAAAGTGGGGGGGGCACATGCATTCACCTTCACAAACAGAAAAGCGCAACTATGTAAGCTGAAAGAGGGATTTTGCAAAGGAATTTGTGGAAAGTGGGAGACACGTGCACTTGTGCACCGGTTCCTAAGTCCAAGACCCAAGGGATAATGCCCTAGAGAGATGGACAAGGCTGTGTTACTGTAAAGAGAATAGACTAGAATACAATAAAATACAAAAGAACAGAATACAATACAATAGAACACAATACAATAGAATGCAATACAATAGAATACTATAAAGTAGAATAGGTTCTGTTAGCTAGCTCGGACTCATATTTATGTGTGCAGGTTTGGTACCCTGGCAATCCACCTCAGTGAAGGAGCAGATGTCTGTTACTCTACCTAGAATTTCCTAAGAATAAATTTTGAGGGCGAGGTGTCCCCATTCACCTCAGCTATGTGGAGGACTTCTGGGGTAGCTTTGGTACCCAATTAAATTATATGGGCCAGCATACTAAGGACATGGGTCAGTATAATTTACTTGAGTGCTCATATACCAACGAAATGTAAAACAGGCTATATCTGAAGAGCTACCATGTACCATAAATGAAAAGGAAAGACAACCATGTAGATTCCTTGTCTAAAAAGATACAGATAGAACAGAGTCCAGAAAAAGCAACGGCTCCACAGCTGTGAGCTGGAGGAAGGTAGTTTATGTTCACGCCAGTTTTGAGGAAGGCCCAATAATTTTGTAAAAGTCTGGCTTTAGGAAAATTCTGATGCTTGCAAATGAGGCAGTTTGACATGGGGAAAATTGAGGGATAATATGGGAGGCTTCGTTTCAATTTTGCATAGTGAAGAAAGTTATTCGTAAAAGAGTGGATGCCGGAGGAAGGTTTGACTTTTCTGGACTCTGAGGTAGAATATCTTGAAGATCAAAGAAGAAAATAGAATATACCTTTTTTCGTTCGTTCGGGTTTTCGTAGTAAAATCTATCTGTAACAATTGCTTTATCGATGCCATTATCAACAACATTACCACCATCCAAGGACATGGACGATTCCTCTTCAAATTTACCGTACTTTGAAAGGAATTTCCGAAATTCGTTTTCCACGTACCGGGCATCGGAACGGCTGAGGTAGTCAGGACGGTAAAGAAATTTGACGGGTCTGCTAGATGCAATTAACCCAAAGTCCCTCATCCAGAGGTCAAGCGACTGGTCTACATGGAGTACATAGGCATCACCAAAGTCAAAGCCGCCATTGGGGTCGCTTTCTGTTGCAAACTTCGATGGGAATAAGACCATCACGTCATCTTTATCACCAGCAGCGGAGGCAAAATCTTTCACAAACTGGGCAATATCGTCCCAACTGTTTTTATAATACTTGTCCTCTGGTAGCGACAGCACAATCAGCTGCTTCTCAGCGGCCATTTCATTAGCTTTGAAAAGACAGAAAATGATGGCAAAAGCAAGCTGTTTCGAAGCCATTGCGTACTAAAATTTTGGTCTAGCAGGCGAGTTCTTTCTTTAACTGACTGTGAAGTGCCTAACAGTTCTGGAGAGATGAGCATTTAAAGTGTATTCAGTCTTTTATTTTGTGTGTTACCCAAGGAGATAGAAATATGGGTAGTAATGCAAACACATGGATATGATGAGATGTACACAGCTATATCTATAAGGCGTACCATACTCAATGTGATGTGGCCAAGGAGACGACTTCACGGAAGAAAGTCCTTTTCTTACACGCTTTTTTTATAAGAAAAAAGTTTATAAGAAAATGAGGCTCAAAATCTTATGAATGTTACGAGGCTCAATTTCCAAAATTTAGTGTTTTTATTGGCCAAAAATCGATATTTCGTCGTTATTGCATTCAAAATTTTAAAGATGGAATTCAAATCAAGTATACAGTATTGACAACGAAAGTGTAAACCATTTTAGCCAGTTTATTTCAGTAAAAGTTACGTAGAGTTTAAGAAAATCTCAGGTTCAATTTCGGGAAAAGTTAAGAAAAATGAGGCTCAGGCAAAATGACGGTTTTCTTATAAAAAACGTGTATTACATTCTCTGTTATAACAAAAATACCTAACTTTTGCTAATCTCAATATTCTTAATTTTTCAAACTTCTTTGAGCCTTGGATTATTCTTAAATTATTTAAAATATTCTTAAATTATTTCTATGGTTGGGCATGGAAAAAATTTTCAAAATATTTTCAGTATTCAGTGTTCAGTATTCTCATCAAAGTATTTTTACAACATTTTCTTAATTGCTTTTGACACTTTTTCACAATTTTAAAACGCTTAGTTTTTCACTAACACACATGTAAGTAGCTCTCTACCGAGATTGGAAATCATGGTACTGTAGTCTAGGGTAAAAACAAAGGTAGAACCACTTGCAAAAGCAAACATTTACTTGTCAAGAAAGGGCCTGTTAAAAATTGGATAGTACTTTTGACATAACATTTAAAAGCTGGCTTAATTGCCATGACATTATCTATATGTACGCGCATTTCTACAAGAAAGATTCTGTAAGGAAATGAGGTTCAAAATGCCAAAATGTTATGAAAATCGTAAGAAAACTACAAGCAGCAAGTTCCAAAACTACGCTATTTGTGTGTGCCAAAAATCTGTATTGCAAGACTTCTATGACAACCTGTTTAAGTAACTTTATGCCAACAAATGCTAAAAAAATCCCAGCCTCAGCTCCTTGATACATATGAGACAGTTGCAGCCTTTATATGTTTAACAAACATGCAGCTCAGGAAAGCTGCGATTTTCTTGTAAAATATGTGTATGTGCATGCTCTTTTTTTCAAATGAAGTAGAAATGTAATATTTTAGGAAACACTACAAAAATCATATGAATACGTTTAGAGGGGCATTCATACTTACAGCAAAATAGGTGACTATACAAAGGGACAATGCTTGACACTGTGGCCAGGGATGATTTCTAGGGAGCTCAGAGGGCAAACCCCTACTTATTAAAATCAGTTTTCAATATGGGGGCTCAGGCCCAAAAATTATTGTAGTGATCTTGCATTTCAAAGTATATTCCTTGCTCACAAAGTGTTTGTATAGTATTATAAGGTTGAATGTTGCACTGCTCAGGGGCATTTCATCAAGTACGTAATGGTATGGGGTGGGTGGGCATGCATCGTATGCAGTATTTTTGTGATAAACTGTTTCGGAAAATATAGGGGGTAGGGGTGTACAGTACTTTCGTTAAGTATCTCCAAACATCTAATGTAATAGCTCTACTTTTTCACTTTCTGATGCGTGTAAACAACGAATTTAAGGCCTTATCGAGCTTAGTCTTGCAATATCCCTAATCAGCCTTTCATTTGAGCGATATTGAATCATTATATTTTATTATACTCAATCATTATATTTTGCTATACTCCATCAATTCATATTTTGCACATAAACAGAGGTCGGTGTTGAGGGGTGGTTTAATGCTAGAATGTTACGTACCAAAGAGGGGGTATTACCGGAGTGATGGCCCAGTGTTAGAGCGTATGCCCCACAACCGGAATGTCGTCGGTTCGAGCCCCGGCCGAGCCATACCAAAGACTTTAAAAATGGTACTCACTGCCTTCTCGTCTGGCGCTCGACATATGAGAATGGAGTGGGAAAGTTAAACTCGTGGAGCTACCAGTGGACCAGCCCCCCGCTCTAACCTTCACTGCAATCGCAGTCGCCTGGCCTAGAGCTATAGAGGCAGAGATAGGCGCCGCCCTATGCGCCATTGGGTGCGGGAAAGGACTTTGACTTGAAAGAGGGGTATTAGCTCAAAAGTGACAAGTCGTTACATAGGGGGTGGGGGTCAAAATGGCAAAATTTTCCGTTACTTGAATGATCCCTAAATGGTTTCATAATTAAACGAAATTATCATACCTGCTTAAATGAAGATATGGGGCTCGGTTGCAATTAAGCCACGCCCACTTGTGATTTGAACCTACAATGTCTACCAAAAGTCCTTGGAACACTCATACATTGTTAGGAATTTTCCATCCCTGTCCTATTTCGCTGCAGAAATGACCATTGTGAGCCCCCTTCCCTCTTCATGCAATGTTGAATCGATAGCCGAAGCCCTTAGCTATTTGGAAAGACATCATGTCTCTCCCTCCAGTGCTATTCCTATCACCTTCAAACAACATTGTTGTACGGGGGAGGGCATTTTGTATTTCGCCTACAGCATAAATCACAGGTAGTGTTGCAAGACTTTTGGCAGGCATTGTAGAGTTCCCATGTTAAATTTTTCAAAAATTACCACTGCTACGCCCCCCTGTGTCCCCGTGTCCTATATCTAATTGCAGTAATGAGAAATGATTTCAAAGTGTCATGAGGATTGAAGGCACACCAGACTGGGAAGTTTGTTTACTGCGCGGACAATTTTCCCAGGAACATTTTGCGTAGATCAGATCCCGAGATTTGTGCGAATAATGTAAAGCGTTTTGGCTTCTCGCGTCTGCAAATGCGCGGCCAGAAAACCAAGATATTGCGGCGTGCAGCAAAGTTTCCGGTCAGGAAAGCACAGAAAAAGGATTAAACTTTTGTTGTTGCTGTTGTAATTGCTAATTTTGTCGTACTGGGAGTCTTCAAACAAAAATGAAATGGTAGCCTGTATTGTGAACACACATCCAGAATCTCTTCTGCAACAGCTATGTCGCTACCCTGTTTGCCATATTTGCAATGCTTTCTAGTGTAATGTATGTATTAGATTAACTTAGTTATTGTATCAGAAAAATTTTTCTGTAAGCTGCTTCTGAAAGTATAGTACCCTTATCGTTGAAATCCTAATGATATCCTAGCCTATTCATATTCCTAGCCTTCGGCCTGTGTTGTTACTTGTGAATGATTGAATAGAATGATTAACACGTGATTAGAGTTGGAGTTCAGTTGATTAGCAGCGATAGAGAAGAAAACACGAGTGTATTTGTGGGAGCCCAACTATTACACTAGAAAG
The DNA here is from genome assembly GCA_900291935.2 of Cassiopea xamachana. Taxonomy (NCBI): domain Eukaryota; kingdom Metazoa; phylum Cnidaria; class Scyphozoa; order Rhizostomeae; family Cassiopeidae; genus Cassiopea; species Cassiopea xamachana. Next base: position 2,515,101 of record OLMO02000301.1, read on the forward strand.
ATCAGGGGGCTTGAGCTCCCCGAAATTACTCAGAGAGTAAATAGGGGCAAGCACGTAACTGGAGGGAATGTACTAGGGGGAGTAAAACCTGCATGCATAATCACTTTTGAGAGACGAGTCTTATTTTGCTATGTAGATCTCCACTCCAGGTTAATAATTCCGTTGTCGGGGGTGGGAGGAACCATGCAAAATGTTTTAATTGGGGGCATTCCCCGTGCCTTCTGCATTTACGTGTCTGAATAGGGGGCGAGGACCCATGAGCCCCCGAGCTCTACAGCACTGGGAAAATAATAAACGAACCTTAGGGAAATGTAGGGGGCACGTGCAATGTAGCGAAACGAAATACACGTTTTTTTAATAAGAAAGTTTTTTCGCAATCAGTACTGAAACTTTCTTAACTTTTTCACAATTCCAGTATCAAAACTTTCTTAATACTTTCTTAGTAAAAATTGTTGAGTTCCAACGCTTTGCACATGTGCATTAATGGAAAGTGAAAAAGCTCCATGTACACTTGAAATGATGATACATCTTAGTAAATAACAGAAGTTAAACTGTTAGAGGGCAGCCAAAACAATTGCTCGACAAATTACTAATTGTTCATCATTGAGGGTGTTTCACCCCGTACCCCACAGGAGTTCCCCCTGTACACAGACAAAGCACATTTTACAAATATAGACACTTAAAACTTTCTAAAGTCTCAAAAATTCAGTATTGAACTTTCTTAACCATTTGAGCAGCTGATTACTACCTTCTTATAAACCACTTTCCTATAAAAAAAGTGTATCACAATCTGGACAAACAGTCCAGCCCACAACAATGGACTACGGCCTAAGTGAGTCACTAAGGGTGCTGCAACCAAGACACAAGAATGACGGACTGAGCTTGCCGGTTTCAGAAGTAGCAGGTACTAAATGCAAACAAAATTTGCATGGTTAGTAGACGCTAGACTTCTGCATCATTTCACTACAAAATTACGTTTGAGTTCTGTTTGGCCTAATGCATTCATTGAGCTTCCGAACAAATTCTTTTCGATAAAAGTGGATCAGATTGGTAAATATAGTAATTGTCTGCAAATTAATTGCAAAGCACTTTACGGAAACAAACCTTATATTCACGTAGTTTCTAGGCTTGGAGTAGCAAGTCCTTTGTTATGAATTTGGCTAGGCCGTTGTTTCTCTACTCACTATATTGAGCTCGCAAAGACAAATGAGAAATAAAATGCATTAAAGTCTACCGTATAAAAAACCAAAATCTTGTTTACCTTCGTATCTGTCGACCTGGAACCCAGATACTAAAAAAGCTCAGTATAAAGAAGCTGGAACGTCTTTGAATATTTATGTAAACATTATGCCTACATGACACTTCCACCGCGCAATTTTGACGTATATCCCAGTATTATTTGTTTTTACATCATGCTGAGCTGCCTGCCACAGTGTAGAATAAAGGATGAACGCCTTTACTTTGCTCAAAGCGGGGGTGTCTGCAGCTATTTTTTGTCTAATTTTGGGGGGGGGACTCGAGCCCCCCAGTTATTCCAAACAAGCAATGATTCAGAACAAATACACTCTCTTTCTATAAGAACAATTTTATAAGAACACGAGCCTGAAATCTGATGGAAAATTAGAAACAAAGCTAAGCCTGAAGCTTTGTCGTTAAATGTATTTTGAAAAACGATACAGAAGCTTTCCATTAGCAAATGGACATGAAATGCTCTTTCCTTGTTTACCTGATGAGAATTGACAGCTTTGAAACTTTTTGTTTTCCATTTCGCAAATTAGCTGCTCCTAGTGAAACTTGGTACAGTACTAACATTGTCCATTTATAACTGTTTGTAAACATTTCTCAATGGAAAACATTAATATTCAAGAGAGACCATCTTGATTGTAACAATTCGCTCTCAATTAATCAAAACATCCAATGTTGTCTTGTACATTGTCTTTCTATGTATTTCTAAATGGCCCACATGCTACTAATTTAAGAACAAATGAAGAACAGGTCAGCCTCAAAATTTGGGACAAATTAAGAACAGCCAGCCTGAGCCTCAATTTTACTGGTTCTTATAAAAAAAGAAGAGTGTAATGACGTAATTACTGAAGAGGTTCTGGTTGCATGTTCCTAGAAGAGGCAAGAGCATCACCATATGAAACTTTGCTAAGGAATTCTCCCAACGGCTTCCTTCTTTCAAAAGTGGTCTCGATTTTATCTCCGTTTCCCCCACGTCCTTCGGGAGTTCCTTTGAGAGGACTTTAGTTCCAGCATGAGCATTTAAGACCGGATGCCCTTCCTGGCATCACCAATGGCCTGCGATGGGCTTTGAGTCCAGGACCGCGTTGGTATGAGTCAAGTTCATTACCGCTAAGTCACGGCTGTTTCTTCCTTTAAGAGTGGTCATTTTATGTAAATTCTCTTTCACACCATTACTATAGGGCGCTTGGCGCTAGCCTCTTTTGAAGACTGAATGATGTGTGCCATTACTAAATAGCCTCGTTTTGCAACATATGAACTAATCATGAGCCCCCTAGTTATAGTATAACTCTCCAGCACTGGGTTAGTTTTGCAATGAAGGGGATGCCGTGGAACTTTTCACTAAAATAACTTCGTCCTGGAGTTATGTAAAATATTGTACAACACTTTCGCTCCATAGGGTAGGTAGTTCTATCTTGAAGAGTATTGCTTGCTTTCCAGCCCATTCTGGAGGTGGCAAGGAGGCGCAGCTGCCCCCTATTTCCCCCAACATATGCACTCCGCGCTCAAAGACGCTATCACCACCACCAGCAACTTAGCCCTACAGCTCTTGCTACCTAATAACACGTTCATTTTAGCTTGGCTTTTATTGACACTTTGCTAATAGTTGAACATAGTTTTGTACATGACATGCGTAGGTAGTACAAAAGTAGTAACTAGGGTTGAGGACTAAGGTGGAAAATGGGTCAACCCTCCCTCCTGATACTGTTTTTTCAATGTTTTAATTTTTGTAGCGAATTGAGTGTCTTTGTGTGAAAGGGTAGCTTGAACATGTGACCAGAATCCCTTTTGTAAAAACTTATTCCATTGCCCTTTTTTGCCATTCATGCAATATTTTCTGAAAAGATGGGGGAGGGTGAGCTTAAACCCTCAAAAACTGTTGAAAAATAACGAGGCTACCAGGGTTCATCTGACTGCACCTCTAAATGTACGTTGGTACCCTCGCTATTTGGTCAGCCTAACGAAGTGCAGTTTTGCATTCCTTATATCATATCGATGTAGCTCCTTAATGTGAGACCCCCGAGGGAAAGAGAGTTGAAAGGAACACATTGCATCAATTTCTCATAACCTTTTATCATATATTAACTCCCGCTATTTTCTTCTATTTTATATAAATAAACTTTAATTACTTTCATTATTCACAATAATTTATACATACTACATAAACAGATGTGATCAACTGGGCAGCATTGAGGTGTAGAGGCACTTAAAGGATAAATTAAAGTCGTTGAGCCCTACACCAAAAGTAAAACAACACATGCAACATGATGGGACAAGCTTCCTCATTCAAATATCGCGAAGCGATATTGCAGATATCTCGCTTTCGTGAGCAGAAATGAGAAACATGAGGCTGCATCATAATGCTACGAAAGTTTTTAAATCTCTTCTAAAAGTACTTTTACATAAATATTAAAGAAACTCTAAAACGTATTTCAAATCGATACCCATAGAGAGACTCACTGGTACTGTATGGCCCTTAGCAAGGATGGTTGACTTCAACATGACGATAAACACTGCACAGGAAACTAACTTTGAGTTGTATGGTTCCCTGCAATGGCTGCACAGTATGTGAAAACCATACAGCTTCACTAAGGAATACTTAACTAAAGCACATGCTTTTCAAATACACAGCTTCTATACTAAAAGATTAATGGAAGCCACGTTTTTCTTTATGAAAACCACTTTTTCCTAAAGCTTTATTTTTCTTCAACTATCCAGGAAATGAAGCTGAGATTTCCTTCACTCCTACTGGAATAGACTGGCCAAAGTGGGTAACAACTACTTGCTGTAAAGAAGTATGATCTTTTGTATCACAAAAAGCGTTCAGACAATCAGGTAATATCACATTTGGCACGCAAGAAATCTAATCTTGAGATTATGGATCTTATCTTATTATAATCTGTTTTCTTACAAATAACGCGTAGGCTCTTCTGCTTGTGTTTACTACATTAATATAATATATTTAAAGAAAGAAGCTGTCAAGTTAGCTTCATCCAATTTGATCTATCCTTACGAGTCTTGCATTGGTGCGTAGAGTTTCAAATACAGAATTGGAACAAATTGAAACACAGAGGTCTTTCAGGGACGTAACTTCAATAAAATTTTTGGGGGTGTAAGAGTTTGTCCTGCGAAAAGTCTTGGTCTGTGACGTTTTTCTTTTTTAGTAACTGTAGTTCACCAATGTTCCTGGGTCCAGTAAGTTGCCCTGCAGAAGTACTTTGTACTACTACCGCTTTTGCCCTGCGAAACGGCACATTTTCATGGTTGGGGGGGTGACTTAACCCTCATACCCCCTTAAATTTCGTTCCTGGGGTCACTCACCCGTTACCTTACCCCTCTGACATAGAGGGAGAGATAGAGGGAGGGAGGGTACCGTAGACTAAGGTATTGTTTTATTCAAGTGGTGAGTCATGCAACTGATGACTACTAGCGAGAAGAGGAGGGTCTAGCGTTAGACTAGCGTTCACATCAGTGGTTCTCAACCTTTTGCTAGCAGTCGCTCAAAAAGAATATTTTCATTACAGCATTATTTCATCATAGTCCCCCCACCAAAATTTATGTCTATATTGTACACTATTCGGGCCTACACAGACTATTTTTAAAGTCCTTGTGTAACTTTATAATAGAATAATTTTTGATCGAGAATGAAACAAAACGCACTCAATACAAATTACCGTCTATCTCCATTCTTTTGCGTTTACCAATACTTATTTAACTTAGATTCGTTGCCCCCCAAAAGTCTCATTTTAGCCCACATGGGGGCGATTTAACCCCCGTTGAGAACCACTGGTTTACATAACGGATGGCTGACCCCATAGCTTATGAATGGTAAGAAAAACTAAGTTTTAGACCATTTTACTTTTAGACCATTTCATTTTTGTTATCGAAAAGGCTTCAGTGGCTAGATCAATATAAGGAAAGTTTAGAACAAAAGGTGTTGTTATAGGTAGATTAGAGCGTTTAGGCCAAACTCTTAATAATGATCATATCTCAAGATACTAAGCTAAAACGTGGAAGAAGGGGGTTAAGCAAGTGCTTGAAAATATTGGCAAAACAAAAAGTACTTTGCCAGTTTCAGACTACCAAAGCGGACATTATATACAGATAAGTTTCTATGCTAAATCACTGTACTACATACTCTATCGGTTAAGCTGAAGACCTGAAATGTTTAAAACACTTCACACCAACTTTAAATATGTATCACTTGTGTTAAATGTCTTAATAACGTTCTCCACTAATATCATACAGTATTTCTGCTTTTAAATAAATTTTCTTCGATAAATTTAAATACTCAAAACAACTGAGCAAGAACATTCAAATCACAAGCGCTCATACATTGAAATCACGACATCGAATTAGTTTCTACTCAAAAAACATAAATTTATTCTAATGCATGTAAGGAATTTGCACATCCATTCAGCAATGAGAATATCAACTATCTGACCACCCCCCCCCCCCCCCCCATTACCCGCCTTCAGTCCCAAAATGCGATGAGCAATAAAGTTTGTGTTGCTGCATATAATTCATGTTTTGCCACATCTCTTGCGAAACTAGGCAATAGCTGATCTCGCTAAAATAGGCCTTATCACATCCTTGACAACAAAGGGGTTTGCACTCCAAAGGTAACATGGGAATGTGTGAAAGTCAAAGAACAGCCCCAACAAGCAAAAGCGAGTGAATGCACTCAGTCTACCTTATTCATTCCATATTTTATAATATCATGTTAAACCACTCCTTTCCAAGCAGTCCACTTGATGATTTTTTTGCGATATGTCATATTATCTCAAATACAGTTCTTTCCCTTATACGAAATATGTCTATAAGAAACACGAGGCAAGAAGTGGGCAAAATCAAGAAACATTTAAGAAACGTAGAAAGGTTGGGTTTAAAGTAACGGCTTGAAGAGACTGTTTTAAACGAAAATTTTTGATGAACCTAGAAACAAAGTAGAAAAGCATCCATTGCATGCTTCATAAAACCTGAACATCCTATTTCTTGCATCACAGTTGCCTAATCTGGGTATTTATTATCAATGTAAGTCGTTAAAATTTCAGAAAAAAATATGAAAAATTTAAGGCTGAATCTGACGAAATAGTAAGAAATACCCAGGCTGAAGGTAGAAGGTTAGTTTCTTATATAGAATGAGTGTACTGCAGTTCGCTCATATTGACATGACCAGCAAGTTGTAAGGTAAAGGGAACACTGGACATGTGGCCTCTGTTTATAGTTTACTTTTCTATTGCAAAGATAATCCGTGGAGTGTGTCCGGACATCATTCTATTGTTAAGCACAACAACAAGCTTTTGTTCAGCTACTGAGCTAATTGATAGACCACAAAACGCATGCTCAAAAGCGACGGTGGCTGCCGACTACAGGTGGTGTACACATTTAAGACGACGTGCTTGGGGTATTGTACTACAACACACTAATGCCATGTGAATGAATAATCTCAAGTGTTTACGCATGGAATCTCACTCCAAGTCTGCTAAGGCGATTTTGAAAAGTCACTTCGACCCAAAGTCACTGCATTTTCTGTTGATGTTTGACCTTTCTAACTAATATGATCCACTCTTGCGGTGAATATGTGAGCTTTGTGAATAAAACTTAGGGAAACGCCCTTTTTGCATATAAAGATATGTCCTTTCTTGCTAGGTAACTCTAGACTAAGTTAATGATATCTCTCTCAGAACCTACAATAGGCCTGTTATCCTTGTTATTTCAAAGTAGTTTAGAAAAAGAGATGGGTCTGAGCCCCCCATGAGAAGAGTAAGGGGGCTGAGCTTCCGGGGTTCCCCCTTCTACAACCCTGCCTTCCATTAAATGCACTAAAACTATGCAGCAACCTAGCAGACGTAAATGCACTGAGAGTAAACAAACACAATTAGTAGAATTTCAGCGTTATACGTGAACTTAAATTTATTAACGTTAATGGAGCAGATTGGAAAGATACAATGAGGTAGCTTGGGAGAATGTAAAGGAAAATTGTGTTTCCATAGAAGAGGTCATCCTCCATTGCATATTTTTGATGTATCTAAGTACTCTATTCATGTTATCAGATGCATTAAATGCATCTCTTATGAGAATTATGCTAAAATAATTACACAATTATTACTATCTTTCTAACCCAAAAGACCCTAGGCCCTAGTATCTTGCAAAAGTGAGGTTAACCTGTAAACCATATGCCTAAAGCCTCAAGGTATCTGAAAGGATAATTACTTGGTCTATTATTAAGCAGAATACAAATTATGAGCTATTGTACTCATAACTAAAGACTACCAAATTGCACTTTGCATTGCACCCCATTGGTAGTCAAATGACAGTCATAAGAAATGATTATGTCATATGATCTAGTCAACACTCATAATCTCTGCTTTTTGAGAACATTCTTAGCATCCTAGTAGTTAAAATCATGTTCAAGGTAGTTAAAATACACTTTTCATATCATCTTATCTCCTGCACCAGTATAGCACCCAAGGATGACAATTAATTCAAAGTACATCCCTTTAAATAGACAATATCCAGAGGAATACAGTTATGTCCCATGTATAAAAATAATTTTTTCAATCTCAGGACTAATGCAATGCTAACTTTAGATCAGGGCAAAGTTCTCATTGCTTTTGAAAGGGTTTCTACAAAAACCTTTTAATAAGACATAAGTATTCTATCAAAACTTAACCAGTTTTTTATCAAAGTGGGTATCAACTGAAATTTTTAGTCTGTTTCTTAAATTTGTGTTTCTTCTATGTGGGACATTACTGTAGTCCTGAGTACAATTTGACCTCCTTAAATAAGCTCTACTTTTGATGGTCTTGAGCAAAAGTTTGAGCTTTTTCCAGCTTCAATGCCACTAGCCAAATACAAGCAAGGATTGAAATCTGCATGTATGAAGCTAACTACCAGATAAACTAGAATTCACCATATCCACACCTAAACACATATATTAAATATTATCTTCCATCTATCTAACATTCAATAAGTTTGAGTATATTCAACATTATATTTAATTAATTTTATATCTGTGGATGGGCAAATGGGAAACGTGAATGCATGGAATGGAGGTGGTTTAGTAAGCCACGGCGTCTAACAAAATTTCTACCACAGAATTTACAAGGATATGTGACATGGTCAGTTTCATGCAATTTTACATGCTTTTTCATATTACTAGGATCACTGAAAGATTTTCCACAAACCTGACATTTCAGGGGCTTTTCCCCTGAGTGAGTTCTCATGTGAATCTTTAAAACATACTTTCTGCAGTAGATCTTGCCACATTTTTCACATCTGAAACCTTTGCTGCCTTGCACTTGTTGTTGTTGCCGGGGTTGCAGGGGCTGAGTTGATGTCTCCTCTCCATCACTTTCTGGCTCTGTTTTCTTTACAGGTTTGTTGTTTACTTTTGGCTTCTCTTTTACTTCCAAAACAACTGTTTTGTCCTCCATAACCACTGCTCTATCCTTTTCCTGCTTCAAAGTTGGCTTCTGATCAGGTGATTGTGGACTTGTCTCATCTTGTGACTGTATTACACTAACTCGATTAAACTCAATTCTACCTGTATTTCGTAATAATGGGAAATCTTTTATAATCAAGGGGCTGGGAAAGGAACATGGGGTATTCTCCCCATTTAGCCATGTGAAATTTGATGCACCCTGTTCTGTACCAATGTCAAATTTTGAAGCAGTAGAACACTGGAAATCCATTTGGTCAACAGGCTCAAAAAACTGGCTGATATTCGGCAATTTCATTCCTTTTCCACATTCTTCTACCTCTCTTATTACTGGCGACGTTTCCTCACTATTAACATTAGGTGAGCGAGGCTCAATCTTCACTTTGACATAATCAACAGTACTAGGCCCACTCGGAACCGTCACTTCAACTGAATTATTTGTAATAAGATTATTCTGCTCTTCCTTTCCCAGTAATCTCTCAATTGTAAAGTTTTTCGCATTGTCCGATCTATTATCAAGCTCTTCAACACTGTCTGATTTCGTCATTCCCTTGGTATTGATGTGTTGATCACCAAACAAGTGGGATGTATGATTGGCGGGAACTACTCGAGTAATATTTTCATCCGGCAATCGTTTCATACCCTTTGGATCCTTCTCATTCGATCTAGCCTTCTTTGACTTTGACACTATCCCACTGTCCTTGGGCGGTTTACTTTTTACTTGTTTACTCTGGCCTACGCTTTTTTCAGGTTTTGATTTCACAATAACAGCCGGTTTCAGATCGGCCGATAGGCCTAAGTTATATTTCTCTTTCCTGTTCAAGTTCTCGCTTAGACGGCCGAATATCAAGTCGCTTGTAAACATAAAGGTCTTCCTGAATGCTTCTTTGCTGAGTGGAGAATCTGCAGCAATTTCCAAGCGCGATCTCTTTGCAGATTTCTGTGAGAATGCTGAATCAAGTAATGTAAGGACAGATGGCAACTGCTGGCTGATATTTTCAGCGTTGGCTAAGCTCATTGTTCCTTTCCTCGTTGGCTCGTTGGCAGGAAGCACGCGACGGCCTATCTCTAAACAATAAAAGAAATAGCTTATTGTTAGGCAAATTACACCGGTCGTTTTCCACGAGAAAATACAGCCGGCTCTTCTCGCTGAGAATAAAGAATTCGTGCAAAATGAGAAAACTGGGAGGAGCCGTTGAAATTAATTGAGCTTTAAGTACAATGTTGGTATCTCTATTGCCACTTAGTTTCTTGTATAAACAACGTGCAGATAGGTGCAACATGGTACAACATAGCGCAACAACTAGGCCCAATAATGATACAAATCCCCTATTTTCGGATTGTGATGTATTGTAATCTTTTGCGGTGGTATAGATTCTAGAATATAAGTCCTGAAAATGTTTGAAATTCTTTGGACAATTGTCGAAAATCTTTCTCAAAAAGTTCTGAAAATATCAAATTTATTTAGAAATGAGGGGGCTCTAAAAATCATAACATTCAAAATATCTTTGAGATGTCAAAAATCTTTCAAATCTTCGAAAAACCTGGAGACCTCAAAATATGTGCCTTTTTTCCGAGTTATTTGCCCCTCACCCCTCATTTCTACCTCCTCCCCCTACATGCCCCCTCTCTCTCCCCCTTCCCTCTCTCTCACTTTCTTGCATAAAGATGAATCAACGCATTCCCTCTTTCATTTCTTTTTGTAATCTTGAAGCTCTTTCTCATGAACCTTGCAAATCGAGAAAGAGATGTTGTAGTTTAAATTCATGATGAAAATTTTTTATTATTTATTGATACTTAAAGATAAATTCAAAGCTAACCCTACGTGTATGACCACAGATGCTCTATAAGCATTATTCCCATCTAGGGCCGCCGAGAGATTTTAGAGCCTCTACTGGACAGGGGAAACTAGAGGCCCCTGTGAACGAGGCGAGCAAGAAAAATTGAATTAAGGGTCTGGGAATTTAACTTCGGAAAATTACTGCTGGTTTTGCTTTATGAAGCCCCCTAGATCTTGAAGAAGTGGGAGTTAGGAGGCTCCTTGAGCTCATGTCCCTGAAGTAATTTGCCCCTTATCTACAACTCTACGACTCTGCTCCTACTTTATTTACCTTGGCCACGTATAGTATATCTTCACTGTTGAATTATTGAGTTATGTGTTGCATGTCAATGCATTCTACCGCATTGTATGCTATTGTAAAATGTTGTACCATTGAAGATTGAATCATTAGTCAGGAAGGGCAAATTTGTTGTAAATTTAAGATTGAGAGTAACAACTAATAGGTTGACATCAATAGTATTGATGTGTCGACTATTTGTTAGTGATCAATAACTTTTAAACCTGGCTGTTCTCTCTGATTTGGTTCTTCGTTATTTGCAGAAGGCTTGGAGCTGAAGAGTAATTAATTGGGTAAACAATATTTTCTGGTAGAAATCCTCAAGAAAGAATCTGTGCTTACATTTCATCTTTTGAGCCCCTTACATGACAACCCCAAAGAGGCTGAAATGTGGAACGGTTCTTATATAATGAGTTTCATGCTATTTATGTTAAGAATTCAAGAGTAGAAGTTGTCATAAGCTGTTTGTTTACTGATTCATTGTTGCAAGAAATAGAGCCACATACAGTTAACATTACATTCCAACATTACAAGAATGCTAAGACTATTTCATAATTGTTCAGTCACACAACAGATTACTAAGGGGTACACAGGACTATTTGAGAAAGGCTGGTATATAAGAACTTTGTTAAGAACTTTGCAGGCTGGAATAGAGAATGCCAACCAATTGCTTAAGAACGTATCCAGGTTGCTCAGGAAAGGCCTGGGTTCTTTTTGCTGGTTTCTACTGCAAGTCTGTGTAAATACATTGTAATACAATCTCAAAGTTGGGTTGGAAGATTTTTTGGACAAGATACCGTTTGTCTTTGGTACCAACTCCTCTGTAGATAATAAGCAATCCCTAATCACGTTCTCAAATGTACTGTAGTGCATTTTAATTTATGGCAATGTATTCACTGTTCATTCATTTTCGTGCTGCACTACATCTTCCTTATGAAGTAGACCATCTGTTGTGAATTGAATTGAATTGCGGAGGTGACATGGACCATGCACATGGAGAAGACGTGTTTCGAATTACCGAAAAGAGAGTTGTGTTGAGAACACATTAACTTTGAACATTACGAGCTTCGAGGAAGCATTGAGTCGAGAACTGTATGGACTTATTTTGTGTATGGACTTATTTTGTGTATGTTGTTCCTGTAATTTGTTTTCTTTATTGATATATATGTACTTCAAAAAATACAACGCGCAGAGTTATTCAGCATAAATTCTCGATTCCCCAAGACACTCAATTTATATCGACAATCTTGGGGGAAAATGAGCAGTGTTTTCCGAACACCATCATAGCGCAATCATTAGCAGTTGTTCAGTTTCTTCTCTACAAACCAAAGGAAACCTTCTTTAGCAGTTTTGTTATGGATAAAAATGGAAATTTGAAATTAAGCAAACTAATATCAAATGCACGTTTCTATTTTATAGGAAAGTTTCTTTTTGCCCAGTACGTAAACTTTCTTAACTTTTTCACGATTCAAGTATCAAAACTTTCTGAGTAAATTTTTTTGAGTTCCAATGTTCTGCGCTTGCACATTTGAGGAAAGTGAAAAGCTCCATGTACACCTGAAACGATGATAAATCTTAGTAGATAACAGATGTTAAACTATTAGAGGATAGCCAATATAACATCACAACATTTTGCATACAAATAAATCTAATTCCCACGCCCCCCCCCCATCGCCACGTCTCTGTATACAACTGCCTTGTGTCTCAAAAATCCAACACTGAACTTTCTTAGCTTTTTGAGCAGACGAGTACTTCTTTCCTATAAACCACTTCCTTGTGAAAAAATGTGTACTCTGTTGGCAGCTTAAAATTCCATCGTAATTTTCAGCAAATTGATGCAGGGCAAGGCTTCCCTGGCATTGTTTTAGATTTGCAGTTAAGATTTATTTTGATATCTTTTGCGATTGCATGCTTGCTGCACATAAAATCCTGAAGCTAAGTAGACAAGTCAAGGTTAACTACAACGAGAAGACCTGTATCTTGTTCAATTATAGGCTTTGGCTCTAGATCTGCAGTAGGTCAGTATCCGCTTACCCCAAGGATGCTGCCTTACGCCCATTCTCTTCATTCTGGTTTAGAGTTCAAGAATCCTCTCTCCGCAAGAAGCAATAGTTTACGACCCACGGCGATCTTTAGATATGTGGGCTTTGATAAAATGGTTACATATCTACACAGCATGCTTTATCTGATAAGCCAGAGCCAGAGCTATCAGGTATTTCAATAGCCTTTTCTATGCATTCGTGATTTGCAGTATAAAGCACCTTTGATAGAGAAGCAAAATTCCTGTATGATAAACTTTGTCGTCACCTTACCTGTCATTTAGAGTTGGATTACATATGTCTTATACTACGAGTCAGGGATGTGCTGTTGGGGAGCATGGGGTCGTCATGCCCCCAATATGTTCAAATTGCAAGAAAGCTGGTTAAAAGTTCAGTCATGCTGCAAGAGAAATGGGCACAGTATTTTGTGCGACCTTTTTTCTAGTAACAGTAGTTGGTTAAATGGTCAAAACGCCTCCTTCCCCAGTGGAAAGTGCCACGGCACATCTACCTTGCAAGAATACCTTATTTTCTTCCTGAGCCAAATGTTACTACGATGTTTTTACTTCAAGCCTAAAATTGTTCTTGGGTGAAAAAGTGCAAATTCTCCTTAAAATTAAGAGAAGATTTAAATCTTTGTTTATGTGCTAGTACATCAAGAATATAAAGCCGGATTATTGCAGAACAGAGCAATGACTTGGATACCTGCATAGCTAAAATTAATCTAAAATGAGCTCAAGGAAAAGATGTAAATCTTTATGAACTTTAAGCCTAGCATCATCCTTAAGTTGTTCTTGAATTTGATCTAATTAGGCCTTAATACTTTTATTAACTATATCTTTATAGAGCCGTGTGTATATTATCCCCTGTAAAAGTCCTTCTACAGCATAAATTTGTGCTGCTATGTATGTAGCAAAGTTTCTCATGTTTCTACTGTAGCTATGCGTTCTAATTGTTGTTGACTGAGGTATGAATTGCTATTGAAGCTGCAAATAGTATTGTTTTGACTTCATCAATTGGCTTATTCATTGACAAGTGAGTGTATATACTTCATTATTTGACTCGCAGTTGTCAGCCAGGTAGTTTTGCACCTGTTGTGTACAGGATTGAGCGCTTCCATCCAGTTCTTTTGAAAATATCCACATTGCTTATTGGCTGTTATTGTTGGAATATTGTGTACAAGATTTCTCACCAAAATATATAAGATTCCTTGACCAGAGCTATAAAGGTGTTAGAATAAAGATTTGCCAACAGATGGTGTATCCTGATGACTGATGGGCGTTGGAAACGAATTTTGTGGAGCTTATTAGAAACTTATACAATCCTTTTCTATAAGAATAAAGGTTGTAGGAATATCCTGACTCTGAATCGCTGAAATTTTGAGAATAATTTAAGAATAATGCAAGGCTCAAGTTTCATCAAGAATTTTTGTATATTTGAGCTAAAGTACTGTCTGTAGATTAACTCTTTCACTATCGATACAATATTTGTTATTCTGCTCCATTTATACTTTGCTTTACAATAGAGAAATCACTACTCAATGCCTTTATCGGGGTCAAGATGCTGACACTATGGATCCCAATTTTCAAAATTGCTGCTCATTTTAAGGGCTTTTTTGGGAAAAGTGAAAGTGGCAGACAAAGCCAACTGAAAAATGTAAACAAAGGCCTCATCTGGCCCTGCTTGTAACCCCTGATGTGGACTAACTGCATCACATGACGTAGATAAAAGCAAATAATCTGACTTGAGATGCTGCATTTGCACGTTTTTTCATAAGAAACCTAGCTCAAGGCCTAGTACTAAACGTTTCTCAAGTTTTGGCTACATTTTAGTTCTACAAGTTTCTTAAAAGTTTTATAATTTAATGAACTAAATTGCTGTGAAAGCGTACGCAGAAGGTGAATGTAGCAGAATATTTGTCCTACAACAAACAAAATGCGTCAGTACGAGTTAAATTCTAAAGCAATGTCATACTCACATTGCTTTGGTATAGCTGTACGTTGAAGCAGGTAACGATGTCAATGTGCCACTTTTCTAAAGTTTCTTAAATTTTAAGCTGTCTAGTACTAGGTTGCTTATAAAGTGGTTTCTTTAAAAAGTGAAACGTGTATTCCAACTTCTTAATTTTGGAAATTAATTCATGAACTACACTCTTTTACCAAAATCATCATTTTTCACACATTTTTAGAACCTCAAAGCTGATGCATTCCTCTTTCTTTTCCAAAAGTGCAAGTCAACATTCTACTATGATGATAGAATGATAATATGGAAAAGTGAACAACAAGATTCGCTATGATCATTAATCGGATGTTTAGGCAGGATAACTTATATGAGAGAGGCACTCTTAAAAGGATATCCTGCAGAATGTAAAAGCTTTGATAGCAAATATCGGTTGAAATCAAAGCAGAGCTGAAAACTGTAGTAAAAGTTAGATAAACAATGTCAGTATTTGCCATATTTCGTTCTTTTTAGAGATTTGTTTAAAAGCTTTTTGTCTCCTTGCAGGATTCTCTAGGAAGTTATTAGAGATTACAGCCCTTTAGTCGCAGCGATGATCTGCAGTGATGCATGATGTGTTACTTGCAACAGTGGTAGAAGTAGTGACAATAGTGGTTCCATTAAAAGTAACGACAATAATTATAGGAAATAGCAATGAAAATATGTGGAGCATTTCCAATTGAAAGATCTTTTCAACCATGAGGTAGAGTTTACCAAACATGTATAGCAAAAGCAATGGTTGTTATGACTTTTTGCAACAGTTGTAGACTCTTAGCAATTGAATCGTCCTGTATGCTTAGATACCACATGCTTGGAACGCCATTTAATGCTTCAATGTAGCTCATGTGTGTGAATACCAATAACGTGAATTATTTAGTTGATTAACTTATGCAAACACAGGTAAATATTACAGTGTTAATTAGAGGATGGATGTCATCTCTCAATTTGAACTTCATAGCGTGAATTATAGTAAACAGCAGTTGAAAATACTAGTTTAAGTGTAGTACCGAAGATGCCACGTTTGCAGAATCAAAACATGTATTTTTTTCACTTGATGAAGTAATTTGCAAGACATTACTAGGCTCTCAGCTGAGTTAAATGAGTCCCCCCCCCAAAACTGGCCTTTGCAATGCGAACTGAATGCAGAAGTTGTTCAACCACTCGTTTGTTTTTCATTGACGCGCTTAAAATAAGTTCCTATATAAGTCTTGCTATCAACATGTACATGATTGACTACTCTGACTGTGCTCGCACCACTAGCCTACAACAGTATCATCAACGTAGAATTAGCCACATGGAATTGTATCATCAACGTAGAATTAGCCACACGAAATTCACAAATAGTGAGCATTACCTTAAATTTGCTTTGCCTTGAGTTTGAAAAGGACGATATTTCTGCAAAAGTGAAAATGACTGCGAGTAAGTTCTGGACAGCGATCTAGACCAGTGCACCTGTATTTGTCAAGGAATCAGGTCTCTTAGCTCTATGAACAACACTTCTCTGGAAAACAGCCGCTCTCACTAGCATGCTTTCATTCCCATACAACAATTAGCTGTCGAAAAAACGATTCATTGTTAGCGATCAACTTAGAACAATGGCTTTATCAAATTAAACAAAGAGCTTTTCAGCATGTTGTTTACCTTCAGAACAGGTGGTATTGTGGTCGCGTGCATTGGGCTCGCGCCGCCGACTTGGAGTCACCTATCCAATGGCCTCTTTTTGAATCAATGGCTGCCTTATTCACTCAGTCCCAAGGCAGGTCAATCTTTTGATGCTTCAAAAGATCATAATATCTATTTGTGCTAACAGTACCGTGAACCTTTGTTCTGAACATGTACATGTCTTTGTGTTTTTGCTGAGGTAGCTTTTTAAGGACTAAATCTTTGCTTTCACTAATACATTTATATTGCACAGTAGTTTCAGTGCTCGTCTACCAAAACTTCCATAATTCACTAACCTTCACTCAATCATCTTCTCATTCATTTTCAAATTTCATTCTTTAAACGTGGTGGCCTCTCAGATACAAAGATATGTTTTCCAGGGGGCCATGTGAGAAAACTAATACATAAAATTTATAATACATGCTTGCATACTAAATAAAAATCTTTACAACATGAAATAACAATAAAGTAAAAAAAGCAAGCAACAGCCGAACACGAAAATTTCTTACTGCTCTACAAGCATGACATTTAGCTTTATCTTAAATGGTTGGAAACTATTAGCTTTCTTACAGTCGTTAGGCAACGTTTTCAAAACCATCGCCTCCCTGTAATGAAAACAGTTTTGTGCATGTTTTGTTTTTAGTCGTGGTGGTCTTATATTTAATTCGAAATTGCGAAGTAATCTATTTGTTACAGAGGATACTCTATTGAAGAAGGTAGTAAGATAAATTTGGGCTTGATTATTTACAGCTTTATAGACCATGCTTGCAGATTCTCAAGCTTAACCTGCAGGTCCTGGCTGGTTTCATACATATGGTTCTGCAAATGGTCTCCTTTTAGGCCTCGTTTCAAATGTCTTAGCTTTAAGAGCAATTCTACCAGGCTACCTCTCACCATTTATTCTAACTGGTGAAAGTCTTCGTCCTGACATGCTTCTAAGTATAGAAGATAAATGCCTCTACATTATAGAATTAACAGTCGGCTTTGAAATTAACCTCGAACGCAATTCGCAACGAAAGGAAGCTAAGTATTGACCTCTTCTAAAACAGTTTGAAAACACATACCGTAAAATAAAGTTTTTAAACTTATCAACAAGTCCTCTTGGTATTTTTGGTCAAGCATCTGAATCATTTTTTGACATTTGCAAAGAGATAGGCATTGAAAAACCCCATCTCGACTATATAACAATTAAAATGACCACCATAATCATACGCACCAAGTATTATATTTATTACATGAGAAACAAACCATGGACTGACCCAGAACTCCTCTCCTACTGACACAACCTTGTATAAACTATAGCTCTTTTTATTACCATTATTATTATTTTTATTATTATTTTTTGCAAGCCAGCCAAGTACAGATTGTCCTTTTAGTGAGATCCAGTTCTTGCAGTTGTTATTGTTGTTTACTTTACTCAAAATAAAATCAAGAACAATAACAATTGCATCAACTGGTTTCGAATAGGAAAATATGTCGATGATTTGATCAAAGGTAGTTTTCACTCCTCAAAATACGTTGCAATTTACTGGATATTAGGTAGGGAGGGCTCAGACAAGGACAGCTGAGATCGCACTCTGAAAGATGGATATGTGATTCCTGAGCGAATAATTTATTGTTACTCCATTTCATTTCATTTTCCGTTTCAATTTACATGTTTAAAAAGGGCTGCCCTTCAGTACAGTTTCATCATAAACGTAATGCAGCGGTATTTCCATGTCCTACTTTACAGCTGTTATTATTTTCAAAAGAAATACATCTCAGTTGAAAAGTTCGTCAGCCGATTACCATCCTCCTACTTTTATGTTGCTGTAACGGAAAATAAGGTTAGCTTAGATTTTGCAATTCCTATCTACATACAGCCATTCTACTAGAACCACTGCACCCTCTTGGATTCTGGTGTAAGTTTTGTTAGCGTATTTTGATGCTACCACATTCTTGGTGTATCGACAATACTACTTCAAATGCACAGCAGGATAAAGGTGAGCTAAATGGGCTAGATTTCGAAGTTTTCCTTTGGCAAGCTAGTGTAATCTCAAAAGTTTAGGCATAAGAAGGTCTTATAACACTGTACAATGATTATTTTGAAAGCCAGTGGAGCAAGGTTTGCGAAGGATCAAAACATCAGGTCAGATTCTACATATGGCTCTCTTGCTTTGCATTGCAGGTAGGCCAGTAGAAGACATCGCTCTTTTCCTAACAGGCACTTTGCGCGGGCAGGAGCCGCCGAGCTTGTTGAGCTGGTGGTCAGGCGTTCAGCAGATGAAGCCTCAACGCTGATCTCTCGTTTGTACACAGTTCATTATTTGCCCGAGTAAAGTACCTGCTGTACAACCAACAGTTATTGTTCTCCTCTTTGCACGCTGAATGAATGATCGATGGTCATGCTATTAAATTTTCACCTGCAGCCATTGTTTTGTTATTCTTTAGGCCGAATGCTCATAACCACGTGCATATATAGTGCAATTCATCCACAATTCTGAATTATGGTGTCAGATCTATGGACAGCAATGTTGCCCCTCTTCACGCAAACACACGACACACACAAATATATATATATATATATATATATATATATATATATATATATATATATATATATATTATATATATATATATATATATATATATATATATATATATATATATATATATATATATACATACATATATATGTATTTCTGCACTTATTTACTTATTTAGTAATCTATGTAGATTTATTTAATTGGGATATTATTGGAATAGTGCTAGAGTGAGGAAACCATTATAGGTGAGATTAAGGTTTAAAATGTAGTGCCAAGTTACCAATGTTAGTTCAAAGCTTCCTGGTTGAGTTTCAATGTCCTATGATATAAATTGCGTTTATGCGAAATATATTGTCGCGTTTAGAATTAATGATTGAACAGCTCTGCATGTGCCGAGCCGCGCCATTTTGGACGGGGTATTCCTCGTGCCAATCAGATATTTTTTCAGCCGGCTTAATTAGCATGATTTTAGCATTAGAGCTTTTATCGTACTGAGAAACTTCTGATGCTAATTGCAATGTCTTGATCAGGATCTTGCTAATCAGAATTCTGCGTGCCTGGTTTTGGTCATACAGCAATAGCACAATGAAATTGCCTTACAGATTTCTTAGCAAATATATTATACATGCTCTAAGGACGAACTACGTAGCACAGAAACTGCCATAGGAGCCCATTAACTATGAGCCAGTGACTTTAAGAATATCCATTCAATTGATTACAGTCGCTTGTGTCCTTTACGTAGATGACTTCTTACGCTGCTTAATTGTTTCATTTGTTATGCTCCAATAAGGCAGTTGAAATACCAATTGTGAATTATTTACTAATCTAGCCATTTATTCACTTCTAGAGTTCATTGAAATTCACTCATTAGAAACACATTACTTGTGCATTTGATTTCAAAATATCTATTCTGCCAATGAAAAATCGTATTTGTTTGAAAGAACTGAATATCATTTTACGTAGATGATTACTTTTCGTAAGCATGACAGTATTAAGTATACATGAATGTTGATACGGAGTACGTACTTACACGCTATCGTATTTTTTCCGTGCCGCTAGCAGGTGTTGTTGATGCATGACGAATAGGTTTTTCATTTGAAGAAGGTTTCATGCTGCCTTGATTTTCTTGCATTTATCTAAGGGGGTGATAACAAACTTTTCCGCTTCTTATTTAAGTTTTGACGAACAAAGAGAAACATTGACCATTAACAGTATACATTGAATAATATCAAGGAAAAATTTGAACTTCTTAGAAACTTTCCTATAGGTTATTGATGAAGTATGAGGAACTGCCTAAAGAAATGAAATATTTTTCTTGATACCAGGTCATTATTTTATGATTTGGAATTTAAATATAGAGGCAAATATATATATATATATATATATATATATATATATATACATATATATATATATATATATATATATATATATATATATATATATATATATATATATATATATATATATATATATATATATATATATATATATATATATATATATATATATATATATATATATATATATATAATGGGAAATAAGGATGCCACTGCCTAAAATTCTTACGCGATCTGGTTACTGTACCCATGCCAAAATCTTGCTAGAGTTCCCTCGTCCACCATCCTAATATTTTCTCCTTGAATTTGGACGAATTAGAAAATTAATCTTGGTGAGAAGTTGGGGGGACATGTCCCTCCAGTTCCCTCGTGGTACCGCCACTGAAGCCAGTGGAATGGCCAGAGAGTCACTGAATATCCTACTGCGCCACTGAAGCGCAATAGAATAATCAGCGTTTTCTAAGGTCATTCTTAGCTAGGGCCTATATATACATACATATAAATACATACATACATACATGCATACATACATACATACATTCATATATATATATATATATATATATATATATATATATATATATATATATATATATATATATATATATATATATATATATATAT
>OLMO02000301.1:2536194-2583893 GCA_900291935.2 Cassiopea xamachana
TATATATATATATATATATATATATATATATGTATGTATATATTCATATATATATATATATAAATATATATATATGTGTGTGTGTGTATGTGTGTATGTATGTATATATCTGCTTACTTTTAAAGGTATAATCTATTACGTCAGTATGAGATGAATTTAAAATTATTCAATGCAAATTATGAAATATTGAAGTGCAATAAGCAGATGTTGCTGACAATATCTTTCTCTCTGTGAGGTGAAATTGCGAGATTAGCGTGATCAGGCTATCAAAAATTAATGAGTGACAGTAGTTCTCTGCAGCTGATTCATACGCCTTCATCCCAGAATTTGAGCGATAATCTTGGATTGGAGTTGATTTGTTGACCTTTATGGTGCATAGTGGAGCTTGTTAATTTAAGAAAGTGAGATACTAACAGCAAGAAACAAGCAAGATCCTGCCAGATTTTTCCTAAGCTTGTTATTACCGTTTTTGTGCGGGATGGATTAGTATGTTTAAATACGATTTGGACACGTGTAGCATGAAATATTGTGCGAGTGAAGAACCCATATTTTCACCTATACTCTCATCCTACAGAATGTGTACATATAGCCACTATTTTTTATGTCCTAAAGCTGTTTGGCTTTCGAGCTCTCATTCATAAAACTGTTATTGTCTTACCTTAGTTTGAGAATTTTCATGATTTGTCTCACTTTTTAGGCGAAAATTTCTCAAGGCAATATCTCCAGGCAGGACCTTCCTGCTGTTCAGTTTTTTTCTAGCTAACTTTGACGCTGGGAAGCAGCTTGAGGGGGGTATGGGAGTTAGTAACCCCCCTAACTTTTAAAATTTGCCATTTCGAAGGGTGAAGACGTCAGTGCAATATACTTTTGCAGGGCAACTAACTAGAACCAGGACTATTTGATTGACTTCTGTTGCTAAAAAATGTCACAGACAAAATTTTCGCACGCCAAGCCTCTGACACCCCCAGAAAATATGTTTGAGTGATGTCCCTATTTTAATGACCCTGATGAAATATGTACTCTAGAGTACCAAATAATTAAGGGGTTAGAATAAATAGGGAGTTGGAAAAGTCTCAAAAGGGGGCTAGAAATATTTGAAAATTTAATAAATTGGGAGTTGGAATAATCGGAATGATTCTTATATTTATATCATTGGACTGACGATTCCAACTAAAGTGGGCACGTTGTCCACTATTACATGTAATGGATTTTCGTTGCTGGTTCACATGTGGGGCAATTATAAATTCGCATCCTCAAAATGTTAGAACATTAATAAATGGGGGACTTGGAATACGAGCGGAGGGTTCGAAAGAATCTCAAAAATTAATAGTCGGGGGACGATTATTCGGTACTCTAGAGAACGAATGGAATGCAAAGTGTAATTAGTTTATTTTCAAAACTTAAGCATATTGGATTTGCTTTTCGACGATATTTTTGCATGTGGATTGATTAGTAATAGTTAGATGAATTCAAATATACACAATCTGCCTTGTGTTTTATTATCATCTATTGGGTTTAGGACCTGCCTAGCAGCTGAAAATACCTCAAGCTTTGTAAACACATCTGCCGTATGTTTGAACAGGTCGTAAACTTTTCTATACATGTGTAAGTCCCAGCAAATGTAGGTTGTATTTCCATATTCTGCTGGTAATCCGGTCCATGTGTTTTGGTAATAAGGCAAATAGATCGTTATTGATGGTATCAATCCCCACCACCTAAATGCTTGTTGTTTACCAGTGCATTCAACATACAACAAGTTGCAGGTTTCCCTTGGATACAAGCTAGTATATTTTAAAGATCATTAGAAGATGATAAATATTAGCTGTAAATCAAACATTACATTAAAACCTATGTCAAGAGCTTTTTGCTTACTTATATAGAACTTACACATTTTCACTCTTGCAGTGATAATATTGGAATAGCTGCTTATATAGAAACAACAGCATCCCTAATTAAGGATGTTTTGATCCTTGTGGGAGTCCATTGAATTTGTAAACTTTATGGTCAGTGTACGTGTGTGAACCAAGTCTGTTTTCAAGATATCATGCATATGTGACATGATTTGGGCCTATTTCGGTATGCATCTTTCCTGGCTTTTACTTTAACCACGGACCTGCAGCAGTAGATTTGACATGCAGAATTAAGGCAGTTAGAAATTGCGATAGGGGGTCATTCAAAAGTACGTAAATGTAGGGGGGTGGTGGGTATGCACCGTATGTGCAATTTTTGTGACAAACTGTTTCGGAGAAAATGGGGGTGGGGGTGTAAATTGCTTTCGTTACGTAACGTCAAAAATAATAGTGCATTATTTCAACGTTTTCACTTTCTGATGAATTTTTCCAAAAAGTACTCAAATTAACAGAGAACTTTGGACCTCATCAAGCTTGAATCTTGCGCTATCCCTAATCAATCTTTCGTTTAAGCGATTTTGAGCTATTATATTTTGCTATACATTATCAGTTATATTTTGCACATAAATAGAGGCTGGCGTTGGGGTTCTCATGCCAGAATTTTATGTAACAATGAAGAGGACTTCAGCTTGATTGTGATAAGCCGTTACATAGGTGGATGGGGGTCAAAATGGCAAATTTTTCGTTCTTTTTGAATGACCCCTAGGGCTTTATTTTGGTTACAGAAATTTATAACGAACATCTTGTATATGTGTGAAGCTTTCCACTTTCAATACATGTCTTTATGCTGTTCGCTTCATCCGATAATGGAATTGCTAGGAATTCCATCTTATTACAAGAAAACGATGCTACTTGATTTTGCTTCTTGTTTGATGAGTAGGCCCTTATTGAAAGCCTCAGAAGTAGAGGTAATGATTTTTATGCATTAAAGGCATAGAATGGGACCCATTGTATATGTATCGTGGAAGGAAATAGACTTAAATTAATGCTTAAGTATTAGGCTTTGTGCATACATGGCTATTTGAAAGATTTTCAATGTGAAGGAAATCCTTTTCTTTCTACCTAATGTAATCCTCGCAGTATGATTTATCTATACAAAAACAGCACTCAAAAATGTCAAACTTTTGGTATACTGTTTTTGAAGGGAACTCTTGTAGCAATTAAAAAAGTAAAGTCAATACGTATGACTTGTTTCATGATGATAAAACAAATTTAAATACTCTGCTATTGAAACTACCAGCAATAGTTGCTCAAAGCTATTCTACAAACAAGCTTTTATCGTTTGTTCTGATGTGTAAAATGATACATGCTAAATGACCTCTACAAAATGCAACCTTATACGATTGCTGCCTAATAATATAACTTACAATAAAGCATCAATCAGATGAAAAAAGTTACAACACATGCTTTTTATAAGATAGTGGCTTATAAGAAAATAGTACGCAGCTGCTTAAAGTAAGGAAGGAAAGTTCACTTCTGGATTTTTGAAGCCCATGAAAGTTGATAAGAGCAATACCGTAAATTACCGGTTAAACACCTTGGGCGCTTATTTAAAAACAAAAATTTTGGGTGGGCACTTATTCGCACCTGGGCGGTTATTAAGAAAAAGAAGAACAGATACCTAGACATACATCATCTCTCTATGGAATAGAGTCAAATATAACGTTTCAGTCTATGAATCAATAGATCTTCATCGTCCTCCGTATCATCATCAAAGTGTAAAATAGAAATTCAGAATGCGAAGAATAGTCAGTGAAGTCAACAGAGAGTATTTGAATGTGAGAGAATGCAAACGTATGTAAGAGGTTGTTCAGATCTGTGTCCGTATTCAGACTGGGCGCTTATTCGGACCTGAGCGCTTGTGAGAAATACTGTTCCCAACCTGGACGCTTATATGAGCATGGGTGCTTATTTGAGTCCAGGGCGCTTAATCGGTAATTTACGATATTCACTTATAAACTTTCATGGTATCAGTATCCCAAAGCAAAACCCAGAGCTTTCCAAAAAGAAGTTTCATTGTTCTGCGGCTAAATGGTGGTATGAGATACTACTCCAAATAAGAAATAGCCCCAAAATTTTGCGTTCCAAAGAAAACTGAAATCGTACTTGCTACAGTAGCAACTCTCCAAAAGCACGTTCTCTAGGAAGAGCAGTCTTGATTTACTGTTAAATCGTATAAAGTAGTATTCCATGTTTAAGCTATATTGTAACTAGCCTATGTATTTTAATTTATATTATTATGTATTATCGCTGATAGAAACTCGCGGGTAAATATCGAAGAAATGAGATGAAATTAAATGAATGAAACATTCATAGGCTTCAAAAATCCAGTACTCAGCTATACACACCTGAAATGACGATAAAATTTATTAAGTAAAAAAAGTTAATCTGTTAGAGGTTAGCCAACATAAAACATTTAACATATGTGCACAGATAAATGTGTTGCGAATTTGATTTATCCGTGTGCAATTGTTGTATGGGTTTTTTGGCTGCCCTTTAACAGTTTAAATTTTGATGCTTACTAAGAGTTATCATCATTTCAAACGTACATGGAGCTTTTTCATTTTCCATTAATGTGCATGCGCACATTGGAACTCAAAATTTTGCTAAGAAAGCCTTAAGAAAGTTTTGATACTGGAATCGTGACAATGTGAAGAAAGTTCAATACGGAACCAAAAAAACTATCGGATGATAGAACGTGTACTGTGGCATAACCTCAGCAAAGGGTAGCGCCCGAAGGGGCTAATACCCTCAAAACTGGGAACTTCTGGTTACACTGCTGAGCCTCCGTCAAAGTTTATGTCACTTTTGATTGTGAATTCAGTAATCGATGGGATGGATGTAATGACAACATCAGAGCTACTCAATAACTCTCGTAAATCGGGCACTGTTTCAGCCCACTACCCGATTTTTCAATGCAAACTGAATATTAAGGCCGACCTCCATTGCAATTGGTTTAAGTCGCGGCGCATAGCGTTCCAGCGGACCACGCGACGAGTTTTAGATGATCGCTCAAAAGTCGAATTGAATTCAACTCCCAAAAGAACTCAAGCGACTAATTGCTTGGTCGGCGACCAAAACGATTGTAATGGAGGTGAGCTTTTACAAGATTGTCATTGAGTCATGTACTTGAATCTGTAAAGCGTAAGGCTCCACATGGGAGCTGAGAGGAAGCAGCGGCCCCTATCCTAAAGCAATATCCTGATTTTGTTCATGCCATAAATAAAATCAGGACACCATATATTATAAGCAGTGTCGCTTGCAGGGCTTATCTTCATTCAAATATATAAAAAATCAAGCAACTTAAATAAAGATATTTATACAGCTTATACTTAAATTCTCTCTAAACTAGAAGCTGAGCCAGTCAGCTTGTTTCACTAATAATGAAATTACCAATCTTTTAAAACTTTGCAGTTCATGTTTTTTGACAGTGAATCTTTCATTGTCATAACGTCCTTGCTTATTTTTAAATTCATTTATCTACTTTCCTTTGCACTACGGTAATGGCCTATCTTCACCAGCTCTTCACTTACACAAAGGAGTCGCTTTCGTAGGTAGGGTTTATCATCCTGTTCCTCTGGTCTCTTGACCACATCTCCAAATAATCAGCTTGAGAGGTATGACCAGGCCTCGTTCCTCTCGATGTTCTTCTTGTGGTACTTACCCTTCTTACTTGGATTTTATCAGTGTCATGGCCTTCTCTGTCCTCCCCAGAATACATGACTTTTTGTTGACTTCTTTGCCGATATCTCTTGCTGCTTCGCCTTATCGCATAACCAGAATCAGTAGAGTCGGATTCGTAGCCCATTGAATGCTTTCTGCTGCCAGCCAAGAATCTTTTGAAATTGCTGCTTTCTGCTGAAACCACAGGCAGGTGCTGAGAAACTGACCTTGCGGAGAGTGACATCCGCCGTGCACTACCTGCTCCAACACCATGACCATTTTCAGCGATATCTGCAAAATTGCTGATTCGCATAGGGGCAGAGATTTTTCTCGCCCTTGTAGCCATGCCAGTAAGCTGGTGATGCTGCAAGTCGTGCCTGTCTTGGGCTTGTAGAGAGCTAAGCCTTTCGTTATCCATCCTGCAAAAATATTGTAGATTTAGTATTTATACAGCTACTTTTTGATATAGTAATCAATCAGTATAGGAAAACGTCCCACATTAGTTTGGTTAGGACCACCAAATTCCCATTTCCCATGCCAATTCTGCAAGGGAATCTTTATGAAGAACTAAACACAATTTGAAGAATGCATTTCTTAGCCATCGTTCAAGCATTGACGTGCCTGAAACTAAGCCTATGGACGCGAAACAAGAATTGGCGCTAGTTTGAAGTCAAGTAGTAGAGGCAAAAGTAAGATCCTGTATACTTTCGTGGGTAAGGGAATGCATGTTGGAGAGGAAACTTATCCTGGGCCATAGGCATGTGAGGTAGGGTAGCCAGCAGTGTCGTAGCCGACATAGATTGGAGTTAGGACAGCTCACAAAGGCCCCCCAGTCTTTTAAGGTTAATGGGGGCCCCTCAGAAGTTTTCAACAAGAAAATTTTCGCACTATTTTGATGCAAATTTTAGATGGTGCCCCAATGTTACTGGATTCCTAAGGACGGCGGATTCTCTGTTCTGCTCCTAGTAGACAGTTCCTTGTTGTCTTTATCTCTCCACTGTTGCCACCAGGTACCCATTCGTTGTTGGGTGGACAAAGTGGGGAATTAGTCAAGGTTCGAGTGTGGCCCAAATCATCGATCCTCTGCGGAGTAGTCAAGGATTGCGTGTGGCTCAAGCCATCGATCACCTGCGAAGTAGACAAGTACTCTAGACGTTATGCTAGCCCGGTTGTGCATCATTAGGCAAGTTCATAGAAAAAATATGTTGGATCTCTTCCCTACCAGTAGATGGAAATTAAAATGATTCTAACCTTGAATCTTTATAGCTATGACCCTGAATATCCTGGAAGAAGTTGCTATCGATGATGCTCTTTTCAATTGGGGCACTTCCACCGTAATAACCTTCTGTTGACAACAATCGTGCTCTCGAGACACGTCTTGATGGTTGTTGTTGCAAAAACACTTGACTCATCCGTCTAGTTTGACTGCTTTTTCTATTTGCCACACCCATTCCACTGTCTAAAGGCATAACATGAATGTGTAAGAGAGGCTTTTGTGCAACATAGATATCAGAATAGGTTGCTTGCTGTTGCTGTTGGGGTTGTTTGTTTAAAAGTCATGCATTGCTAGATTTTGCATGTTTTTTCATTATGTAAATGAAAGAGATAAGTTGAACATAAACCTACAAAACTTGCAGTTACTTCATAAAAATTTTAGTGTCTTTAATATCAAAATTATAGAAGAATTTCATGTACTTTATGACTTATGATAAGATGCATTACTAACATACGATCAATGTTATGATACACGATCAATGACGTAACACATAATTAATAACTTGATATGTGATCAAAGATTTAGAATATAATTTATAATTGATTTGATATATAGTAATTAATGTGATGTAAAATTCATGATTTGATACATACTTAATGATTTGATACATGATTAAGGATTTGATGCATGATTAATGATTTGATGCACGATTAATGATTGATACATGATTAATGATTTGATATATGATTCGAAACTATGTGATAGATGGATAGTCTACTATCAAAATAAACTTTTTTGCAAAACGCAAACTTTACGGCTTAATATTTTGTCAAATCGAACCTTAAATGTTCCTTACATGTCTCTTAAATCCTTAAGAAAATTACAATAACAGCCAACACTATGCAACAATGATGCAAGAAAAAGAGTGTTCAGGTTTTTAGGAGGCATTTAATAGATGCTGTTTCTATTTTCTTTTAAGTTATTATTTGAAACTCAGCCTGCCTGTGTTTCCAAAATGCTTCTTGATTTTAGCTTAATTTCAGCCTCATGTTTCTTATAGAAACGTGTAACATGATTTACAAACCGTAGTCCTCATGATCTAGTAAAGCAAATTGGCTGCTACGACGTCTATTGGATCGTTTGCTGGCCATACTGTTGCTGTTTGTTTCATAACCATTTCCGTCCATTAGTACTGACACTGAGTCTCTTTGCGTTGCTATTACTTCAGGCCTCACACTCATTCCACTATCTAGAAACACGACATGAATATGAGGCTTTTGTGCAGCATAGACATAGTTGACATAGTTGAGCATACAGCAAGTTGTTTGCTGTTCTTTAAGATTGTGTTTGAAAGTTGTTTATTGTTACATAGTTTCTTGTTTTTTCGTTACTTACATCAAGCAGAGTCATTGATTGTAAACTCATATAGCTTGCAGTTAATTAATGCAAATAGTTAATATTTGTAATATCAACATAATAGAAGTGATTTAGTGTGATTCATCATTGCTGATTTCGAGTATGACTAGCGGTTTGATGCACGATGATTTGATACATGATCGATGATTTTGTGCATGATTATTGATTGGTTTGATATAGGAAATGACTTGATGCATGATTAATCATTTGATTCATGATTAATGATTGATACATGATTAATGATTTGATACATGATTAATCATTTGATTCATGATTAATGATTGATACATGATTAATGATTTGATACATGATTAATCATTTGATGCATGATTAATCATTTGATGCATGATTAATGATTTGATACATGATTAATGATTTGATACGTGATTCGAAACTATGTGATAGATGGGTATTCTACTATCAAAATAAACCTTTTTGCAAAACAACTTTATGGCTTAATATTTTGTCAAATTGAACCTTAAATGTTCCTTACATGTCTCTTAAATCCTTAAGAAAATAACAATAACAGCCAACACTATGCAACTATGATGCAAGAAAAGGGTGTTCAGGTTTTTAGGAGGCATTTAATAGATGATGTTTCTATTTTCTTTCTCGTTTAATCAAAAATTCTCTCGTAGAAGCAATTTTCTTAAGTTATTATTTGAAACTCAGCCTGCCTGTGTTTCCAAAATGCTTCTTGATTTTAGCTTAATTTCAGCCTCATGTTTCTTATAAAAACGTGTAGTATGATTTACAAACCGTAGTCCTCATGGTCTAGTAAAGCAAATTGGCTGCTACGACGTCTATTGGATCGTTTGCTGGCCATACTGTTGCTGTTTGTTTCATAACCATTTCCGTCCATTAGTACTGACACTGAGTCTCTTTGCGTTGCTGTTACCTCAGGCATCATACTCATTCCAATATCTAGAAACACGACATGAATATGAGGCTTTTGTGCAGCATAGACATAGTTGACATAGTTGAGCATACAGCAAGTTGTTTGCTGTTCTTTAAGATTGTGTTTGAAAGTTGTTTATTGTTACATAGTTTCTTGTGTTCTCGTTACTTACATCAAGCAGAGACATTGATTGTAAACCCATAAACTTGCAGTTAATTAATGCAAATAGTTAATACCTGTAATATCAACATAATAGAAGTGATTTAGTGTGATTCATGATTACTGATTTCAAGTATGACTAGCGGTTTGATGCACGATGATTTGATACATGATCGATGATTGTGCGCATGATTATTGATCGGTTTGATATATAGGAAATGACTTGATGCATGATTATTGATTGATTTGATATATATTGATTTGATAGATGATTAGTGAATTCATGCTTGGTTAATGATTTCATACATGATTTTGCAAAATGACATAGTATGATATATGACGCAATATGGCATACTAACCGTAGTCCTCGTAATCTTGCAAAGCAAATTGGCTACTACGACGTCTGTTTGATTGTTTGCTGGCTATGCCATTGCTCTTTCTTTCATAACCATTTCCGTCCATGAATACTGACATGGAGTCTCTTTGCGTAGCCATTACTTCAGGCCTTGTCATGCTCATTCGCCTGGCTTTATGTTCTGTAAGAGATGCAGTCCAAGTTATGTAGAACTCGAGAAACTAAATGGCTTTCAAATGGCGCATTTATGCCTTCAGATATTATTTTTAGAATTCCTGTCAAAAGATTTTGAAGCAATGCTTCTAAAAAGTGCTCGTCTAGAATATCAGAAATCCCATATTGTGCGAAATTCTAAATCTTTGTAGGCATTCCATTGGGTCTTAGAAATAGTACGTTGGACCGTCGCAACATAATGATGCAATGGCTACATTTACTTCTAGGTGATCTAGCATCAGCTGAAGTTAGTGCTAGCTTAGGGCACTTACTTCGGCGGCTTTATGGCAATTAGGTATGACTCCCTATAAGATCAGCGACTTTATTTCTTTGTTATTTTAATCTGGCTTAATTGTATGTAATTAAGCTTACATTTGTAAGTATGCTGAAGGGATATCGTTATAAATAAATTAATTTTTAAAAAGTGAGGATCAGTAGTAGATATTAGGGGGGAAGGGTTGAGTCGGGTAGGCAAGTTCTTGGCAAAAGTAGTGAAATCAATGGCCAAATACACAATATTTTAATAAGAAAACCACTTTTTTGCTTGAGTCTTAATATTTTTGTGCACTTTTTTTCATGAAAAACAATCGACAAGTAATTCCAAATATTTATCTAGTACACGTGTTTCTTCTAAAATATTCGGCAAATTCAGCTCCTTTACCCCCCGGATTTTTCTTGATAAACTGCCACTGGCGAGGATGAGGACGCAGGCAGTTTGTTGTTTATCCAAAGTTGATTAATACTTGC
Source organism: Cassiopea xamachana (assembly GCA_900291935.2). Lineage (NCBI taxonomy): Eukaryota > Metazoa > Cnidaria > Scyphozoa > Rhizostomeae > Cassiopeidae > Cassiopea > Cassiopea xamachana. The sequence continues at coordinate 2,546,772 of OLMO02000301.1, forward strand.
AGTCAAGTTGAGTTAATCTCTTGATAGCAATGCTAAAGAATTAAACTCTTTTTTCCTGCATATCTCTCGTTTGCCACATTTAATGCAACTGAAATTCATATTTTTGATGGATGTTTTCCAGGCTGGCCTGAAATCGCATAAGTTCTTCCTAATCGAAGAAGGTAAACTCCTTCCCAGTTCTATTGCGCGTTTTGTGAATGTTAGGCCCCATTTACACTATACCAGTTGCTATCGTCGCGTTGCACCATGGAATGATCTCTGTCGGATAGGGTGATCGTTTATACTACACCGGATTACGTCACAACAATATAGCGTGACTTTCATACCACCTACAGAGCGAAGTGACTTTCCCCCTCATTTGAGGAGCGTTTCGTACCGGGTAGCTTTGGCGAGAGATTGCGATCATGGTTTACAACTCCTTAAATGGTCTCGCTCCGACGTATCTCTCAAATATATTTTCAAGAAACTCTATTCGAGATACTGTCTGTTTGAGAAACTCTGAGACTGACTTGCAAGTGCCTTTATTCAAAATTGCTAATTGGCTGAACTCGTTTGCATATCGTGGGGCTCATCTTTGGAACAGTCTTGAACCCGAGTTTAAAAAAGCACCCTCTGTATTGGCATTTAAACATCGATTGTGATATTTAACTTTTCTTATGTTGATTTTCTGTTATTTTTACTGCGTAATCAGGGTGTTTACTTTTATTGTCTATATATCTTATTATATTCTAAATTGTAAAGTGCGTCACGGTCCCTTGAAATGCTGCATTAGCTGACTGGGCTACCGTGAAAAAAGAATGAGTGAAAAGAAAAGGAAAGAAAGAAAGAAAGAAAGAAAGAAAGAAAGAAAGAAGGAAGGAAAGGGGTGATGTAAATGGTACCCCTTTCCGATAGAAAAATCGCGGTGCGACGATAGTTATCTGGTATAGTTAAACGGGGCCTTAGTTGTATTATGACGTAGCTACATTGGTGTAATTTTTAAACATTTACCTCCTACTACATTGCCTTTTCTAAAGTATTGTGTAGAAACAGATGACATGCGTCGTTGAGAAGCATCCCTACTATTGGTGACAACCGATGGTCTTGGTACTTGGATTGCTTGAGGCACCTTATCATGCTCTGAAAAGACATTTGGCATCTGCGGCAAGGATAATTTTCTGTCACTTTTAGGCATGCTAGCTAGCGAAGGAGCGATTGCTTGGCTCATGGGCAAAACATCCATTGTTTGTTGAAGCTCCGACTCTGCATCGTTCCTGCTGTAGCTCTCTTCCGAGTAAGAGCCTTGCGGGAAATCGTACTCGTGAAGTTCATTTGGAAATGGTGCTAATTGAACATCATCCGTTTCATAACGCGAAGAAGCTATACTTGAATACCCTTCAGACTGGGCGTACCCACTCATTTCTGAGTCCTAAATGTAATGAAAGAAGACTGCATTAGTGATTGAATAGATAAGAATTCAATTAATCAAGCATCAGCCATCATCGATTGGCCTCTCATTGAGGCAATTCACGCATTTATGCAGTCTTTTTGACATAACAGGAGAGCGAGATTGCAAAGCCAGAGAATCAGGGCAACTATTGTCAGCAATTTTTCTATTATCAGCACAAAATACGACAGCGTGCATTCTATTTCTTACTTTGGTTAAATATACGAATCGCGCTTTGACTGGAATGCTTAAAAGTTCATAAATTTCATGATAACGTTATCTTACAAAGGGTTAAAATCCAGATGCTTAATTTGCTAGTCCGGTCCGCTTATTCAATAGTCCGGTCTGTTGGCTAACTTATTATTTATTCTTTTAGTGAGCTACATACTTTAAGGAACATAAATCCTACAGAAATATTATTAGTGCATAGTTACCTGAGCTTGTTCATTAGGCATTGCTGCTACCATGTCCATTACATTATCTGATATCGGACCTGCACCCGGACCCATCATACTAGGTGATGGTTCGTCGTAGCTATCATCAAGGGCTTTTTCCGGTCTACTGTTTATTCTCAGATAGTCTGGAGCCGTAAACAATGAGGGTACTGTACCCGGACCCATCATTTCATTAGGGGATGGCTCTTCGTAGCCATCATCAAGACCATTGTACGGTGCTTGCTTATTTGCCATGTAATCAGGAGCAGCAAATAGACCAGGTGCTGTATTTGTATCCATTAGCATCTCATCTTCTTCAATTTTTGAAGGATCTAAAACATTTAAAAAGAGTTACAAGCATATTTGTCTCTATTCATCTTGGTTTCAAAACTCATCATCCTATTACCAGCAAATTAAACAGGTACTGCTACTTTTGCTGCCAATGTCAGCATCTGTTTTAATAAATTTAAGACGAAGAGGTGCAAATAAAATACTGTAGATAATTTTGTTATCTTACTTGGTTCTTCCTCTGCTGCAGCAGCAATTTCTACATCATCTGGGTCAACAGCTTTTCCAGCCTTCTCTTGAGATGATTTTGGTTCTGCTCTCGCATTGCTTAGCACTCCACCCTCAATATCAGGGGCAAGATCTGCTTTGTCCATAGATGCATATTTACCACCTGGCATACAGCACTTGCCACACAGTGAACTGCAGCACCAAAGTTGCTTGTGGATGCATCCCGTGGAACACGCAGGACAGCAACGTGGTATGCAAATCCAGCATAGCCAGCACAGCATGATCAGAATGGCGAGGACCAAAAGAAAAATGAGAATCCACAGTGGAAACACGAAATCTGATGATACTGGTGGCAAGATTATTGGTACAAAGGTACCATTGCTACAAGCTGTTGTGTTGAGGTCCACTTTCACAACATCAAAGTCGATTTTCATGTGGTCGTAAAATGCGCGTTTGATGCTACCATTATGGTACAAGAATTTCTCCCTGTAGGAACTAATGGTATGGCTGCTACAATTCCCAGTAAAGTTCCGCAGTCCCCACACGATGACTGTGTAATTTGCGGTATCTGAGGCATTGTTTCCTTTCAAAACATACGTGTCCACGTTTTGGATTAGAAAATCCGAGTCACTTGCGTTTATGTAGCTCGATACTAAGTGTGTAAATTGCTGCATTTTTGTACAGTTTGAAGTGACGTTTAAGTAAGCATTCGTAACATAAACATTGATACTGAAGGACAGACTTTCACGGCTGTGGTTCATCACAACTGAGAACGAGTCACGCACCTCTTTACCACATGCATCTCGTGCTACGAGTGTGTAGTTACGTGAAGATGACAATGCCCACTCAGAACCTTGAAGCTGTGACAGTGTGACTAGGCCACATACATGCTGCTTGTTCAGCTTCACCCAGTGACTTGTGGTAACAATTTCATTGTTGCTGTCTGTCATATACAGAGTTAAGTTGTTTGTGTATCCATCTTCAAAGTCATAGAAATGAGAATTGTGAATTGCCTCCGTAAATGCTTGACCACCAGTTATATAAACTTCTTTCTTATCCATTAAAGCTTGAGGTATTTTTTGACTGCTACAAACTCCGTGTCGTGTCGATGTTATATTGACTAGCTCAAATTCAGGTTCCATAATCTTCTTTATTTCCTTGTTATTCTCAATTTGGCTTTCTATACGCTTTATAAAGAAGCAGTCACACTTTGATGTAGCTACTCTGCAAAAGCTCCAAGAAAACACAAAGGCGGTGCCATTTCGTTTCAATGATATATCATTAATATGCGAGTCATTAAAGAAAACCCCGATCTTGCGAATCAAACTCAACTCATAGTCTACATTTGGCCGATGTTTGTCATACTTCACTACTCCATTTATAGTCAGTCTATATGTAACTGTTGTACTGCCTCTGATTTGAACGGAGACTGTTGTCGAGGCTGTGTTTCCTTTGATATCACTTGCAACAAGATTGTACTTGTAGCTTCGCTTGAAAGTTAGACTAGACACAAAGCGTGGATACCCGTACATTGTTTGCGTTATGCGGTCGAACTGCAACCAATGTTCAAAAGGCAGTTGTTTGTTGTTCTCTGTGAAGAGAGACAAGCGAAGATTTCTAGCATCCCCGTCTTCTTTGTCACTGAAGACATTGGCTGGTATCCTAACTTCCATGTTTCTACATATATCAGTTACGATATCGAGGCTTCTACTACTTTTAGGAGGCTCGTAGGATATGAAGTTACAGTGATGCTGATATTCAGTTAATTTTGGATTTGAAAACGTTTCTCCAAGGCGTCGCTGAAAAACTGGACTTGTTATGTTTGCTGCTGTAAACAATTGTGAATGCAGATAAATTATATTTGATTTATTGCATTTGTCTTTCATTTCATAGCAGCTCTTCCAAGTGAAAGCTAGAATTCCTTGGCTCCGCGAGTAACCCTCAATTTCAATGTCGTACTTTGGGTTTTTTAGCTGGATTTGAAGGGCAGTTTGGAATTGAGATATGTAGTGGACTGTAGATACTCCAGACGTTACCTTGCTTTCCAGCGAAATTTGGTACCCGGAATGGCTTGTTTCATTGCCAATCCTAACTTTGATGTCTTTGTACGTAGATTGGTTACAGTTATCGAAGGCTGTCACTCGTACAAAGTGAGTACCAGAGCTTTTAGATCCAAGTGGAATGATTTTCAGCATGCTTGACGCTATCTGTATCGGGTATGACAAAGGAATAGCCGTTCCATTTTGAAAATTAATCTTGTATCGCAAGTCCCCTTTATCTTTGAAATGTTTTGTCATATTATAGTCATAGCCTCCACATGACGTGACCTCAATTTCAATTAGAGAAGATGAATTACTCTGCGGTGGAGGTTTTATTTGATAATTTGTCTGGTTCTGGTACGATATGATCCTAAATGAGGACGAGAGATAAGTGGCGAAACTGTTCATGAGTTTTGTGGATTCAGTGAATATTTTCTGCCCTCCTTGATAGTAGGTGTTTGTATTGGGACACACATATGCTTTTGTCGAGCAGTTAGCAAAATTATACTCATATATTTCTGTTCCAGCCAGCTTGGCAAAAGATAGAGTTTTGAAGCTGCTCGCAAAATCATTGCAATACTGCGATAAGAAGCCGAGGAAAGCTATCTGGATGTCTAAATATGGCAGGTTAGCCTTCTGCAAGCTTTGGAATTGAAACTTATGTGCGTAGTAGTAATCACTGCTTCTCTGTGTTATGATTCTTATTGGCCCTGTCGCTACTCCTCCACAGCTATCTGTGACTATGATCATATACTGAAATTCAGATCCTGAGCTACTTCTACCGTGTCCTGTTGCTAATGTGTATAGCTCATGTGTATTGTAGTCAAACTGTATCCATGAGTCATGGGGAATTGCACTTCCATCCGCCATTTTCATGTTGACCTTCAGGTTTTTCATCGATCCATCTTCCTTATCCGTTGCAAAATTATCGGGTAAAGTGGAGCGATAGATTCCACATGAAGGAAGTGTTATCTGGAAGTTAGCTAAATTGATTGTTGGTGCCTCATTGCCAGACGCTGATCCACTGATTTCGATTATCACGTTAGTCGTGGTAGCTAGGCCGTATTGGTCTGTTGCAGTCAACATGTAGCTATGTACACCATTGTTCTCTTTGTGTGCCCGTTTGGTGGGACTTCCATAAATGGTTTGCGTCACTTCATCAAATGATACCCAATCTGACGCCATTAGTGAAGATCCGTTGGCATGGTACAATTGCAGCTTCAAATCTCTTGCATTTCCATCCTCATCACTGAAGGTGTGCCCTGGAACTTGGTAATGAAATCTTGAACAAGCTCTTGCAGTTACATTAACAACAGTCTTGTTCACAACTGGATGCATATTTGGAAGTTTTTTGCACCAGTCATTGGCAGAGAGGTTTACTAACTTAAAATACGGACTCAGGGCACTATAAAAGTTAGTATTAACTAAGGTTGTTTGCTTTGCGTTTGCAAACATTGCCATCATTGCATTGTCTCTTGATTTCATGTATTGAGATCTCATCTCAGATGTACTGTTTGCCCGTATCCATGTGTACCAGTGGCAGTTCGCAAAAGATATGACAAACTCAACCGGATTCTCAACCTTACGAGTATAAGATATGATTTGAATTTCTTGCAATGTTAAATTCAGATATCTAGCAATGATTCCCATGAATCTCTTGATAATATGTGCATCACTATATGCCGTGTTGATCGAAGTCGATACTGTCGCACTTACAACGCACAAGCTTTTCGATATCGCACCAAAAGTCTGGAGATCAGGGGCGTTAAGAATGAATGATGTTGCGCCAGTTAGACCTGATTGCGGATTTTTTGCTTCCAGATTATAGATTACCTGCCGGTTTATTCGGGATGGAATGACCGGGCCATAGAAGGACTGAAATCCTCTATCAAACACAAATGCTGTAGTTGAAAATGAAAGACCTTTTCCTAGCAGATTCATGCTCAGAATGAAGTCCTTGCTACTTCTTCCATTTTTGTCGGTAAACACATCATCTGGTATTTCATGTTCAACAAATCCACACACTTTCTGTAGGGTGAAAGTGACAACCTTCCGAACTATGGTTGTGATTTTAGAAATCGGTACGCAGGAGGACCCATCCAAGTAGACTCGCTCTGGCACGAAGGAGGCCATGGATGCCAGTTTGAATGAATCAGATGGCTCTGAGCTAAATGTCAATTTTTGCAGTTTCGTTGATAATCTCATGTAATCTGCTTCTGTGCATGATAGTTTGCAATGGCTAAAGGTAATGCTTTTTCCTAGGTTCACAGAATTGATCAGTATTTCATCGGCCTTTGAAGCACCGTCCAGGCGACTGGCAATCTTGCGTGAAATATCAACAAGGACATCTGCCGTAGCACTCGTATCGTTAAATGTTGAATTGTAAGCGATTATGATCTTGATGGGCATATATGGCAATGGGTTCTCTATGAATATCCTGTATGTAATATTAGCTGATCTCCCCGCTGAATCAGTCGCAACAATGCGATACTCATATCCAAGAGATGGCGCTCTGCGCTTCACATCTTCTGTTACCATGCCATACACCTCCTTGCGCTTTTCATCAAACGCTATCCACTCACTAAGAGATAGCTGCATTCCTGAGGGATACACCAATGAGTATTTGAGATTAGTCCCATCCCTGGCATCGTTAAATATGGTCTTCGAAATTACAACTCGAAACTCTCTGCACGTTCTTGCGAAACTGTGAACCACAGCGATTGTTGGGTAAGGTGATGCTTCAATGCACTCATAACTTACTGCTACACTTTCAACATCAAAAGAGCTAGACAGAAATGATGAAAATGCAGGCTGAATCGTCCCATCAGGTTTTACCAGTTTGTAGAACATTTCATTAAGCGTGCTTCGAAACGGCTCATCGTAACCTTTGCGTGCAGCATCTTTTGTTGGAAAAGTAAACGAGCTATTACTGTACTTTAACGAATAAGAATACCCTGAAATTTTTCGGAACTCAAGAACTTTTATCTTTATGTCTTTGTCATTGTAGAATTTACTTATTACTTCAAGTAGCTTGTTTAGAATGTTTAAGTCCACGAGGCGTTCTGGGCCAATCTTCTGCTGAACGATAATTGTAATGGGACAGTCATTCGTATATGGCTCTTCAGATACATTTATGTTTACCTGTAACTCTGTTGATAGCCCTCGACTGTTCACTCCTTGCAAGTAGAAACGAGAAGTCCCAACTTGGGCACCATTGCTGCTGATCATAATTGCATACAACTGCAGTGTTGCAGAGTGCAATTGAATCCATGACGAGGAACTGACATTCTGCCTCTGGCTATCGAGGAGGAAAACCTTCATATTTTTGGTGTTGCCATCAATTGTATCATAGAATATAGAATGAGGAATATTGTAAACGGAAATGCCATACATCTTTACGTTGAATCGTATGTACGAAATCTGACTGCTAGGTGATGTAAGTGATCCACCGCAGGAGTGTCTTATCACAGTTCTTTGCAGCTCGAATCTTGGTAGAAACTTTCCTTTCAATTCATTAAAAGCTCCCTCCGATCCTTGGTGGTCTTTGGCTTTTTGAAAAAGGCCTGATGTGCATGTGTTTTGTTCACTTGATGACCACACGAATGAGCTAGAATCTACATATCCGCTGTCCTGGTGAAATGAATGGAGCACTATTCCCGCAGTGCTCGTTAGAGAGTATGCCTCGGCGATCCTATCTGCTATGAACGATGAATCATTCTGGTAGCTAACTTTTATTTTGTTTATGAAATAAAGAGTGATGCGATAGAGTGGAGTTCTAAGCTTCGACTGAATGATATTTATAGTCAATGGTAGTTCAGCAACTTTGCCGCTTGAGTCTGTGGCAGTTAGGTAGAAACTGGCAGTTGAGAGCCCCATCCACCTTTCTTTGTCAGTAATTGAAATTAGAATCATTTTTGATGTTCTCTCAAATCCTATCCATTTTTCAAAGCCTGTTATTTTCGCACGAAGATGGTCGACGAGTTCCAGTTTTAGCTGATGAGCGTCACCGTCCTCCAAATCGTAAAACCAGTGTTTTCCAACGAGAATCTTTGTTACACCATGACTAGAGACATTGAAACTGATATATTGTTGATGGAGTCCTATGATCGGCGGAAAACTTGAGCACTTGCCGGAGAATGCTCTTATCACCAAGCCAACAGTCACGCCCTGAAAAATTGATTTAAATTCTGGATGAAGATAGTATGATCCAGGTACAAACATTCTGCGAAGAAGTAGGGATAAGCCTCGGAAGTCTGGCGAGTTCACGATGGATTGATATGCTAATGAAGATTGTGTATAGTGGGTATAGGTTGGAGCACAGTAGCTCCACGATATCATGATGCTTGTTGAAATATCCCTTTGCACTGATACAATGCCAATTCTAGATAGCGATTCGAGGCCAAAATATTTCACCATTGTGGACAAGATCATATCAGTCAAGAATACATTGCTCTTTGCGCTCAGTGACTTGTCTATTTGGAATTTTGTCCGAATTTGACAGTCAGATAGTATATCAAGAGGCCCACTCATGCTTGTAAATATAGATAGTTGTGTTGACAGACCTCCCTTGTCAGTAGCTGTTAGAAGAAACGTTTCTCGTTCTCTGCTCTTGGCACTTGCGACATTCCCCATAAATCTGATTATTTGCTTCTCAGGAATCCACTGAACCCATGAATTCATAGACAAAGAGTTGTTGTTGCTATCTGTGAGTGAAACTTTTAGCTTTGGCGTCTCTCCGTCTTCTCTATCATCAAATGTGTAAGCCGGTAAGGAGAAGTTGTGTAGACCACACACAGAAATCAGTAAAAGTGGGATAGGATGCTCGACCATTGGTGGTCTGTTTACATGGCAGTCTGTTGTGCTGTTCGTTGCGGACATTAACAGTATCTTGAACTCCGGCTCCATTGCAGTCTTAAAATCCGGATTCAGCGAAGGAACGAACAGCATGGAATTGATTTGATTGGTTTGAGATGCATCACAGGGGTCAAATGGTGATGTGCAATTTCTGTAGTATATGCGCCGTGTTTCAGATGACAAATACGAAACTTTTTCTATAGTAATGCTTGAATGCCAATGAAATCCGAGGTATTTACCAAGCTTTTCGCTGAATGCTGCTAGCTCATTGAGCGTATTTGAAAAGCCAGACTGTCTGTACACGATCATATACTTGTACGTTGATGATCTAATTGGTGGGATTGAGACCTTTAGTTCCAAAGAACTGTTTAATCCGCTTTTGTCTGTGGCTACCAGCTTGTAGTTTTGATTTCCTGAAACCTGATATGCTGCAATGTCTTCATCTGTTGGCAGAAGGTGCAAGACCTAAAATGACATAAGGTAGTCATACACAGTTAAATTGTCAAATTTTGAAAAAATGTTTTTGGGCTCAAATGGCGGGAAAATAATCATAAAATCAAATTATTCTATGTAACTTATGGTATTCGTAGCAAAAATTGTCGAATATTTGATATTTAGAAGTTAAGGTGAATAATTGTTCCTTAGCAACACCTTAGCAACCATTTTTGTCATTGTCATACTCGTCTGCTGTAGCTTTTTTCAAATATTTTCTACGTGTGATTTGGTCACCTTACTATAATATACCACCTTAAAGGCCTCGTTACCGATTACAAACAGACAGTTCTCCGATTAACTTGATATAGCAATTCCACTGCTAAGAGTTGTATACACATTTGAAGAGCATGAGAAGCAAAAGAACAGAAATGATGGATCATGACTTTTATTTTACGGCAATCAAAGCTGTAAGACACCTGAATCGCTAAGAAGGCCACTTTGCTTAGGCTCGTCTTGTCAGGAAAGTGAAACTGATATGAAAGGGATTGCATACAGTGAGTAGCAAAAAGGTTAAATTAGACTATCATTGTGATAGCAAAATCCATCAGGGTTTATTTCTCTTCTTGCATACCAGCATTTTTTCGTCTGTTGGCAGTGGTAGGGTGATGCCCAGATTGCTCTTCAGAAAAACTTGCTATGAGACACGATGAAACAGAAAAGATGGGACTTGCTTTGAATGTTACTACTCGCTAAAATATTTGTATAGGAGAACATAGCAAGCTATCTCCCAACTTTCGAACAGTGCTATACCCCAGGTCCTAAAGAACATAGTTTAAATCAGCAAGTAGCTCTTGCTTTAGTGAGATAGGGAAAAGGTATGATGCAATAAAGTCATTTTGTACCTTTATGGGGGATGCCCCAACCATTCATGCCAAAAGTATTCATATCCATTGCTCACAACATAACAAACTCTATTGACAGAGTTGCATTAGAGTCCATAATATGTTGAACCGTAGAAACAAGAGGAAAACCTATAGATCAGGGTATAATGGATAGCCAAATTACTATTGATAGAACCTGGCAAAAAGAAGATATTCATTCTTACATGGTGTTATATTAGGTACCTCAAAATGGATGCAGAGGTATTTTTTGTAAAGCAATGCTAAAAAATTGAAGACAATGTCAGCTATGGTCCAAAAAGTATAAAAAAACTGAATATATAAAGTGAAAGGTAGAGCATATCCATAAAGAACAATGTATAATCATCAGGTGTAATGTGTGCAGATGGAGCTATATGAGTATGAGATCAGCAGAGAAAAGTTCACTCAAAATAAAGATATCAGAAGAGGGAAAAAGAAGAAGAAAGAACTTCTAGGCTTTCAAAAATGCAATGTTGAGAAGGAGATGCAAAATATGCAAAATGAGGGGAACATGTTATAATTAAGTGGCTCAATTCGATCCAACTTCTGTAAAAAAGTTGTCTTTTATTTTTCGGAACCAGTTTCTCACTTTGCTAAATTAGAAGGTTCAAACAATGATACATGACAAAAACAACCAATACTACAGTGCCAAAATTTGGCATGTGTGCTCAATGCTTGTATTGAAATGGCATGAACCAATAAAATATAGCCTAGGTATCAGTTGTGCATAATTATGCAGAAATATTCAGTGCGTGCCCTCAATAATTATCGCTAGTAAATGTATATTGCTTCATAAAAGTTTTGTGTAAAATGAAATTCAAAGTCTGCCTGTTTCATGCCATCAAGCTATCATTGGAATATATTGCAGCTAAATTTTGAGGTTCTCTGCCAAGGCATTTCAAAGATAAGCTTGTTTAATTAGAAGCAGTTCTGTCATAATCTATGCTAATTTATGTAAAACCAGTGAACCATAAAATTTCCAAGACAGTATTTTTCATTGTTTTCAACAACTGTTGAACGGATTATGCCAAGAAATTGCATATAAATAAGTTTTTGAGAAAAATTTTCCTAACTGTGTATTACTAACATAATAGGAAGGATGCCTATAAAAGGCACGTGTCTGCGGGGGGAGCACGAAGGACATTGCCCCGAAATAAAAAATTTTCCATAGTTTTGCCCCCAAACAAAACCATTAATCTGGTAATTTACATACACGGCTTTTTAATAAGAAGACCATCATTTTGCCTGAGCCTCAATTTTCTTAACTTTTCCCGAAATTGAGCCTGAGATTTTCTTAAATTTTTCTTTAACTTTTGCTGAAATAAACTGGTTAAAATGGTTTACACTTACGTTATTGATATTGTATACTTAAATTTGAATTCCATCTTTAACATTTTGAATGCAATAACGACGAAATATCGATTTTTTGCCAATAGAAACACTAACTTTTGGAAATTGAGCTTCGTGATTTTCTTACGATTTTCTTAAGATTTTGACGATTTGAGCCTCATTTTCTTATAAACTTTTTTCTTATAAAAAAGGAAGCATGTAAAAAGATAAGGCTATTGCCCCTCTAAAACGCTTACACAGGCAGGTTTTGCTCCCCCCAGGTATGACTTCCAGTTATGTACTTAGTCTATAAAAAGCTTGAGGCTGAAATTAGGCAAAAAGTAAAACAGTTAAGAAACATAGGCTAGCCGAGTTTCAAATAACAACTTGCAAAAACTGTTTTTACTATTAACTTTTTGATCAAACCAGCAAAAAGATAGAATAAACAATCATTACATGCCTCACAAACCCGAGCATCCTTTTTCTTGCATCAAAATTGCCTAATTTGGGTTTTTATTGTCATTTAAAGTCTGTAAATGTAAGAAACATTTAAGGCCGGATTTGATGAAACATTCAAAAACATCCAGACTGAAGCCAGAGAGTCTGTTTCTTATAAAAACTTGTATTCAGTTGATTCTATGCATTAGACTTTTTACATTGAAACTGAGGATGGTTAAAGGCAGAATACCTATTGTGGTGAAACCCAAATATTCTGTTTTTGAAATAAATGGAGGAGATTCTGAACCTGTAATGTAATATGAAACAATTTGACAAACTATAGATTTATTGTAGGATAGCACATTGACAGTCTCTGTAATGTGCTAAAAGCTGATATAACACAATAAAACAGTATATATGTAGCACAATGCTATATAGTATCATACAATGTAGTAAAATATAACGTAATGTATTATGATATAATATACTATAGATAGGGGTGTACTCTCAGGTGCCAAATAAACGCCCNNAACCCCCCCCCCCGCCTATAAATTTTCGATTTTTTTCCAGCCCCCCGGACCTTATCAGGACCCCCTGTTTATTACTTTTAAGGAAATTGACTTTTTTGCAAACCTTTCATTTCATTTCCTTTCTTTGTTAGTACTATTTACGCCCGATTTTCATGGCAAAATAGCTTACTGCTGTATATATTTTAGCTTTATGCTCTATGACAACCTGCTTTTGTTCTTTCAATCCTTGTATATTCATTTAAAGCCTTTTCTTAAATTCCAACCTCCCGTTTATTTTGGCCCCCCTGTTTATTAAATTTCGGAATTTTTTCCAATCCCCCGTCTATTAGGACCCTCCCCGTTTATTTGGCACTTGAGAGTAGCTAAAGAACATTATTGGTGGGGTGCACAGCCCCAATTTTCCGACAAGCATACTTTATTCGAACCCAATTTGCCAACAAATAGGGCTTTCCATGAGTATTATAGAAAGCAACGTTGACGAACACAATTGATGTTCGACAAATTTGCTGACAAGCTAAATTGGGACGCCGGAATGATAACGGAGCAAGGGGGCAACAAGAAGAAAAGAACACTGAATATCATCAAGGCTAGCCAAGAAGCACAGGGCCCCAATATACTTCTTTGGAGGCATTTTCGTTCCATTCCATAGAAGGAGCCATATTTATTACAACCATATACAGTAAATAGTTATCCTTTTCAATCATATGTTGCTTATTTAAATAACTTAGTTGATCTCCGTTGCACCATATTAACGTTTAAAACATAAGCCATTACATTTCAAAAGAGAACTTTTGCTCCCCCTGCTCCCCCAAATGAAAGGTAGGAGGGGCGCTTGCTCCCATCTGCTCCCTTCTCCGGCGTCCCTAAGCTAAATATTGGGGGTGCGACACCCCATACCCTCATAAGGATATGTCCCTAGCAATAGAGTAAAATATAGCATAGCATGCATATCAAAGTATAATATATGAATGAAATATTGCATTAGGATTAAAGGCGCAGTGAAGTGAAATTTTTTTTATTGCTTCAAAATGATCAACATGCTCTAGAATCATGCCCTCGTTGGCCTTTTTCTCATTTGCGGCCGTTTTCCTGCAAAATTGGGGATTTTATTGCTACCGGAAGTAGAAAAACGTCAACCCTGAAACAACAACAACAACCTATACCCGTGTGACGTAAGGCGGGTCAATGCAATCTGAAATTATTGGCGAGCAATACTGTATTTTCAGGTTTCCACTATGGAAGGCCCTAAATTCATGATGAGTCGTGCATTGGCCCAGATTTATGTGAGGAATATATCAATAAAGGGCTAAGTGAAGGACTACTACTCGTCTTACTACCCGTCTTACGTCACAAGTCCTTCGCACAAAATTTTTGTCAAGGTCATACTTTGAGTGGCTGTGGTGCAAAACTTGCTTCAAATTTGGAAGTCAAAGTTGGTCTGTTCATTTAGCTGACCCTAGACAACAATAAAAATGTGTTTCTCAATTTTCATAATTTTGACTTCACTGCGCCTATAATAACCTCAGGTACGCTGATGATATTGTGTTGATTGCAGGAACAGAAGAGGAATTACAAGACTTGGTTCATAGGATCAGCGACGAGAGTGGAAATATGGGATTGAGTCTGAATATTAAGAAGACAAAAAAGATGTTAATATCGCAAAAGAAAGATCCACCAGCTAGTGCTATAAGGATAGGCAACAAATTAATAAAACAAGTGCATAATTTCAAGTACCTTGGCACACTGATATCAGCAGATGGCAAATGCAAGGCAGAAGTTACTGCAAGGGTAATGCAAGTGAAAAAAGTTTTTGGGCAAGTGAAACATCTGGTATTATTAACCAGATTATGTCAATGAAAGTTCGCAGAAGGGTACTTGCCTGTTACATATTGCCAGTATTGATGCATGGCTGTCAGTAAGGAGATAGAAAATCAATGAAGGACGACTGAGATGTGGTTTCTTCCCAGAATGCTTAGAATCTCGTATATGGACAAAATTAGAAAGGAACAGGTACTTGAAAGAGCAGGTACAATGACGTCACTAGTTAAAGAAGCAAGGAAGAGACAAGCAATATTCTTTGGACACGTGATGAGAAGAAAAGAATTGGAGCATTTAGTGACGACAGGAAAAATTGATGGAAAAAGAAGTAGGGGTAGACAGAGAGAAGATGCTTGACAACATGACAGTATGGTTGCAAAACGACAGTATGACAGCATGGTTACGAAACGATAAGCCAGTGCAAAATATTTCATGCACTTGGAACCGTGTAAGATGGAAATCCATGGTAGCTAACGCTATGAAGCATGGCACAGAATGATGATTATGATATGGAGTATAGTATAATAAAGTATAATATTGTACATTATATAATATGGTGTAAAATATTTTAGTTGACAATGATATCAGTAATAATTTATTAATGACACATGGTAGTAGATGATCAGAATAGCTTTACGTCATTCACAATTGACAATTAATTTTTTTCATTCAATAAGCGGATTCTGATTATGAGGACGACAACCTACTTCACAAACCTGCTTTCAGAGAAGAGCTTTTCCGGACCAATTCTGCCGACTGTAATATCGAGTATCCCACCCGATACGAACCCGTATGACTTTTGCTCAGTCTCCTAAGTTTAGCAAAATTATGCCTGGTTTATAGCAATCAAAACATAGCTGTTACTAAATGATAAGATAGTCTGAGTTTGCATTTTTTTCTTTGAACTCTGGGCTTAGATTATTGTTTATCTCCTTGCTTGCAAATTTGGTGAATCTGTTACTAATTTTCTTTGTTTTCTTTATTTGATATTCTTTGACTACTTTTCAGAAAGGTTGGCAAATTTCTTTGCAGCTTGTCAAGCTACGCTAGTGCATGCTGCGTAGGAGTTTCGCAGTTATCTTCAATTGCTGGAAAAGTGTGATAAATTGAGCACTAAGGTGTCAACAGGTAGATTCTTCAATATCTATTGTCTGTTAAATACCACATGCATCATTTTATTTTAATATTAATCACTACACGTTGAATCTTGCCACCATGGCCATTATAGTATGAATGCGCATGACTAAAGAAATCCACGTGACAATCGATTACCTAATTCTTTGTGAAAACCCACCATTCAGCTGTGCCACCCCACGTGATTAGTTTCGATCAAAGCAATTCGTAGGGGTCAAGTTTTGTTTATTAATAGTCCATAAATAAGAAGTACATAGGATTGTCTTTGTAATGCAGTACTCAAATTGACAATAGAACATCCAGCATATCGAGCCTCTGTTAAGCATCCCTCCCTACCCTTTCAGATGTAGATTCTTCCAAGAAAAGACGGATAGCTTGTAATTTCAATAACTTTTATCTACGCAAGATATAAAAATTGTTCCATCTGGAAATGCAAATTGAAGCCTTCTAACATGATTGCAAAATATTTTTCAATTATTCGAACTATGTGTTATCAGTTTTCTCGCAAAGAAAGTACACTTTTTACCACCAAAACGCGCTTCTCGGTATTTTCGAACGAATTCTCGCAACACTATTGGTAGGAAGCCTTTAATGGTGATTCCTTTGTTAACCAATTAAGATTTGACGCCTATGCTTTGTGTGTTACAAAGCTATTCTTCTTGACAGAGATGTGGTGGGATATTTAACAAATTTGATTTATTTTCAACAAAGAACTAACATTTTACTGTAGAAATTTTACAAAATAGGTAAAAATTTGCAATACATACCTGGCTGGTTGAGTTTAATTGCACCCAGCCTGTTTTTGTAACCTTTTTGTCATTTAGATATAGTTCCAGAGAGAGGCTTCTTAGGTCGCCATCTTGCTTGTCAAAAAACAAACCCGCGGGAACTTGTATCTTCAAACCACCGCAATTCGATACTGAAACAATCCATGGGTTTATCATCGGAACTGGTGGCTCTAGCACCTGCTTGCAGATAGGATCCACAATTGAGGTTACTGACTTTATGGTGAAAACTCCTAGAAACGCGCGGCTGAAGTTTTCCGTTGGGGCGCTACTGTTCGTAGCCATTTTGTTGAATATGCTGGCAAACGAGGCCTCGTCACATTTCGATGGCAGAGTGCAAATGCTGGCACGTACAGTAAAGTCTCCTTCATTGATTTTGTTGTACGACATAATGTTTATAAAGGATGCTTTGAAGAAGCTATTGATAAAACGAACCAGCAAGGTTTGTCGATAAAATTGCGAGCGAAAAGCATTTCCTATGGCAGTGAGGTGGAGTGTGAATTGGTAGAACTTTTGCAAAGGCCTCTCAGCAATCTTCAAGATCAAATATGTCTCTGCCCAAAGAGACTGGGAATCGTACGCTCTTATAGTTAGATTATAACCACCATTTGGTTGCTCTCTGATTGCTTGCTCTGTAACAACTCCCTCCAAACGTTTGCTCCCTTGGTTTATTTCCAGCCAACTTGTTTCATTTCCTGAGGCTCTGCCATTAACAGCGTGGATAGAAAGTCGCAAATTGTAGCCATCCTCTTCGTCATAGAAAACATCGTATGGTAATGAGCTATTTATGGAAGAGCAAGGAAATGCAGTGACAGGAGGGAAAGGTTTCTCGACTCGGGGGCCAACTTTCGGTTGGCATTCTGGTGCTACTGTCTCTTGAATATAGGAGACATAAATTTCGGGCTGCATTGAATCCCTAAAAGCAGGTACTGTACCCATCTGTGTGTATAACTTGTTTTCAAAGCCTTTTGTTCCATCGAGACTACACTTTTCAGAGTTATCGGTGCAATTCGTAAATCCAATGGCATATTGCAAACCATTTGGTAAAAAATGTGTGAATCGCATCCTTTCAATGGGCATTTCTAGGTATTTCATCAACTTTTCGGCAAATAAGACCTGAATTTCAACAAGAGAAGGTTTGTTCTGTGCCATCCACCAAAAGTTGACCAGGAAAGATGAGCTTGTGTTTCGCCATTCTTCTGTCAAAACAAGTGTGATTGTGTTGAAAGTACTTTCTCCTCGTTTGGTCTTAGCAATTAGGTGAAAAAAGTAGGTCGAATGTATTCTTGCAGTTTTTAAAACACGGTCAGTCAAGACAGCATACAGAGTTTGGTTTTTGGTGTCAAAGGAAACCCAGTCATTTTCTGTTAGCTCTCCGCGCGATGAATTATAAAGGGAAAGCTCGAGGTTACGAGTATCACCATCTACCACGTCTGTGAATGTGTCTGCGGGAATTGTATATCGCAAGAAGCCACACCGTCGAACATGAAGCGGTGGAACTGGATTCTTCACTCTTACAGCATTAGTAAATGTAGTTGTTAGGCTGAAAAGGTAGAAACAACAGGCGTTCAGTAGTTACTAAAATGATCTCTATAGTCGATAGAATATACTGATATAGCTAGATGTGTCGAAGTGTATTATAGGATACTGGAGAGTAGTGTAGTGGTTACAGCGCTTGCTTCCGTAGCATAGCATGTCATCTCTAGCATGCATATCCCCTACGTACTAGTAATAATGTTACAATATTGCTGCACATACATGTACATATATGTACAACAATGTTATAGTAGGTAATGCCTGTTAGAGAGAGCACTTACACAGTACGATCGGTACTTTAAGTAGAGTATTTAGCTCCTTTCCTCGTCGCAGTGTTCCGACCAGCCTCTCCATCCCTGCTTGGTGGATATTGAGTAAGTATAAAGTCAAGGCTCAAGGTTTCTTTGAACCACTCATCCTATACAAGTGCAGTGGTGCTCGTGCTCACATCATATCATGATATATAGGACGTCTTATTCAGTTGCTTAAAAGCAAAAGCAATGCACATCTGTTGTAGTATTTGGACTTCGGTACCAGAGAAGACGATGATACAAGATCATCGAATCTGTAGTGTAGGGGTACCCGGTCCAAATTCGCTCATGAGTCAACAACGAGCGAGCACTTCACCATCACTCCAGAGTAAACTAGAACTTGAATACAGTAGATGTAAGAGTCAAATTTCTTCCATTTTCACCAACTATTGTGCGGGTGAAAACGTTTCGAGGGATGAATAAATACTCGTTTAGTATCCACCTAACAATGAATGGAAAATCTATGGCGGTACTGAGGAACTAGAGTTGATAAGGGAAAGAGCAAACGACCTTACTTCATTAAGCAGATGGTCCTAAAGGCGTGGCCTCTTTTACAGCCACTCCCCGACATACTAGTCGCCGACGGGACTAAAATTTATCCATTTGTATGTACTACAAAAACCAAAAGCTTGTGCTGCATACATAAATATGCATATCTCTAGACACCCTAGACTAAGATTTCATTTGCGTTTCCTTTCTCAAATTTGCTTGTTACGTTGTCTTAGTGTATCACACAAAACTGCACTACTAACTGAAGAGCTGTGTTTAGTAATATAAGGAGACTGACTTACCTAATGGTCGCAACAACAAGAAGGATCGCTGAAGATTTTCTCATGCTTGTAAACCTCTTGGAGATGTCTCTTGGAACAGGAAATGTCTTATTGTAGCGCAAAGCCACTTGGATATCGTGCCACTCTTTGAAGACAGCAATAGCTCAATTTTAGTAAACTTCTGATTATATTCAATGCAGTTATGTAATATATCCTGATTTATGCCATAGCCAGCTTTTAATACACAAATGTTCCACAGAGATTTTTATCATACATCAACCTCCTTCAAGATAAAGATGCTGAATGACTTTGAAGAGGCTCAAAGCTTTTAGTGTGCAAACCTACACAAAGTTTTTCAATGTTACTATCACAGCGTAAATTACCTATTGACTTGCGATAGTCTTGGTGAATGAGCTGCTTGCTTGAATAGTCATAATTTTACTGCTTAGTAACTATGTGTATTAACTACAGACAGGTGCTTAAATACATGCAACTATGAGCCCCATACCCATACACTGCACATATTGAAAAGTATTGTTCAATTATTCAATGCCACAGATTATCAAAAGTGAATCATAAGCAGTGTGGCTAAGTAAGCTGTAATGAGTTCAACCTCTAAATTTGGCTTATATGTGGGCGAGCTGACTGCAGCCACCTTCTCGGAATGGGTCGATACTACCTGTAACAGCAGGAGATTCCAGGCAGTGTACTAAAATTTCCATCCATCCACAGATTTATTCTTTATAATAATTATCTGATCTTGGTTTCGTTTGTTTTTCAGATGTCCATTCCTCAGCCCATTACTCATTCCAAGCATCACCATTCCAAAAGCCAGAGCACTATGCAAGAAGCTATATCTACTCTCAGGTGTTTTTCAGCTGTATCAGTCAGTAAAGTGCTGTGTATGAATGATGTGTATGAAACTGTAAGGAAGTTGGTCATGCTGCAAGAGCTATAGCTTCCTATTGGTCACTGTTCTCTGTGACCTTCTTTTCTGGTCATAGTAGTTAGTTAAATGGCCAAAACACCCCCTCTCCCTAAGGAAAGAGTCTTAGTGTGGCCTAAGCACATCCCTGGTATCACTGATTGGCAGAAAAGATTCCTAAAGAGAGCACAGCTTCCGAATCAAGAATCAAAAGTATGAAGGCTCTCGTGCAAATACGTTACGAAAGTGTAGGGTACTCTCTGAATCTTGTTGTAACATTTTATCCAACGGTGATAGAATCACCAGATAATCAAAATCTGATCCAAAACCTAGGTCTTGTGCTTCTATGAAGCAATTGAAAAAGTTGCTTATCGTTGTTGCCTTGTAGTTCCATGTTGTACCACATGAAGTTGATGAAGCATTTCTGTCAATCAGGACAATATTTAGCACATTGCACCTGCTTGTACCTCAAAATTCACAATTCCCATTGATAGACAATACTATATCACGGAAGGGGTTTTTGGTCGGCACTACAGGCCTATCCCAAACATGGGATTCATACAGAACAGCAGCGACTGACGAAATTAAACCTATCACTAGGGTGAGCAGGATAAGGTACAGGGGTATCACATCCCTGGAGACACAGAGTTTTTCATTTCTCAGTTTTCAACACTCTCTTAAAACCTGTCTTAACTTCTTTTCAGAGAAGCCACAGTATTTTTGACAATATGGTTCAATTTTCAGAAAGTTCAAGCTATAACAATTATATAATCATACCCCTTGCTGGCCTTTTACTTGTTTCCACAACCCTTCTTCTCTAAGGCTTTTGCAGGGTCAAGATTGGGCACTAAATTTAACTGGAGACATTTTACAACATTTTACCCAGTATGTTACCACATTGAGTGAATCCAAAACCATATCTTAGAAACAATGCTGAATTTTTGGCTAGCACATTCATAGTAAACAACTTAAATCGCGTTCATATGTTTACAAAAATGCTCCTTATTCTGAGCAATGTGGCTTAATGCATTCATTATTGATTGCTGGTTGGTGAATTCAATATAATCAAATAAACTAAAGCGAATTGATATGTTATGAAATAACACAAGTTACCAATTAACCATCAGAGTAAATAATCCAGCCTAAATGCAGAAACAGTCATTGTTCGAACGTCTGTCTAGCAATTTAAAGGACAACAGAGCCCTACTCAAAACCTGGGCCAAGTTAGCCTAGGCCGAGCCCAGGTTTTTCGCGTCCACACTAGCCAGGACCAGGCCCAGGTTGTCGAAAATTTTGGCCGAGCCGGGGCTAGTTTGCGTAGTGTGGACACGGCTTATATCTGATAGCCGATTTGCATGCAACCATCCCATTAGATATTGACTTATGAAACCTACTTTGAATTATAACAGCTAGCTACGGATTTCACACAAACGTTAAATAGGTAAAGGGTAGTTATCTGAAGTAGGTTGGATGCGAGACCTAAAAGTTCCGCCATTCTCATATTAGAAAAGTTCCAGCGGTATTGACTACGTATATCAGCGTATTTATTATAAGATATCAACAGTGATTTTAAAGGGGAGTCAGGGGGCCACGACCAGAGGTGATTTCTAGGGGGGCTCAGGCCCTCAACACTCTTGTATTGGTTTTGCTTTTCAAAATGTATTGACCTTGCTTCTAAAGTGTTTTGTAAAGTGTTATGATTTCATGGTTGGCTATATTATATCATTACTAAAATAAACTATCAATTCTGCATCTTTAAAAATGTAGGTGTGGTTTCAACTACATCTCCCTCAAATGTGGGTAAAGCTGCACTTAGAGCCCCCTTGTTAAAATCTTTAGAAATCACCACTGGCCATGACCCCAGGCCTGCATTCTTGGAAATCCAAAAGAGGCCCAGAACCTACGGAAAAATAGAAAAGAAAGCACAGGAACACATTTGAATATACTTGTGTTTTTTATCTATTCGTGGTTTTAAAGGGAAAATGTAAGGCAAGCGCCAGGTACGGTGATAACGTGGGAGAGCTGACAAACTTATAGTGTAGGGTAGGTATGTAATAAGGCGCTGGATAGGAAAGTATCATGATACAGTTACCGCAAAATGACTGGAGATGGCCTACCTTTCTCATTTGAGAAAAATGCCAATTCTATTTTTTCGTTGCTAATGGTAAAAATAGCCAAGTTATAAAATATTTAGCTAGCAATTCTAGCATTGGGTTGGCAATTGCCCATTGTCTACTTATGCCAAGTCATATGTGAATTTCGTTAACTACTTTCGTTCTGCGTCACAAAAAATGGTTCTAATATTTTAAAGCAGTGAAACCTCGCGAAGAAGATCCAGGTTTCAAGTCATTTTTCAGCAGTAGCTGTAGTTTATGATGGATGCCACGGCAGATTGACTCAATGGCTTGTCCGTTTAATGTGTGATTGCTGTATATCTAGCACCAACATTAATTGCAGTTTCTTACAAAATATACCTTAGCAAAATGACATTGCCTCTAAATGTAGGGATGACCTGTATCCAGCACATACACCATCACGGTTGCCTAAAATATTGCTTGAAATAGTATGACATAATCTGCATAGTGGATGAGTCACTTTTTGGGTTTGATATTAGTGACTCCCCTCTCACCCACATTAGAGTGGTCTGTCTGAAAGGATGAACGTTGGATGATAAATGTTTTCATCGTTAGAGGGTAATTTTGCCAAGCAAATATTCGAAGCATTCTGAACTGTGAGCAGGCGAAGCAGTTAAGAGTTTCTTATGGGGGCGATGTTGTCTGTCTGTTGAATCCTTGGAATACCATTAATATTAAATAACTTCTATGTAGAGACTTCCATACCATTAGATTACATCATACAGACATTACTAATGAGTACTCTTATGTCTTGGTTGTTGTGGTGATTAAACGCATAGAACGATGGGCAAATAAAATCCCTATTGTCGACCCCATGTCTGCGTATTTACACTTGATTCACATTCGCTTTCCCACAACCAGAGGCTACTATACTTTAACTGTCATAGTATGACGAATTACCTTCTAATAGTAATTGACCAATCAAAGTTTCAAAGACCAGGATATTAGCGCTTATTTAAATGTACAACTATAGACTAATTTGTGCTAATAGTCAAGGCGTGAACCGCATGTATTCTTTGTCATCATGCGGGTCTCTGAATATGGGTTTGTAATGTAAATTAGACTGCATGCTGTGCAAGAAAGAATTTTTGAATTCGAAGGTGTTCCGATCATCATTTATTAAATGAATGTGCGTATTGTGACTATGAATGAAAACGAAATTGCGTACTGGCAATTTACTCTTCAAAAGCATGCGCGTTGAATCTTCAATTCATGTTTCCATGAGAGAATACGATACCTGGCAAATCATACTTCCTCAATGACCGATCACCTGTTGAAGGATTGATAGACATGAACAACCCCCACATTGATAAGGAGAGAATTATCTTACCCTGGGAAAACACCAATCAGCATAGTGTAACATGATATAGTACAGGTACAACACAGCGCGACATAGATGTAGCACGGTGCAACATATATGCAATATAGACACAACATAGTGCAATTTCGAAGCAACATAGTGCAACATATTATGGGTGCTCCGTCAACACATTTTCAGCTCTCATTATATGCAAATTTAGGTCGACAGGCGGGGCTTTACTCTTTGGTATTATGTCAATAAAACCACATCCAACAGTTGCAGCATCTTTTGGTGTTAATTCCACTCACAGGCCACAACGGTAGAAAAAAGGTAGCTGTATCTTGGGATGTAATGGAAGCTGATTTCATATTTGTGGACATATTGATGTCTCGGTTTTATTGTCTTTAGATCATAGAGCAGTGCACCATTTTAATGAATGCAACCCAAGGGTGATCACGTCCCCGGCAGCAAGCACACCATTCTCACTTTCACTTCTCTAGTTATGTAGCCTTTGAAAAGACTTGCCTTATGTCAAATAGCGCAGATCCCTTTTTAAGAAAGATATTGTATGCAAGAGGACTTGGAAATTATGCTGATGCATTGCAAGTGAAGGAATGAAATAATGAGTGAGTAACTAAATTAAATTGTAAATGAACAAAACAATGGAGATAGAAGAGTAGAAAGGGTAGGATAGATGGATAGTTGGATCGAATGATAGATTGTTGAATCATAGATTGATTGATAGATGGCTTGACTGATAGATGGATTAATTGATAGACTGATTGATTGATGGATGGATTGTTTGATAGATGTATTGGTTGCTAGATGGATTGGTTGATAGATGGTTTGATTGATAGATGGTTTGATTGACAGATGGTTTGATTGATAGATGGGCTGATTGATTGACCAGTTCATTGATTGATTGATAGAATGGTGGATGGCTTGATTGACAGATGGATTACTTGATTGATTGATTGATTGATGGATTGATTGATTGATGGATTGATTATTAGAGGCATTGGTTGATAGATGGATTGGTTGATGGTTGATAGATGGTTTGGTTGATAGATGGGCTGATTGATTCATTGACATAAATGATATGTTGATTGATAGATGGTTTAATTTAACAGATAGATTAATTGATTGATAGATAGATAGATAGTTCGATAGATGGATTGGTTGATAGATGGTTTTATTGATAGATGGGCTGATTGATTGATAGGTTTATTGATTGATTGATATATTGGTGGATGGCTTGATTAGCAGGTGGGTTGCTTGATTGATTGATTGATTGATTGATGGATTGAGTATTAGAGGCAATGGTTACGAGATGGATTGGTTGATAGATGGATTAGTGGATAGATGGATTGGTTGATAGAGGCATTGGTTGATAGATGGATTGGTTGATAGATGGATTAGTTCATAGATGGATTGGTTGATAGATGGATTGGCTGATAGATGGATTGGTTGATAGAAGAATTGGTTGATAGATGGATTGGTTGATAGAAGGATTGGTTGATAGATGGATTGGTAGATAGATGGTTTGACTGATAGATGGACCGATTAATTGATTGAATGACTGAATGATGGATTGATTGTTGCATGGATTGATTGATAGATAGATGGGCAGTCACTCCCTCCTCCTTTGTTTACTATTTATTTCAAGTTAGATACAGATGTTGAAGTATGATTATCAGAAAATCGGACAATCATTTAATTGCAGTTCTTACTAGGGAACGATAACCTACATTTTCATTACGCAATGAATATGGTCGAAAAAGTTATGGTGAAATTCCACACGGCATTCCCACCAAGTGCAAAAAAATTAATGGCCTTATATTTGACATGGAAATTGCTATTGCACTGCCTTTTATGCTCATCAAGCCGGCCTTGCAGCTGTCATGTACTATATAGTAATGCAATAATTGGTCGTAATTAAATGCTTATAAGCTAGTATTGCGACTCGTCTAGATAACGTGGGGGGATGATCTATTACATAGGTAATTCAAAGTCAGACAGACATCCTACGATGAACAATTAAAAAGTGCATGTAACACTGTGCTGAATCAGAAGCTTGTGGTCGTTAACACAGTCGGTTGTGTAGTCACTGATCTAACAAGAAGGTATGTACTTTTTTGATTTTTTGTGCGTTTTGAATCCAATAGAACTATTTTCTAGTAGATTTATTTTCAGTTGGTTTGTCAGTAACTTGGATTGAAAATCACTGAGTTTTAAATCATTTAATTTCATCTTACTGAATATTCGGTACTCCGTAAGAACCAGCTTATGTGCGGCGTCTTTTACTGTTGCAAAGGCTTGTTTTGTTTCCCATGCCTAGTTACTGTTACAGGTGTTTGTTAGATTACACATTTTTATATAAGAAAATGGTTTATACGAAAGTACTGCTCAGCTGCTCAAAAACTTGAGAAAGTTCAGTACTGAATTTTGAGACTTAATAAAGGTTTTTAGTGTTTATGTATCTAAAATTCGATATATCTGTGTGCAAAATGTCATGTTTGTGATATTGGCTAGCATCTATCAGTTTTACTTCTGTTCTTTACTAAGAATTATTATCATTCCAAGTATACATGGAGCTTTTTCACTTTCCATTCCTGTGCATGCGTTAAAACACTGGAAATAAAGATTTTGCTAAGATAGTCTTAAAGAGTTTTCATATTGGAATCGGAGAAGAGGAAAGAAAGTTTCAGTACTGGGCCAAAAAACTTTCTTATAAAAAAAACGTGTATCTGATCCAAGTAGTAGTCATCCTTCTTGCATCCTTCCTGTCATTACATGCGATCCAAGCCAAGAGAGGGGTACACATCATATGCCACTATGTAGAGGAAATGTGTGCTCCTTATCTACTAATATTAGCTTTTAGGTCAATTTTAATCTTAACTTTGTGATGTCAAAGAGTCATAAATCCTCCCGTAGAGAAAAAGGCCATTAGGGATGGACATTCTGTAATTTACATAAGATAAAGGGTTATGTACCAAACCTGGCAACCGGCTCAAGCATGCTAATGAAGCATACAATTCATGTTATGCTTGAAATTATCTTGATATTCTTTTGATTTCGTTGTCCGATTGCCGGCACGATCTCCAAAATTATGGAATTCTAAAGCGACTTAATGTATAAATGAAATACCTGACTAATAGAATGAAGGAAGCACAAAAGTAAACAGGAAAGAGTTAAAATTGTTGTATTGAAGGTCGTTGTATAAGTTGCTCTATAGAATTGATTAATTGCAATACATTTAGGGAATGTTGGGTAGGAATTCTACTACTTTGGCAAGTTTCATTCATTTTGACATATCTAGTAGCGGAAATGTAGGGTGGAATGACCACATTAGTGACTTTCTTAGCTGAAGACAAGTTGAGAAAATCCACTTTCAAGAATTGGTATAATTTGTAGATCTCTGTTTTAGAGACAGGTTGAAGAGATGGTCCATTTTGCCGTAAAAGCAACAATTTTCATCGCAACGATTTTGCTCTTCGAAGGAGTATACCTCTTCGAGACAGGTGAAGATTTTGGGGACATTTGCTTTACCAAGCCGTTCAATTACACTGTTCAGCTGCCAGGGTGTCTCCCAAAGGTGATTGAGAACAATTTCTGCTATGGATTATGCCGATCCTACTTCTACCCAAAGAAACCCTCGTTTGACAGGAAGACAAAGTCAATCTGCCCTTTCTGTGCACCAATCTTAATAGAGATGAAAATCGTACGTTTAAAGTGCTTCGACGCAGAGGAAAATAAATTGAAGGACAGGTACAAGCTGGTTAAGATTTTCAAATCATGCAAATGCAAGAGGTCTCTGTGCAATACATGGCCAACGTATTACTGAATGGGGACATGAACTATAATTGCCTCTGGCTTATGTCAAGAAAGAATGCAAGGCGTCATCCATTGATTTACACCTGGTATTACACATGCTGATATAAACAGATTGCTAAATGAGATATCAGCAAATTAACTGTGTTTTGTCATGTTAGCATGATTCATTTATGACTGTTATTATTAGTTATTTCAGAGGAATATGTTCTTGACAAAAGATAATAGAAAATGCACATAAATGTTAGCTGAAGCTTGTACTTATTCATTCTTATGCTGTAGAATACATTTCAGCTTGATTTATTGGAGACGAACAGCAATGTTCTTTGTATGTGTGTATAGATGCACACACGGACTGTTTCTAGGACTTTTTAGAGAGAAAGTTTCGTTATACTGTACTGTCGATTAATGTAGTATTATTCATATTAACATATCAATACATTCGAAGTGATAATATATGTTGTAAATTTTAAAAGATATGCTATATTGAATTGCTTTTCCTTTTCACTCGTACTGTTTGTGAAACTCAGTGATGTGCTAGTGGGGGCTTGGGGTGGACGTATGACTCCCCTCACATGCGCACAAAACTGCAAGAATGTTAGTCATGCTACAGGAGATTTAGTGTCCTATTGATCACAGTGTTTTCCGTGACCATTTTCCTTTCTTTTAGTCATAGTTGATTAAATGTTTGCAAAATTCCCCTCAAAGGAAAGTCTAGGCACATCTCTGAAGGACCAATAGTAAAAACAGTAACTACTACCATTTTACTTTTACCTCATTTGGGCATTGAGGCTCAGGTCACCCCGTAGAATCCATAGAGATAAAAAATTCACTGGTTTGTCGTCAAGGTGGGCGGATTTGAAAGTTTAATTGCTGCAAGGTAGTCGACTGTTCAGCTGTTGGATTATTATGGGAGTAGAATCTTTTTACATTAACTCCCTTATACCTTTCGAATCTCTACCAAGACCAGTATGCAAAGCTCGGCACCTCAATGTTTATTAGCGGTATACAATACTTTGAAGAAAGGGTGAGATGGCAGTTTCTAATCGTGTGAAAGAAATACAAATAACCGGCTTAAAAAGAGACTCCATGCATCAGTTCTGGTTATTTGATGGATTAGGTGGAAGCAATCACATCTCTGAAGAGGTCGAGTTGCAGGCAAGGAGGTGTAGGACAATTTCACCAAATGTCGTAAAAGAGCAGCTATTTTATGAAATTAGGCCCAGGTATTTATCTCCATATGTTATTTAGCCAGTGTTGCAGAAATACACGTGCACAGTATGTTTTACTGTTTTTGATTACAACAGAAGCACGGGCTATATGACACTGACTTCCAAACTTTATAGTCATAGAAGCATAGCACGAATTGAGGCTTAATTGCAGACTCTAGAAAAAAAGATGTTGAATGTGCCAAATGAAGCTAGATTTTGTCTTAATCACACTAGCGCCTGACTTAGCCAGTAGAGACTCTGAGGGGGGAAGGAGCAAGGGGTGCCATTGATCCACAGAAGTTTTATTGGCCCTGTTGTTGTCCCCCACCCCAGGGGAAAGCAAGGGGGCAACAAAAGGGCCACATGATATTTTTCCATTAGGATGCCCCTGGGCCTAGCAGAATTGTGAAAAGTAGATTGTTTGTATTTGTTATCCACAGCAAGGCAAATCATATTGTGAGATAGTCTATGGTTGTCATCTCTAGAATTCTTTGCTTTTTACTATCATCTTTTGAATTCACTTTTCAACTTCAAATTAATGATCATTGCTTTTCCAGCTCATGTTTTTATCCCTAGACCAGTTTGTTTGCATGTTTATGTATAATTTCACATCTGGAAATTGAATGACTATGAAGACTACCAAACCCCTTTTGGAGAACTCTAGACAGGGGTGATTTCTAGGGGGGCGGAGTCCTACTTGTTGAAGTTATTGTTCATTTGGGGGGCAAGCCTCCCATCATTTTATTTTTCCTTGCTTTTCAAAGTTTAGTGACCTTGCTTCTAAAATGTTTTGTATTGCTACAATGAATATTGGACTGTCATATGGATATTGAGATCTTTCTATTATATCATATTTCCTATTTATATCTTTGAAAATATGGGCATGATTGCAACTATACCATGTCCAATTTATGATGGTGTACCTAGAGCCCCCTTGCTAAAATTTTTAGAAATCACCCCTCACTCTAGAATTGTATTGTCATGCAATTCCACAAATTCTCTAATGTCAGGCAGCCACCATAAAAAATCATTGGTACATCTTCATGTTGTGATTTCCGAGCAATAGAGGGACTACTTATTGTCAATTTTTCCTCAAGAAGTAAAATCTTTTGTAGGATTCAACATTAAGAAGTTATCCTTCAGGTGTAAGCCTTCTTTTTCTACCCCTGCAGGTCAGTAGCTGGTATACCACTATATGCAAAGTCTCAGAAAAAGAAAAAGACTGTTTTGAGGTAAGTTAGAAGACTTGGAACTTTTTTGAGGGCATTAAGCAGTGAGATTGAGAGTGGGTAGTTAAATGTTGTTTTTTTATGAAACAAAGTCAATCAAAAAAGTCAAAAGTATCTCCTCATTAAGCAGGAATGTGTTAAAGCAGGAAGCAAACTAGAAGAACAGTTGCCCACCCAGTTATCATGCTTGCTTCTATAGTTGCAGTATAACACCCCCCAGTAGATAATATTTGCTTTTGTTTGATGTTTTGGTACATAGATGAAAGGTCTATTGAAAGTTCTTGCATCTGAAGCATGTCATATAGAAGAATGTAGTCACTCTTTTACAGTTACATCCTACCTGTTATTCCTTCAAAAAGGCCCAGTACTATGCAATGTTGAAATGGGATGATGTTTGCCAAGATGTTAAATTTTTAATTGGATTTTGTCTATACCACAGAATTTTTATCATTGCTCTTGTTGAAAAAATAGCAGTTTTCATACTTTTACTAACAAACAGGGGAAATAGAGCCTGTTTTAAGTGCATTCTTGGCTATTGTCCTTATTGCAGTGTGTCCCTAAAACAAAAACATACCAAAAATTGGGGGGTATTGTCTCAGGTTTGCAACTGATGACAAAAGATGAGTGTCTAGCAGCAGAATCTGGATTACCACCAGATTTTTTTACAGTAAAGGGTTTCCATCCCACACCCTTTTGGTTGGACTGACCCTTTATATGCTACCAAAGTCTCATCTCTATTTCCAGATATTTGTAATATCAAAAGTGCCCAGCATAATTTATAAAGATATTTTTGCTAGTCAGTTCGTGTCTTTGAAGTACTATTGCCATATCAGTAGCTACAGGACAGGAATCTCAAGCTCAATTTACCTGGGGGGCTGCTGAAAGCAGCTCCTGGGTGCGGTCAGGCCTCATATGTGATTCCACAAAAATCATTTAAAATACCCTCATATATCCTAATCAACAGTTTTGATCATCCCTTCTGAGTTTTGAGCATGAACTTTGGAGGGTTGTCCTTCAGCATAGCTGGTTTTCAAGGGGCCCTCCTTTAATATAATATAATATAGATATATATATATATATATTATAAATATATTATAACATATATATATATGTTATATATATACATTATAAATATACTATTACATATATATATATATATATATATGTTATATACATATACATATATATATATATATATATATATATATATATATATATATATATATATATATATATATATATATATATAATGTATGTATATATATATAGCAATCCAAAAGGACTGTAAAGTCAGAGTACTAAATGTGATAGGCAGAGCAATATACTTCAGAATAAAGCCTTAAAAACCAAAATAAAAGTGTTGTTTGAATCCAATTAAAATCACATAACTCTGAGTTTCATGCTGGTTGTGATCATCAGATTGGATGATCAGATGTGATCATCAGATTGGATGATCAGATGTGATCATCAGAGCACATCTGATGATTGCAACCAGCGTGAAACTCAGAGTTATGTGATTTTAATTGGATTCAAACAATACTTTTATTTTGGTTTTAAGGTTTTATTTTGAAGTGTATATATATATGTATAAGCTAAAGTACAGATATAAGCTATATTACAATTACGCTTGTGTTAATTACAGTGTTCTAGTATCTACTAAAAAGCTGATGGAAGTAGGATAAATCTTGAAAAATATATGGGAAGCAATTAATGGTTTTATGCAAGCATGGTCGTTAGCTTCACTTAAAAGTTTGGAAAGTATTAGCTGTTCATTTGGTAGTGAATTCCAAACTGTGCCCCCCCATATGCAAGGCTGTTTTGCCCAAGTTTCAGGACAAGTCTGGTGGTACCAATTGTGGAGTGTACGAGGCTAGTGCAATGTAGTCTAGTCCTGATGAGAGACAAGGGTAGGAGTCAACTGAGAGGCCCTTCTGAGCTCCATTCCTCTTGTTGGTTGTACTAGTATTATACTTTCCATCCAGGTAGGGAAATATTGCACTGCAGGCTGCAAGTTTGAGACCTTTGCTTCAGGAAGTGTAAGGGTCTATGTCATCATTTCGGACTTTATGCCGTAGTTGAGAGTTTTATTGTAATTTGATTACTAAGAATAAAGTAAGCCATAGTAGCTATTGATAGTATCATTCAGTTATTTCTCACAGCAAAATGAATGAGGGTTTGCTGTTGTTTGTACTATAAGTATGCCTGACGCCCAGGGTTTTTTTGAGGAAAATTTAGAACTGCAGATAAAGTCCAGCGATACTGTGTTGAAGAATTGGATCTTAATTGCAGATGGAATTAAGCAGCCTGCTTTTGGCGAAAAGGGGTAGATAAGTGTTACTACCTTTAACAATTCCATTTCTGGTCGTGTTTCACCTATCATTTCGTACCCTAATCTACCATTTTTACTGCTGTTTTCTTTCTTACACCCTTCGGTCACTTTATAATAAACTTTCACAGTTTTTCCATTAGAGCTGCACAAAGTTCTTTAGGACTGCATATTTTGCATGGAACTGTACGTTAAGAAAAGTCTTGCTGACGCCTTGCTCCTGCCTCATAAAAGTACAACTCTTTCTGTCGCCCATAATGCACGTAGATTACATGTAATTAAATGAGAGATGAGCCCAACTAAACGTGAGAAAATGTCTGCTTGATTATCTATTAAGTACTTTGATGGTTAAAAATAGTTTATCAAGATGTCTACAATGCCATGATTCTGCATTGGTATTTTTTTATTGGTCCGCAAACTTCTACTTGGCATACCGTTAATAATATCTTCAATATCGTCTCCAGTTTTGTTTTTCATTTCTTTTCTACGTATTTACTGTTTTCTATTTCATAATATGACGCGTCAAGGGTACCATGGAGGGAGGATATAAATAGGGAAGGTTTGTTTGTCAACCTTCAATAACTTATCCCCATTATTTAAACACTCAAAGAAGAAAATAATTCCACCTGCAACTGGATATTATTTGAAATTGGAATATTGCAGGAGGGGGTCAAGATTTACATATTGAGTATGCTGGGGCGTAGCCATAAATAGGTATGAGGGGTGCCGCACCCTCTCCCCACCATTTAGCTCGTTGGCAAATGTGCAGTACATCAAGAGTGCTAGTCGACGTTATGTTACTGATAAAACGTGAGGAAAGTCTTTTTTATCGGCAAATCGGCGGTTTTCCACCCCTTCAACAATTACCCTTAGCTTCTCCATTGAGAGTACTTGTTTGACTGCAGGAGATCGTGGTGTACCTTTAGGAAGGAAGGGGCTTCACTGTCATTTTCCCTATTAACAAGCAATGTAAGACCCCCGTAGTTCCACGAAATCCTTGTAATTTCAACCAGAATATCTATTTATCTGTATTTATAAAAGAAATAGAGGTATTTTTGTGAAGAAGTTGCTAGCGCTCTTCAATTTTAAAGCTTTGATTACAATATTGGGTTTAATTTCAAGGAGGTACAACCCAGTTCAAATGCTTGACTCAGCATCCGTGCCTGCTATTGTTAAAGGATTTATTTTGAAAGTTGTATCCTAAAGTGGGTTGGACCATTTTAAAAGTAAATTGAAAGATATTCTCCAACAGTAGCACAAATTAATCCACTCTTTATCATGCCTGGCACATTCCTACGATGATCCATGCACAAAGATGCAACATTGTCAACAATTATTTTACATTTGTTCTCTCTTTTATGCAGGTTGAAAAGTCATGGCCACGCGCCTGCTCCTAAAAGTCCCAAAAACGAAAGCTTTAAGAGAATTTTGGAGAGGTTTCAGCCCCCCAAGGTATGCACTTTATAAATCTAAATTTGCAAGATGCTGGTTTTATATAGATCAATGTTATACCTGTATGAAAAGCTGAAGACTTGTTGAAAAATTCAGGAAAATAACTTTGTACTCCTCTTAATTGAAGCATATGGATGAAGGAACTGAGAAATATATATTTAGCAAGAAAGAAGAGAAGCTCTTGATACATTTGCCCATTCCCACTCCTCCTTCTCGCTTACCCGACCCTGATAGCGTACGTACCTTTCGGATGCTCCCCTATGTGTAATGACCAGGGGGTAGAAAATCATTATCTTACTCTCCCTTGGTATCGTCTTTGTTCTTTTCTATGTAAATTATTATGAGTGTAGGAGTGTAGATAGGATTTGCTACAGGATTTCTTAATAAGAACTATGGAAGGACCTTTTAGTCTTTTATATTTTATTTGTCAAGCTATTTTCAAGGTTTTGTTTAATTTTCTGTTCAAACAGGGCCCTTATTGATAACTGAGGCAACTATACAATCCTAAAGATCATAGTATACACGTTACATGTTCTAGATAAGATGAGTCCGCATATGGCTGAATAGTCCAATTCAAGAACGGCAGCGGTTATTGCATTATTGATACCAGTACTAATAGTATTGACAATTGTTTACCCTGTATAAATATTACTCTTATTATCAGTAAAAACACATTCTATCTAACCTCATCAACATAACTATAAGAAGTAATTACTTTATTTTCTGCTGCCGAAATAAACCCCGGACAAACCCAGACTTACTCACCTTATGAGAAATGCTATTGATTTTTTCTTTTTAATTTCATTTTATTTTCCATTCTATTCCATTGATGTGACAGTAATTTTTTTTTTCATTTTGTTTAGTTAAGTAGTTAACCTGACAGTCAGTTGTACGTTGCCTAGTTTTAGAGAGACGTATAATTGTATTTTAGTTATATGAGAATGAAATTGAAGTTTGAAAAAAAAAGAAACTATAATAAAAAAATGTTTTTTTTAGAGTGTAGATGTTAGTATTGGACCAGGTTATTTATTATCAAGAGGGAAGAATGAAATCGTGGCAAAGATCAAAACAGCAGAGGAAGTGTTGAAAGCAGAAGCCCCGAATGTATGATTTCTATTCTTGTATTTTCTGTTGTTATTGAATACAAGTATGAAAATTTTTTACAGAATGGACGTAAGATTTTTGCTGATTGGCTGTATAACTTTCCAAAACATCGCGCGATTTGCCGATGAGATGCAAGAAGTATCAGTATAAATTTTCCAAAGGATATAGCGCTCCCTCGTGACCCCCCTGATTCTGCCATGCTCTTGGTGTAGTGTGCAACAAAGAATTAAGTCGGATTATTTCGTATCACTCACCCCCGTTTTGATACAAAGCTTGACATATATTGTACATTGTGCGATTTTTTATAGGAAACAAACTTTCTGCCTTCCGCCTGGATATCTCTTAATATTTAGTCCAGTCCAGCTGCAGATGTTTCCTATGCTAGGTTCACACTGCAGATTTTTGTCTATAGATTCAAAAAGTCATCGAAAAAAAGGAGGAAGTCGGGTAGATGCTTGTCTACAGAAGCTAGTGCTGGAAAACTATTTGCGCGCTGTACCTGATGAAGTAAACATGGAACAAGAGATGCTTGAAGCATTTATCTATGCATAGATATTTAAAAATAAGGAAACAGACCAACGAAAATGAAATTCTATCGATCTATCGACAAAAATCTACGATAAGTAGAACATGTTCTACTTCATCGACAAGTGAGTCATCGACTTTCTTCGAGTGCGGCGTCTTTGT
Organism: Cassiopea xamachana; assembly: GCA_900291935.2. NCBI lineage: Eukaryota > Metazoa > Cnidaria > Scyphozoa > Rhizostomeae > Cassiopeidae > Cassiopea > Cassiopea xamachana. Next base: position 2,582,247 of record OLMO02000301.1, read on the forward strand.
TTGCACTTGCCGACATTCTTCGTTTTGTCGATGACTTTCCGAATCTATAGACGAAAATCTACAGTGTGAACCCAGCATTAGCTGTTTCTTAGATTCCTGAATCTTCAAATACACGTTTTTTGTATAAGAAACATGTCTATAAGAAGCATGAGGCTGAAATTAGGTAAAAATTAAGAAACATTTAAGAAACATAGGCAGGCTGAGTTAAATGATAACTTAAACTAACTTAATAAATTACATAACATTATAACTAAGTAATAACTTAAAAAATTATAACTTTCAAAAACTGTTTTTGCTAGTAAATGTTTGATCAAACTAGCAAGAAAATGGAATGAGTATCCATTACATGCCTCACAAAGCCTGAGCACCCTTGCATTAAGTAAAGGTAGTCCCGTATACTTTCGTACGTAGGGGAGTGCCTGTTAGAGAGGACACTTATGCTGAGTCATCGGCATGTGAGGTAGGGTGGCCAGTTCCTTTCCTTGCCACCTTTATCTCCCCAGTGCTCCTACTGGGTACCCATTTACTGCTGGGTGAACAGTGAGCGAGCGTTCAGTCAGGGCATCGAGTCGGGCTCGAACCGTAGACCTTCCACATGGGAGGCATGTGCTCTAACCACAATTGCCTAATCTGGGTTTTTATTGTCATTGAAGGTCCTTAAATTTAAGAAAATTTAAGAAACATTGAGGCTGGATTTGACGAAATGTTAAGAAACATCCAGTCTGAAGACAGAGAATTTGTTTCTTATGAAGAAATGCGTAAAAATAAAAACCCAGATTAGGCAACTGTAGTACAAAAATAGAATTTTCAGGTTTTGTGAAGCATGTAATGTATACTGTTTCTCATTTGTTTCTAGTTCAATCGAAATTCTCTTGTAAAAACAACTTTTCGTAAGAGAATTTCGATTGAACTAGAAACAGGTTAGGGTTAGGATGAGGGTTAGGGTTAGGGTGGTTGGGGTTAAGTCAAAATTTGAAACTCAGCCCGTAATTTCTGCCTCATCTTCTTACAGACATATTTCTCGTAAAAAATTTGTGTGTTTCGTGTTTAAAACTTTGCATCCCCTTTTGGCTGAAAGGTTTGTGAAGGAGTATGAGGAAGTAAAAATTAAGCCATTTATAGAGTGTGTATGAAACTTCCCACATTTTGACATTTTGACATGAATTACTTGCTATAACACTAAGGTTTTCGTGAGGAGGCTATTCTTAGCATGTTTGATTCCTCTTTCCTTATTGTATTTACTATATATCCTTGTATCTGCTTCCTAACTCTTTGTTGATTGTCTCAACTACCCATATGATGTAGAAGTAACTCAGTATTGAAGCCAAAGCACTTGATTGGAACTAACTGCGTTGATCACTGCAACAAATTTTATGTTGCATTTATTTTGAATTTTTGTGATGGGGTGGGAGCTTGGGATACTCTTTTAGTAATTTTTCTCTGTTTATTTTAGCAGCCAACGATGTATGAAAGGTACGTATTTGTTTGTTGAGTATATGATCAAAGTACTTTTACATACCTGTGCTTATGCATATCAATGTATATATGTACATTTCTTCAGCTTCAGTTCTTTTTCTTACAAACTAAGTCTTATCAGAACGCTACTAGACAGGGCTTACAAAATTAATAATACTTTTCTTGGTTTTA
>OLMO02000301.1:2596201-2632812 GCA_900291935.2 Cassiopea xamachana
TTTTGTCAAACATGTTCGTCCATTAATGTGTAATTGCCCATAACCTTGTTGCACCTCAAGAGTCCTCTGCAGGCCCCTTGTTATTTGAAGTTTGCTTTATTCTTGCATTGACATTGCGCCTTAAAGAATTTGTTTACCGTAAATCCTCAAATAGACCCTCACCTCCGAATAAGCCCCCCTCAAATAAATTCCCCTTGAATAAGCCCCCATGGGACTTATTCATGGGAAGCATAATTCCAGAATAATATCTTCTTTTAAGAAGCACCCACAGTACAATAGTTATACAGTATTACTTCCTTGGGCAAGAGACAAAAAGGCAGAGAGAAACGCGACTTGTGTGATGATAATGAAGAAATCGTTATTGAATAATAAATATCGTTTGCGAAATAGCCTTTTTGTAATTTTTTAGTTTAGTTGATTAAGAAAATTATGTTGTTTTCTATTACAACCTCTGAGTAAAGTGGCAAACTTTGAATTAAGCCCCCTCGAATTAAGCCCCCTCGAATAAACCCCACCCAAAAATTCATTTTTGCATATGACTCCCCGGGGGCTTATTTGAGAATTTACGGCATGGTAGTACTTCTTCATTGTAGATGAGCTTTCGAAGAAACTAGCAGCAGCTGAGGCTGCTCTGGATGCGTTTAAGGTGAGTCAGTTGCTTCTTGTGCATGTGTATCGATTGTGTTTGTACACACGTGTACGTTTACGTATGCCTGCTTGTGGGTGTTCCCAGTAGCAGTTCAACTGCACACCCTCATATCAAGTCTAACCATATACAGCTACATTTAAGCTCAATGCATCTCGTGACCTCCAGTTAAAGCTATTTAAGTATCAGAATGTATGAGACATAAAATCTATGGCTTCTCGATCGTATGGCAAATATTAGCCAAAAAGGAGCCTCACTCATCGGGATTTTGTATCTGTAAATCTTTCATGGTTAGTAAGAATCAACTCATTTGCGAGTTCATTTGAATGGGAATTTGCAGGTCGGTGCAAGCTCGAAACGTTGGCAACATGAAATATTAGACTTTGAGGAAATGGCCTCCAAAGAAGCCAGTTTGATTAAATATTCTAATGTAGTTTCGAGAAGACACACCCAATTTAATAATTAATGGACTCTGATAGGATTTTTCTCCTCTGCTGGGAGATGTGAAAGCAAATTGCCAATGCAAGCAGAACAACGATCACGAGACATTTGCTACATCACATGCCTTGCTAGGTCGGTCCAGCACACGTTTTCTCACCCAAACTGTTGTTGTTGTTCATAAAGCCCCTAGTGTTACTAAGAAAGAATATTAGGGTGATGTATATGCCTTTCAGTATGAACTTGTTTTAGCAAAGTTTCATTTGTTGTCTCGTGATTGAACGCTCCTGGCTTTCAATCGAAAGTGAAGGTATACACTCCTTGTTTTCAAAGAAAAAGACCTTAAATCCAGTAGATATGTCAGTTTCCGCATACTTGTAGTGCTGTAGTTCTTCCTGGTTCCTTTACTATATCATATTTCTTCTTAATGGTCAAATTTAGCAGAGGTGTGGCGAATCTTATTTGAAGTCTTTCAAAATACCCCCAAAAGCCTGCCTGAGCTATGCCTGGAATTTTCCTTAGCTTTGTATTTCGTGTGTAATCGCCATATTATGTTTTTAAGATTGTTCTGTCGAATTAATGCAATGAATAACGGTTTTAGCTGGAAATACGTAATCCAAAAATGCAAGTAAGTTTTAGCCTGAAAGATCCACTATGATTACGATGTTTGATACTTCAGACGATTCTCGTGTGACAAAACTCAAACGCAATTGTCCTGGAATTGCATACAAATATATCCACATTTATGGATACATACAAACTTACATTAATATGTATTTATATGCAAAATTCATGTGTACATCTATACACATTACTAAAATAGTTATTGCTACATGGCTGTAAGCCGGTGAAGCATTTTCCTTGTTGGTATTGCTATTGAGGAAGGCATGTTAATAATTCAGAAGAATTGTAGGCCATCGTGACAGTATATTGAGATTGATCTAGTCAATTTGTCTTCCACTGCTTGTCTTCCAATGCTATTTGCAGAGCTATTAAGCTACTTGTTGCAGTCTAAAAGTTGTTCATGATTATGTATACGTCGCAGTTAGCACAATTACTTCTGTCAACCTCTTTCTGGACTTTTCGTATATGTTGTCATCCTCACCCTCCAAACTGATGTAGGCGGAAGCCTCTTTTCCACGCTCAGTATGCATTTTTTCCTATTTAACTTGAACTACTATTCAAGCTATTTACCCCATGTTGAATTAGAAGCTCATTGTTCCTCAGCATTTGAAGTAAGCTTTACACAGGGATCTTATTCTTTACAAGGACCAAATTTGTAGAAGTCTACTCATTCCTAATTTCCATAGCTATTTCAGCCCCATTGAAATTCTTATATGGGTTGATTATTATCATTCGCTCTCGTAGACTCTCTTATCTTTCTCTTTGTTTTCGTGTTATGACTTTTGCTATATTGATCAATTATTTTCATCATTGAGTCCCATTAATTGTCAAGGAACATATCTCAACCTGCCTCAACAAGGCCCAGTTATGTCTTAATCGCATTTTCTGCCCATTCTTTTGCCTAAATGCGGGAGATAAATGCGTGCTCAACAAAGCATCATCTCTTTTGCTATGTATGGATGATCTGTACCAATGTGTCAATCTTTTAAATTAAGTAGTAATGTGGTAGTTTCCTAGTCTCATAATAGCGGTAGATACAGATTTAGAGAGACATCATAGAGAGGATTCTATAGGTTTTGATTAAACACAGGACACATAGTTAATTGAATCCCTTCTTAAGAAACTGTCATGTAGGGCGCATTCATTGCTCTGCTGTATTGACTAAAGGAAACTAGAATGCCTGTCAATAGCACTTGGATCACCCATACCTTTCTAGGACTTCCCGACTCCCTTTCTGTATCAGCAAGGGTAACACAAGGCCCTGTTTATATTATGCCGTTTTCATACGAAACCGGAAATGCATCGTTTGGCCTACCGTTTACACTGAGTCGTTTTTCAATCCGGCATGAAGTGAAGACGATGTCATTAGAAAACACCATACCGTTTGCATTATGCCGTTCCCATAAGAAAACATTTCCACGCCTTTTTGCATGTAGTGTAAACTGGACTTGAAGTTGATTCATTTGCCAAAGCCCATAGCTATAGAAATTTGCATCTCTTCTTTTAGTAGGATCATGCATAATTGATTCACACAACATAGTTGCAAGGGAGGAGGGAGAGTTGTTGCTCGTCTGTAGTGTGAGCTTAGCATTCCAATAGTTTTTGCAGACAGTTTAGGTATCGGTAACCCTTGTTGCAAGTGCACAATATGTTCAGTACTGTATTTGGTTGTTGGATAATCATACCTGAGACCTAAGGCCTTGAATAGGAATATCTGGGTAGTTGTTTAGACTCACCGGAGTGATGGCCGAGTCATACTAAAAATGGTACTCACTGCCTTCTGGTCTGGCGCTCGACATATAAGAACGGAGTGGGAAAGTTAAACTCGCGGAGCTACCAGTGGACCAGCCCCCAGCTGTAGCTTTCACTGCATTCACAGACGTGTGGCCTAGGGCTATAGAAACGGAGGTAGGCGCCGCCCTATGCGCCAGTGGGCGCGGAAAATTTTGAATTTTTGTTTAGAGATATCAGTATTAAAAGTTTTCTTGTAAGACAATTTTTTGAAGTTGTTGTTTGAAACCCATGTTTCTTAATTTTTTGCCTAATTTCAGCCTCATATTTCTTATAGACATGTTTTTTTATAAGAAAAAGGGATATATCTGGGGTAGAATGCTTAGAGCCGTTTGCGTAGTTTTGCAAGCAAAATTCTCTATTCTGCGATTCTACTTCAGCGTAAGAAAGTATGATGTGATATTCCTTAACCCATTAAGAAGAGAGATGATCCAATCATGTTTGGTTGCTGTTGATGTCATTTTTGAATGGCCCAGCATGCTTTTTGCTGTGGAATTCGTTGCTGTTTGGTTGCATTGTACAGCCAATTGAATGCTCTTGATTTATGGTAACATTCGCGGGAAAAGAAGCTCTGAATTTCGGCCTTTACCTCTTCAAAAGACAGTACTTGATACTTGACAGCAGATGGCACTGCATGTTTCAACGTATGTGCTACAGCTGACTATAAAATAAATGCAACTTTAATTACATATTGCTATCCATAAAAAGCTGCATACTGTAAGGTCAAACGAGTTGATCAATACTAGACTCAATTAGAAAAGGCCAAAAATTAATCTCTCACAGTAGGAACTTGGATTTTGATCATTTTTGCATACACAATCACAAAAACCAGAGATTTTGTGCGCCCAAATCGTACGGATTTTCAAGTTTTCAGTGTGTTCTTCAGATAAAGACTCTTTGTCCACAATTTTCACAAAACTTTTAAGCCTGTTGCGGTTATCTTGGATAAAGCACTGTCATCACCCTTGGTATTAGAACATTGTCTTTTGGAATGCGATCATGCAAAAATTGTTTAAAAGCCCCAATATTGGTATACAATAGAAACCATAGAGCCTTGATCTTGTATGGGACAATTTATACCTGTAGTCTCTTGTTTGCTGTATAAGGGTAGGGTGGAACTCAAGGATGGGATTTTAAAAGGTTTTAGGCTGAGTTGGAGTACACCTTTTTATAGGAAACGTTGTATGAGAAAGTAGTGCTCCACTGCTCAAAAGGTTGAGAACAGTACTGGATTTTTGAAACTTAAGAATGTTTACAGGTGTATATGTATTTACAACTCGAATTGTCTGTGAATAAAATGTCATTTACTGTTATGTCGGCTGCTCTCGAGCCGACTGACTTCTGTTATTTACCGTTTTTACCGCAATTTTTCAGTATTTCAAGTGTATGTGGAGCTATTTACTTTCCATTACTATGCATGCGCAAAAAATTGGAACTGAAAACGTTCTAATAAGAAAGTCATAAAGAAAGGTTTGACTATGGAATAATAAAAAAGCTAAGAAAGTTTTAGTACTGGGCAGGATTGTAGTGCTAAGTTTTTAACAAGGAAGGCTTAAAACAGAATTTTAGAGACCACACCCTTTTAAAATTGTGCAAAATAGCTCCAATTGATTCGTCGAGGGATTGTTTTGGATTGCCTTTGTATCACTTCTAATTCCCTACCAGAGTTGGAATTTCGAATAGAATTATTGTATGGGAAAATACATTTGGTTATGTATTCTTTGCTGTCTGTCTGGACGCTACTCTAGGTCCATTACATAGCACTATACGTTATCGCATTTCTTTGTTTACATGGCCTCGTTGCAACAAATTTGAGGCTCGTTATGTTGAGTCCAGCTCCTCCACCACAACGCTGTGCTAGTGCAGTTTCAGATAGGTACGGGTATATATAGTTTATATAAATATACGTATATATTTATATAAACTGCGATACGAGCAACAATACCAAGCTATTTGCAGATATATATATATATATATATATATATATATATATATATATATATATATATATATATATATATATATATATATATATATATATATATATATATATATATATATATATATATATATATATATATATATAACTATATATATATATATACGTATATGTTTATATAAACTAATCTATAAATATATATATATATATATATAATATATATATATGTATTATATATATGTATATATATATATATATATTTGTGTGTATGCATATATACACAATCGTCCTGCAATCTCAATCCTAAACTACAACTTCAATATTCTCTAAAAAGTCCTACTTCGTTATTTCTACTCGTTTTGCCGGACTCATTCACATTAGCTTTTCCCTAGCTCAGGGTATTTTCTAAGGGATTTGACTACTAGGCCAAGGCTGTAAAAGGGCTCCCGTATCATTTGTAGCAGAGCTCAGTCTTTATGCCCGTCGATGCTCGCAAGTATAGAGAATGAATATCAAGAAAACTATTTTAACTAGCATCATCAATAACGTTGGTATTTATACCATAGAAAACCAAAACGAGCCTCATTTTCGCTTATTTCACTGGGTCAAAAGTAGTAATTTTCCCTACTTTTAAAGGCAATTTCAGTTCAATATATCACCACAATCTCCATTGAACAGAAAATTTTACGTAAATGAATAGTCTGCTTAGTATCAGTTAGGTAAATATAAGATGTAATGTACAGATTGAAAGTCACGTCTCCTCGCAATTTTTTTGATCTCAGAGCTAAGCAGAGAATTTTAATTATATTTTGCTAAATGATGTTTGCCTGCTACCAAGCGGCCGTATAACTCTCGAAGATTGTGCAAATAGGTTCACTGCAACCGGCAAACATCAAACACACAAGCTAAGTCTAGGATATCGACCGCAGAGAGTCTTTGCCATGGTCTTTGCTAAGTTGCGATCATATTGTCCTTGACCACCATTAATGTTGTCTGGAAATCACAAGATTTATGATACATGTAGTGTCAGAGCAGCTCCTGCTATTCATGGTTTCTTATGAAACAAGTGGTTTATAAGAAAGGAGCACTCAGCTACTCAAAAAGCCAAGAAAGTTCAGTAATGGATTTTTGAGACTTTAGCTAATCTTATTTTTGTTTATTTACAATTCGATTTATCTGTGTATAAAATGTCATGTATGTGATGTTGGCTACCCTCTAACAATTTAACTTCTGTTATTTACTAAGATTTCTCATCATTTCAAGTATACATGGAGCTTTTTCACTTTCCATTAATGTGTTTGCACAAAACGTTGGAACTCAAAAATTTTTACTTAGAAGGTCTTAAGACAGTTTTGATGCTGGAACAGTGAAAATTAAGATAGTTTCTTATAAAAAAACCTGCATAACATTTCCAATTTGTAAAGTTCGTTGCTTGCTTTTGACCATCGCCCCTAACCTTGCCTATTGATTTAGGAGCGGAAACTTCGGTACTTTGAAGTCAGCACCAAATGAGCTTATGTATCCCGATTTTAGCCCATATTCCAATTTCTCTCGGCTATTTGGGAAGGGAGAAACATAATTTGTTTTTGTGCGCTTTTGTAGAAAGAGGCAGATTCCCTCTCATTCATCAATAGGGCATTGTTACATGAAGGATTTTGAGATAAGACTGGCTTACAACGTAGCTATGTCGAGATGATAAAAGTTCGTGGATTTTGGTTTTGCGTTGAGATGATTTGAGATGATTTGAGATTATGTAATTGGATTTGTATAGAACTAGAAACTTGTTTTCACGATCTAGCGGAAAAATATACCTGTTCAGAGTAACCATCTTTGTTATTATTCGTTTGGGGAATAATATTCTGCAGATTCCAACCATTCCATTAACGAACTAACCAGGTATTTTTCACGGATGTCAGAAGGATGGTGGGGCAAGGAGAGCCAACAGGTGCTGGCATAACCGTCTTAGGTTGGGGTTAGGGAAACTCCTAAGGACCCCCAAGCTTTTGAGTTCCTGAAGGGCCCCCCAGAGGTTTTCAAGAGAGAAGCCTTTTTGCATTTTTGACGTGAAAATAAGATGTGGCCTCAAATCATTGAATTCCCAAGGGCTGCTAGTGTCTCTGTTACGCTGCTGCGAACAGGAGCAAAAGGGCACCAATTTGCATGGGCACCTATACCACAATTGTCCAAAAATCATGCCAGATTTACGAACAGTATGCTAAATTTCAAGTCGAGGCTGTAATGTTTGAAAAAGAGGCTGGTGCATGCGCAGAATAGCATATTCCAACCCGGAACATGACTCTAACCCTAGGTTATCTCATCTTGAAAAAAATGGCTGATCACTATCATGACAGTAGTACCCATGGATGTCGTAATTCACGTTCTACATTGTACTCAAGCTGACTAAAACAGCCGGTTTTCATCGTGACACGCACTTACGCGAAGTAGCCCAGTACTTTTTAACGGAAACAACACCTTTGATAACATGATGACAGAATTATGCTAAAATTATGCTAGATTTCGGATGTTGCTAGATTTCATGTTAACTGATGATTTTCGCCCAAAATTATGTAAAAGCATGATATTATGCTTGGCTACACGTTTTTTTATAAGAAAAAAGTTTATAAGAAAATGAGGCTCAAATGTCCAAAATCTTAAGAAAATCATAAGAAAATCATGAGGCTTAATATAAAGTGTTTTTATTGGCCAAAAATCGATATTTCCTAATTGGTGCATTCAAAATGTTAAAGATGGAATTTTAATTCAAGTGTACAATACTAATAACGAAAGTGTAAACCATTTTAGCCAGTATATGCTAGTAAAAGTTAAAAAATGCTAAGAAAATCTCAGGCTCATTTCCGGGAAAAGTTAAGAAAATTGAGGCTCAGGCAAAATGACGGTTTTCTTATAAAAAAAACGTGTATATTTCACACAATCATACAATTAGCTCTCTCTTCCAATCATATATCGCTTATTCATATCGCTTATTTCATCTCCGTGGTATCATATCAATCTCTGAAAAGGGTTATTTTGCTTGCTCTCTTCCCCCTCTGTATTCTTTACCACCCTCTGTATGAACTCGCAACAAATTAAGCAAAACAGAAGAGTATGTTGAACCACTCGGTGGTCCCATACTGACTACTTTGTTCTCCTGTAAGCTTTATGTCGTGTATGTGGGATGGTTGTGGCGGAGCAAGTTGTGGGCAACGGAGATAAACGAGGTCGCAATGTTTTGGTTTGGTTTGAGTAGGAGGTTATCGCTAGCTATTTCCGATGGAAATTTTGCAGCGTTTTAATCATGAAAATTCCTTATCAAGATAAGAGAGCAAGGAAAATTATTGAGCTAAGAAAAGAAGGACGTTTTGTGCTTAACCATAAGTTTTCTCGTTTTATTACTTGCGTACTTCTTCCTTTATTATGCCAATTTATTCGCGTTTATCATTTAATTTGCTAATCCGCTTGAATCTTCATCCTCGTGACCGGCGGGGAACAATTTTTTCATTGATTCGTGTTTAGTTCTCTACTTATCTGCCGTGGTTTTACATCGCCAATTCATTGGCTAGCTCATATTTTTCTCAGCTAATTGTCAGAATCCACGTGCTAGTGGTGGTCACGTGACCTTTCAAATAGTCTGCTATGATTGGATAAGCCTTTGTTTTTGTAAGCAAAGACGCGAAAACTAGGACAGGAGTCTCTGGGAAAGAACTACAAGTACTTAAAATGGTGAAACGAGGTTATGCTGCTTCTCTTAGGCCCTTCCTAAGATTATTATTTACAGATTTCTATTACAATGCACTATTTCTTCTGTTGGTTCGGTCGATCATATGCTCATTTTGCAATCCAAACAATCGCATTTTACCTAATTTCGTGACTTTCTATTTGTTTTTGTTACCTATCTGATTTCATAGAAGTCTATTCTGCCCTCTCCATGATTCTCTAACGCATATGTTCATTCATTCGTCTCTACTCCTATGTTACTTCACCGTTTGTTTTGCTATTCATTCGTTACGTAACAGATTTTGTAGAAATCTACTCTTCATTGGTCTCTTTTCTTATGCTCTCCATATTTACACGTTCTTTCGTAAGAAACCACTTTCTATGCAACCTAGTACTAGACACCCTAAAATTTAAGAATCTTTTAGATCAACAAGGAAAGAGCTAAGAAACCTTAGACAAATAGCTCATTGAAATCGTTACCTGGTTCAACGTAAAGCTGTACCAAAACAATGTGAATATGACATTGCTTTACAATTTAACTCGCACTGATGCATTTTGTTTGTTATAGGACAAATAGTTTGTTACATTCATGTTTTGTGTATGCTTTCACAGCAATTTAGTTTGCTTAGTACTAGGTCGTGAGCTAGGTTTCTTATAAACAAGGTTTGTTTTCTTACATCACAGGGTGGTACAATTCCCACTTTTGAGAATACATTTACATTTCCTTAGACATTGTCTCTAAAACATGCCTGAATACACGTTTGTTTATAAGAAACCATTTTATAAGTAACCTAGTACTAGACAGCCTGAAATTTAAGAAACGTTCAGAACTACAAGGAAAGAACCATTAAACTTTAGATAAAAAGCACTTTGAAATCATTACCTGGTTCAACGTAAAGCTGTACCAAAACAATTTCAATATGACATTGCTTTAGAATTTAACTCGTTCTGAAGCACTTTTATTGTCATAAAACAAATAGTGTGCTATATTCATGCTTTGTTTACGCGTTCACAGCAATTTATTTCGCTAAATTAAGATACTTTTAGAACCAAAATGTGGCCAAAAATTAAGAAACATTTCGAACTAGGTCTTGAGCTAGGTTTCTTACAAAAGAACGTCGTTCTATTCTATATATCTAAATTAAAAACTTGCAGTTGATTTTCCTGACGATCTGATCTTCATGCAAATACTAATAAATACCATTTAAGCAATCTAGTCAAAATGACAATCCCATTTCACAACACAAGGAATTGCTTTTGCTCTGCCTACAAGCTTTCATTTACTACACAACAAATTGGATTAAATCCTCTGTTTTTATGTGTGTGGCAAACAGCACGAAAAATCCCACTCACAACTAAATTCTGTTGAGTAATTCAGCTTTTGGCTTTTTCAATAACACAGTGTTTTCAAATAAGGTGCCCTATCTCAAGCTGGAAACGGACTAAGTCAATTCCTAGGATTTAGTCTTTTTGTAACATGAACAAATAACAGTTGTTTTTAGAACATGGAAATGGTCTTACAGCATATACAATGGATTTTGGATTACCCTGTTGATGCCTTTAAGCCTGAACTTCACAAGAGGCTCCAAATCAAGCTATTCATAAAGAGCAGTAGTTGCATGTTTTTTTTCATTTAAAAAAGGTATTTGGCCTTCTAGAAATGCTTCGTCTGTAACAAACAGCCCAAAATCTGCTGCTATTGTCAGAAGGTCCAGCAGTGTGTAGTCTCAAATCTCTTCTCCTAGAGAAATTGGACTACTTTGATATCTATAGAATTCTCAGACCCAGAAATTCAAGAAAGTTGGTTAAGATCCAAGGAATTTAGCATACATTTATCCAGTTGATCATAGTTGTTCTATTTTGTCTTATTTTTAGTCACCGTTGGTTAAATTTTGCGAAAAAGCCCCCTGATAGACATTTTCTAGGCTAATCACTGAGGGCTAAATGGCTAACTAGAGGACTTTTTGCTGAGGTTGTATACTGTTTGATTGGCAGCGCCCCTCATGTCACTACGACATACACTATCTGTAATGCTTAAAGGTTTAAGTTTTATGCAATGCACCGTTGCCTAGTGTTCTTGCTTCATTTTCAACTCGATTACTAGTGGTTGCCATTTGAAGGAAATGTGCCCCCTGAACCAAGGCCTTATAATGTTCCCGTTTCATTCCTAGCCGAGTTTGAACCCCCAGGCATCAAGAGTGAATAGTATGTCTGTGCGATCTATTGGGGCAGGTGTTAAATTTTACTTTTTTCCCACTGGATTAGGGACATGGCCTACCGACCCAATTTGGCCCGGCAGTGACAATGCTGAAAGATACCCTGGTTCTACTACCATAACTAGCGAGTCAAATTTTTTAGTAAGTAATGTCGGGGAAAGGCCGTAGGGCCTATAACAAAGGCCCGACAAAGGAAAAACTGAGAAAATTGGGAAGTTTAAGTAGAGAGGGAGATAAGATCAAGTTTGTTGATGTTAGATTTAAAAGATGACAAACTGTAGGATTCAGGGAAAGTAGTGGGTGGCAATGAGTTCCACAGTTGAGAAGTTCTAGGAATAAAAGATGATTTGTGAGCTAGAGTTCGTGGATTAGTTGGTGTAACTTGGAAATGGTGTGAATAGGTAGAGCTTCTGGTGGTTCGAACACGCCTCACTGACTACACGGCGCTCGCTTGGCTGTCTTCAAAGATCAGAGACGAAACTTAAGTGGGGTATAGGGGTGAGTCGCCCCCCCCCCACCCTGAAAATTTGCCATTTCGAAGGGCAAAAACAGTAGTACAATGTATTTCTGCAGGGCAACTTACTGAACCCAGGACACCATTGGTCAACTACTGTTACTAAAAAAAGTCAGAGACAAAAAATTTTCGCAGGGCAACCTCTGATGCCTCCAAAAGAATGTTGTTGAAGTTACGATCCTGTCTAAGATAGCTCCTTTGTTGCATCGACGATGAACAGATTTTTGGTAAGAACCTTCCGTTACTAGGTTGCAAGCATTTAACTGCAGAAATAAGAATTTTTTGTTGAACGTAATTATCCTGATGGTGTTTGGTACCTGTGATTTGGACACAATACTAACATCACTTGATTCCCATATGAATTTTGATCACAGTGTCCCAATATTAGTCTCACCTTGCAGCATTAAACCATGCAAGGGCAAGCTAGCATATGACCTGTGCATTTATGTCACGACTACTCTGCAAGTGATGTTAAGCCGTCACAGTTTCAAAGTTGTTGACCGATAAAGCCCAGCTTCCGGTAAATGGCACCTAAAAACCAGAAAACTGCAGACGTGCAGCGGCAATTATGCTACTAGATTTATTAATTATTGGTGTGATAAATGCAACCCCCCTTTCCTAAAAGTATGCGCTACTTTGTTGTTGTTGTTGTTTACCTTATTTTGAGTAGGCTGTTACCTAGCTTTTTCAGTTAATTTAGGCCTACTATGCATGCCGCATCCAGGCATGGGACCCTTAGTTTAACGTCCCTTCCAGGGGAAGGCGGAGTGAGCTGTTTTGGTCGTTCATCTGGAAAGTCGCCCATCCAGTTTCTGAACGTACACAGCCATGCTTAACTTAAGTTAAATAAGTGGAACAGGATGGGCCGCTTGGCCACTCACCCCTCGTAAATTGCTACAATTCAATTAGCATCAAGCTTGCTCTCTTAGTTATTCACAACAATGGAGCTACATTCTTTTTTATAAGAATAAAGTTTATCAGACTTGAGGCTCAAAATCACTGAAATTTAGGAATAATTTAAGAATAATGCGAGGCTCAAGCTCCATCAACACGTCAGGATTTTTGTATCCTAGTTGTAATACTGCTTTCTGAAGTACTGTTGCATTATCGATACAAAATATAAAATCTTACTTGGTTTTATGATGTAGTAAAACATCAACAAAGATTGGAATATATTCCTTGAAATTTTAGGCGAAGTTACACTTTTGGTATTTAAGAATAATTTAAGAATAATTCTATAATACAAGGCTCAAGCTTCATCAAGACATCAGAATTTTTTATCCTAGTTATAATACTGCCTTCAGATGTACTTTTGCATTATCGATACAAAATATAAACCCTTACTTAGTTTATGAAGTAGTCAAACATCAACAAAGATTTGGATATATTCCTTAAATATTTAGGCGAAGTTAAACCTTTGGTAATTAAGAATAATTTAAAAGTAATTCTAGGCTCAAAATCAGAAAACTTTAAGAATATTAAGGCTGGGAAAAAATGAAGGTATTCTTATAAAAAAAGAGCGTGGGAGGCTTTTCTGAGAGATTCGCAGAATACAATCTATAAGAGAATATTCCGGCTCAAATTTGCTGAAATTCAGGAATAATTTAAGAATAATGCAAAGCTCAAGGTTCATAAGACTAAGAGTTGTTGTTTCTTTGTGTGATTTTGGATTAAATTTGTACTTGAGATACCAAATTGTTTTGTTATGTCTTGCTTTTGCTTTCTTTTTCTGATGAACTAGCACATTGAGTTAAAAAGAATTGAATTATGTTCTTTCATTTTCATAAATAAGCTTAGTCTCAAAAGGGAGAGATTTTAACAATATTGAGAATCAATGAGAATTAAGGCCTTCTCATAAGATGATTACATTCCTTTCTATTGATAAGAATTCCTTAATTTTTGCCGAGCCTCAATATTCTTAAATTCTTCTGATTTTGAGCCTAGAAGTATTCTTACTTAAAGTACCAGAGGTGTAACTTTGCATAGAAATTTAGGGAAAATATCCTAATCTTTCTTGATGTTTTACTACATCATAAATCGAAACAAGAGTTCATATTTTGCATCGATGATGCTACTAGAGTACGTCTGAATGCTGTTTACACAAGGAAATTCTCCTATCTTGATGAAGCTTGAGCCTCGCGTTATTCATAAATTATTCTTAAATTTCAACGATTTCAAGTCTCAATATTCCTATTAACTTTATTCTTATGAAGAAAAGCGTATGTACATTTCCCCCAAAATGTCGCATTGGATGGAACCAAAAATTTGTTGAGGATACCAAGGACTGCTCCTATTGTTAAAACCCATTGTTAAGTCGTCGAAGTTTAAAGCCAATCATTGGCTGGGGAATCTATTGCCCTGCGCGTTCCATGCACTATCCCATTGCACTGCCCACAATCAAGCGAAGTGAAAATATGCCTTCTACGCATGCTCTTAGATTCCCTGTGGGGAATGACCTTTGGGGAATGATCTTTAGCTCATGAACTTGAATGATTCGTATCCCCAACAAATTAATGCTCAATCGGCAGTCTGTTAACGGAACTTGAATAAACAAGTCACATTGAAAACGTGAAGGCTCGGAAATATGACAATTTCCACACAAATGTAAGCAACTATAGTCTTGATATTGCCACCATACAAAGAACAGTGATGCTTTTGTATCTCGAAATAGTCCGGTTGCATTTACGACTGAGCTGATATTACTGTAATATCAACTCAGCAGTAAACATGGTGTATGAACCAAAGTAAGATCCGTTCGCGTTACAAGCACGCGCAAATCATTGAAAAATTTAACCGGGCCTGCCTCTTGTAAGCAAACATGCCGGTGATTTTACCTAACATTGTAAACAAATATGCACTTTTTTCGCCCGCCCTACCATCTTCCCTTCTTGCGTACATACTATGTCGCAATGTGAATTACCTAATCTAAGCCGAACTAGGGCTTTCGTGTAATACGAGTACAACAGCAGTAGTTTCTTTCAAATACCGAAGATTTAGCATTGCCTCAACATTTTATTATGCAATAAGGAGGTATGACGCAAGAACCACTCATAATTTAATAGTTCTCATTACATGCTGTCGCAATAATTCTTGGCTTGATGGGGGAGCTAAGCGGTTAATTCAAGCCAGTGTTATATTGACCGTGGCAGTTGGGGTCAGGGGCGGAGCCCCTTGCAATTTTTACAAATACGCCTTTAGATAGCAAGAAAACTCTCTTTTTGAGTATCAAAGCAAATCTTATCTTAGATCGGATAGGCTTATCTATTGCATGACATCGACATCACAAGGCTCCGACGTGCCTAGGGGGAGCACACGTGGTATGTGCCTCCACTGTTCGCGAAGTTTTTGGCAAAGAGCCTTTTCAACCTACAGAGTTGCCCCTTTTTGTTAATTGGGGTGCCCCTGATGGTTTGTGCCCCCATGCCCCCTGGGGTGCCCCTGATGGCTTAGTGCTTCCTAAGTCCCTGCATACAAGTAAATTTTGCACAGGGCATTTATTGTACAACTGCATCAAACTCAAGGGCAATGCAGAGCAAGTAATACGCAATTGCGCAACAATAGTATTGTGCTGTCCCATCAGCCCATCTATTGCAAGTACTGACAACCAACAACCAGTGATGAACAATATTTATAATAAATGCAAGCAGTAAACCCAGCAAACTGAACAGAACATCTGAAAACTGGAATCAGTGCGTATTTTGCACCACAGCTCAGTGGCACACAGCAGTATCTGATTCTGGTACGCCGGTGCACCTTTGCGTTAAGAATGGTCTTTGGCACGCTCATGGTACAAACAGTGAGGTATGGACTTTATACTGTCCAGTATGGTTTGTCAGCAACATTGCGCGTAGCAACTTAAGAATGTTGGCCTGCACACACACCCTTATGAATAGTGTCTCCTAATAATTATTTACATTCTGAAATCTTATCTTCTATGAGTACTATCTTCTTCCCGAACCTAAGCCTTTCCGGAAAGGGGCGATAGGCATCGTAATCCCTAGACAAAGTCAGTTTTCTATTTGTCTGGACGGGCTGCTCGCAATGTGACAGCACAAAAGAACAGGCTTTTATTTATTACAGAAGGTCAACATCACGTTGCCTGGTTTATCTGCGTGTAAACTGAAATCAAAATTAGATTGAGCATGGTCCCGAGATTATTATCAGTAATGATGAAAAGACAATATATAAGTACCGACATGGAGGATATTTTAGGATTGGTATCTGTTCGTATCTGGCTGGATTATGCTTTGCATTCTTCTATCCACTTGATTCTGAAGCTGATACTTGATGTAAAACATCAGGTTCTGCTGTGATTTGCTGTTGTATCCGATAGCAGACACTATATTGCATCTGTGCCGCCCCCAGGGTAAAGTTAATCCGTTTAACACTACCCTAACCCCTAGGGTACAGATCTGTAGGATCGTCAGCTTGCGCGTACGTTGTTTGTAAGAACCGTTAGAATTGAGGTTTAGGCTGGCTGTTCTTAATTTTCCACAAATTTTGAGGCTACATTGTTCTTAATTTGCTCTTAAATTAGTGTGTAGGATGTAGGGTGTAGGAAATCTAGATTAGCGGTGTGCAAATCCGATCCGAATCCGATCTGAGTTCGAAACGAAAATTTTTATTTCGAATCGGAACGGGTCGGATTGGAAGTTGTTTGACGATCGGATCGGCTCGGATTAAATATTGAATGCCAAATTTGAAATAAAGTGAATTACTTATTCATCAGAATAACAAAAAACATCAAGAAAGTTAGTAAAAGAAGTGTAAGACTGCTTGGGTGAGAACAACCCATTTGGTCTTGTGAGACTTCTTCAAACGTCAGCAGGTAACATAGAGCTGTCGAATAAATAATCTTGTCAATCTGCTAGACACTGGGATTTTTGGATATGGCAATGGCTCTCTGTCGCAGTTTTTTCTCCACTTTAATTTCAATACATTCGTTAATTATTAGTTAATTATTTTGTAATTATTTTAAATATAACTTCTTTTAATTTTTATTCTTAAAATTTGGTATGTAAAATTAGTTTTGCATGTATATGTTCTGTATATGTTAGTTTTGTATACTTTCTTTGTATTTATTTTCAGGGTGTATTAATTTTTGTTACAGGTCCAGTTGAAGAACATTTCTTTAACGAACCTTGTTGTAAACCTGTATAAATATTTTAACATTGAACATATGGAAAATATGATAAATGCACAGTCATAGTTATACAAGGCTAACTAAGCAATATTGAGTCAGCTTTGTTTGTGTCTCCAAGCTCGGACATTGATAGCAGTCAAGAATGCAAAAAGTAAAGGTACATGGTCAAGTCCTTGGATGAATGCAAAAAGCATAATATATTTGTTCAATGTAATAGATTGTGCTTGCAGTGCTCGAGGAGCTAGGGGTATTGGCTATTTCTCCTATTGTAAGATGCGAAACTAGAAATTTGGTGTGTATTTTTCTAGAGAGCTATCCGAGCAAAGCTTGTTTACCAGGTTCAGATCGGATTTTGATCACGAAAGACCTATGAAAATATGTACACCCTTTGGCCGCCCGGATATCTATCTAGAAAAATAAAAACAGATGTCTAGTATCTCATCTTACAACACGATAAATTGCGAAAATCTCCTCATCGCTAAGCGTAGAACTTATACGATTAGTTTCCATTACTCAGCTCTTAAGGACAGGAATGGTACACCTATCAATATACGTTAAGTTACCAATACTGTCGTTGGTCTGCACTAGTTGAAAAGCCTAACTTTAAATGCAGCGTTATAACTATCGGATCAGATCGGATTCGGATCAGAAAATTTCGGATCGGATCAGATTGGAGCGGATAATTTCGGATCAGATCGGATTGGAGCGGATCGGATTCGCATAATTTATTTCACTCAGAATAGATAAAAAATTTGTCTGGAAAAGAATGCACCTGAAGGATTTGCCGCATACTTGTTATTTTAGTATATGATACTTTGTATATAGTAATTTGTTTTTTGTGTATTGAAAATAGTTGGTATAAATTGGTATTAAGCTACTATTGTAAATATCAACTTTAAATAGGGATATATGAAAAAAATATGAAACGAAATCAGAAAATGTCGCATCGTATCGGATCGGATTTTTAAAATTGGCCAATTATCGGATCGTAAATATCCAATCCTATCCGATGTATGCCTCTAATCTAGATGAACATGGAAAGACAATATGCAAGACAACATTTAATGTTTTTGATTGTTACATCCGATAAAATCTCTCTTACCAATCAACATTTTTTATTGAAAAAGTAACAAATTGGCGAAAATCAAAGAGAAGACATTACATCAGATCGTATCATGGACTGTTGTCCAAACCTACACTTTATGACAGTGCTTCAGCCCTGTTCTTAACTTCACATCAAATTACAGGCTCGTGTTCTTATAAAATTTTTCCTATAAGAAAGAGTGAAACTCTGCTGGATTCTAAGAAAAATGTCATGATCTCATTCAGAACATCCAAAGGAAATATATCATCATTGGTGTGTGTAGTGTGCTGTTGGTGGTGTGTGTAGTGTGCTGTTAGTGGTGTGTGGTAGTGAGCATAGGCGCCCACTTATGATTTTCTCAGGGGGGTTTAAATAAGAAAATTGCCTACCATGAATACCCTTACTAGTATATAACATATTCAACTACAGATAATAGAAGAAAAAGCTATTCAAACAAGCTGAAAAGATATATAGATGTGTAACAGAAGTGTCGATGTAGTTTTATTATTTGGACAATGCGATTTGGACCACCAAAAAGTCGTTTTCCTCACAATTGTCCTGAGGGCGGGGGCTCAGCCCCCCACGTAGCATTGCCCAGAGTTGGCCCGAGCCCCCAAGTAGTCGGTGCTTATGGTGTTGAGAGTGTGTGTTCTCGTTATCTGGCACTGGAAAATAGCGAACTAATTGTCGGATTGAATCTTAAGTTTGACCAATTTGATACAAAATAGGAATGGACAAAGGAAATGCATAGGATATTTCAGTTACAATTTGATGGAAAACCAAGTGTATTGTGGATACTATTTACATGATCATAAAGCCATTTGTAACTTTACAGTTTTACACGAAAAGCTTATCTTGCTATTTACACCCACACTGATTTACAACTCCTAACTTTGTATGTTAGAACTCTAGCCGACCTGAACGGCACTTGAGGCATGCACTTATGAACAATAATAGCGCTGAGAAAGGGACCGGATCTATGTGATTATTTTATCTGAGGCCAGGATTTAAATCAACATATTATCGTCTCAAAATAGGTGATTTCCTTTGAGAAGATAATGGCCATCCATTGAAAATGTTACTCATCGCATTCTCAGTGATTTACCGTTATCGGATATCCTGCATATTTCTAGTTCATTTGATTGAATCCAAACACACAACCGCATAGGTTAACTACAGCACTGCCTTCCGAACATGACTTCATTACTCCTTTTTACAGACTATTTCTCATGCGAAAACCGCTGTTCTGGAAGCCTTTATGGATATGTAAAGATCAGGTCTGCCACAAGATTTCCGTCACTCAAGCATCTAAACAAAACCTACATTCCAAAGCAAGTGGGCGCCATTCCTGACTTACGTGTGTTATCAATAATAAACTAAAAATAATAGCTGATATTTGATACCCTGAAACTAGTCGTTAGTGGAGTTAATTAGTGAGAAGTACCTCCTGGTGAACATTTATAGATAATAAACTCGTCAGCAATCACTAATTACGTATTACGATACTGATAGATTATTTTGTACTGTTCTAAAACGTATTTGGAATCCGCAATACCTCCACCGAATCAATGGCATTTAACAGTTGGCGGCTTTTATTTTACGCTGCCGTCGATCAACGGTCCGCCCATATATACTTCTATTGATGTTTGCTGAAGTTCTCAAAGAAGCTCTGATCTACAAACATAAAACTAGATCACGTTGACGCAAACAGGTCGCTCGTCAGCAAACGTATCTAGGTCGAGTTCTCTTACCTCTGCACCAACTTGTCCCCATCTGACTTTGAGGAGTCGATATTATTCTCGAAGTCGTGTATAGCCATTTCTATATCTTGCAGTTCTGGTAGTTCAGACTTCTTGTCAAGTTCGAATTCATAGGCTAGCTGCAATAGCGTTTCATCGTCTAACAAGTCCAGGAAGTTGGTTTTACTTGAAGCGAAGTCGTAAGCATGATCGATCAAATAATTGTCCAAATCTATAGTGATTGGGTGCTGTACATCTTTCATTTTTGCGTCTTGTGTTGGAGCAATTTTCGGCAAATTGTTGATTTGAAAGTGTTGGGAAATTGTCGTCAAGAGCCGCTTGTACGATACAGGTGTAATAACTAATGACATTGTAGGCTTTTTCCTTAGTCACGACCTTATGAATAAATGATGCTGGAAAACAAGATATCTTTCCCTCGTCTATTGGTTTTCATGCGTTCAAGTTTCCTCAGAAGTTGTTGAGTGACGAGTGACCTTTGCCAAGACTGCTAGCTATAGGCGATGAATACGGTCTGCAGTTGACAGTTCTCAAATCCCAAATAGCATGCTCCGTTGATGCTGTTAATAAAGTGGTCTGGATTTAATCCGCCCCTGATTTTTAGCAGAGCTGTCTTTAGCTCCTATCCAATATTGCTTTGTTTGCCTTTTCTCTGTCTTCTTTGGACTGCGTTTCCGTGCGACTTTGATAGCGTTTAAACCAGCACTATGCGTACCCTCTCCCTCTTCTGACAGTGTGCACGCAACGTCTCTCTGAGCAACTTCTGATTACTGCCGTGCGCTTTTTTTCCTTGATTGTGAACAACAGCGCTATTTTTAGCGATTTTCATCACCAATTCCCTTCTCTTGCTATGCAACTCGGTTACCATTCTAATCACAAACAATCTTTTAATCAAGTTACATTGATTGACCGCGTCAGACATGCACGGGGGTATGCGGAAATCTCCTACGCTGATACTTCACTTCAGCTCTGTCTGATGAATCTGAGCGATTGTATGGGACTATTGTTAGTGGAAATTTCTGCGGAAATTTGCCTATGGCAAACACATATGCTTTCAGCATAGGGTTTTGTTGAGCTCAAACAGCCTCAATTGTAGAACAAAGCTTATTAAACAAGGTGGAAATGGCGTGTACATATGTGTATTTTGATCAAACAGTTCTTTAATAGTAAATGCACTTGAAGGAGAGAGAGGGTTCCAGTAATTACGATAAGAAAGAGATATGAACAGCTTGTGGCTGTGCAAGACAATAAGAAAAGCAATATTTGAGCACACAAAGAGCTAACATCTGCTTTTACTTCAATATCAAATGGAAGTTCAAATTTGTGGCTTTCCTTCTCTTATTAGGAGTTGACTCATTCATCTTTTGCCATGCATATCATCTGCACTTTTTTCATTGCCATACGTAGCACATTGATTTGTCTTAGCATGAGCATAAAAGCTTTCAGTTCTCACTGAGTACACGCTTTTTTTGCAAGAAAGCGGTTTATACGAGAGTAGTACTCGGCAGCTCAAAAAGTTAAGAAAGTTCAGCTATGGATTTTTGAATCCTAAGAAAGTTTATAAGTGAATATGTGTTCACGATTTGATTTAGCTGTGCTGTGACAGTTTATTTTCTACTGCTTACTACGATTTATCACCATTTCAAGCAGGGTGATCGAGGGGGTGATTTCTAGGAATTTAAAGGGGGCTCTAGGTGCTGTAGTATTAAGGGACTAGTGCCCAGGACACTGGACAGTGTGACATTCTTTATATTCTGTAAAAATACATTGAGCTAGGAAGTCGTGTTATGTTATGTTATGTTGCAAGAACGTTGTTTTTCTTATTTGAATGTTTCTATCTAACACATACGGAAACATTAAAGGTGCAATGTCATAAAATGGGTGTGGCCTATTTGCAACCACGACCACATTTTTAAAGATGGAGGCATGATAATTTAGTCTAGTGTAGGTTAGATGACCCCCTGTCATTCTTCCACTTCTAGGTTAGGTAACCCCCTACCATTATTCTGTTCTCTTACGTTAGTACATGTACCATACACTCTTTTTTTTATAAGAATAAAGTCTATAAGAATATTGAGGTTCAAAATTGCTAAAATTTAAGAATAATTTAAGAATATTGCCAGGCTCAACCTTCATCAAAACTAAAATATTTTGTTAATCGAATCAAAGCTTTATACGAGAATGGATGGTTCATGGGACAAATCGAGTACTTCAATAAACTCTTGCCAAATATAGAGTTACGTCTTCAGATGATAGCGAGGACTACATTGGCATTGATGATATTGATGGAGTTGAAATAATACTTTTGGACTAAAACCGTATTTTGACTTGTTCTGTTTGTTCTCGTTGAAATTTATGATGAATCAACACATCAAAAATGATTTAATATGTTTCTTTGATCTTAAGGCGATTTTACACCTTGAGTTGAGAAACAAAAATTTAAGAATAATTTAAGAATAATCTGAGGCTCAAAACCGAAAATTTTTAAGAATATTGAGGCTCAGAAAAAAATTAGGTATTCTTATAAAAAGAAAAGAGTGTATTGTCTCCTCATTGCCCATTCTATCGCAGTACTTGTGTAGTATACTGAGATTCGTCCCAAACCGATAACAGCAACCAACATCTACAAAGATCTCAATAGCCATATAGTAGCGAGGAAATTCATCATAGCAATACCATACAAAACACTGGAAGAAAGGTCAATGCGTTTAGAAAAGCAAGATTGATTCAAAAGTTTAGGGGGGGTGGTTGAACCCCCCAAAATGAAGAGCAATTTTAACAAGGGGGGTTCCGCCCCCTGAGCCCTCTAGAAATCACCCCTGGATATGACGCATGTATGTGTTTTTCGCCCACTCAGATTACATGCTAGAATGTTCTGTTTTTACTTCCAGTGAATTTCAAATTCATTATTTTTGCCCTATGACTTTTGTGCTTTACTTTTTTGATACATAATTTTTTTATAAGATTTAGGTTTATAAAAACATTGAGGCTCAAAATCACTTAAATTTAAAAATAATTTAAGAAGAATGTGAGGCTCAGGCTTCATAAAGACATGAGATATTTGTATCCTAGATATAATAAGGCTTTTAGATGTACTTTATATTATAATACAAAATATAAACTCTTGCTTTAAGTTTATGATGTAGTAAAACATCAACAAAAATTGGAGTGCATTCCTTAAATCTTCTGGCAAAGTTACATCATTGGTATATAAGAATAAGTTAAGAATAATTCTATTCTCAAATTCAGAAAAATTAAGCATATTAAGGCTCGGCGAAAGTGAGGTATTATTGTAGAAAAAATGAGTGTAAACAATGTTGAATCTGACGAAGGCCACCCAGTTTTGGTCAATGTATTCAGTTATGGCTATCACGTAATTGTGAACCCCGTGTAAATAGAGCACGTAAAGCATAACCGGCCTGATTTGCGATTTTTGAGGACTTTTGGCTACACACCTTGTCGTGCAAAGTGGGCTTGCCAACTTATGTTATTTTTGCTTTGCTCACCCCAGGGGGTCACTCGGACATTTGTTATACCGGAAGTTCATCCGCGAGTTCCAAACTACACCTAAAAGTACTCTAAAGAAACTTGTACACACCCAAAACTATCCAATAAAGTACGTGATGAGATCCATCCAAATTGGCATTATTGAGTGGAATAAACTGCTATCACATGCCATCACTGGAAAGCCCCCAAAAGTATCGGATCACAGCGCGAATACTCATCCAAAATATCGGATGGGCCTTCCGTACATAGAAACCTCAAGTGACCCCCCTGGGGAAGACAAATTCCCCAGTCCCACCGTGGCACCGCCATTAGTCACGATTTGGTGAAAAAACTGGGGATAAAAAAGTTCATAAGGAAATGAGGCTCAATTGGACAAAATTTTAAAAAAATCGTAAGAAAATCAGAAGGCTCAATTTTTTTAAATTAATTTTTTTTATTGGTTAAAACTCGATATTACCTCATTATTACTTTCAAAATGTTAAAGATGGAATTCAAATTTGAGCATACAAGATTGCCAAAGAATGTGTAAATCAGTTTTACCAGTTTATATTAGTAAAAGTTAAGAAAATGTTAAGAAAATCTTAGGCTCAATTTCGGGAAAAGTTAAGAAAATTGAGGCCCAGGCAAAATGGTGGTTTTCTTATAAAACAATCCTGTAGCTAAATACAGTAAAGGCCTGCAAATAAAATCCTATAGTTTTGAAATGAGCCTGCTCGTGTTCAGTAATAAGGTAGTTTCATTAATCAGGGTTCTGGTGAAATGTGTTAATTAGAAAAACGACGGAGCTTATTTCCCGGTGGACAAAAAATGAGCCATTTATAAGAACCTAGTTGGAATGTCAGGTTGAAAAGGTTCTATTTATGTAAAGTTATAATATACAATTTCAGGCTGTAGGTTCTTATTTAAGGAAGTTTCTTAGGCGTGGGTTTTTGCGGTATTGATATCTCAACCGATCCCAAGTATGTTCAAGGAATATTTCTTCCTTAAGTCTCAAGTATCACTTTTCTCACTTCCTTTCTAGCCTTAACCTATTACGTCGTTCGACAATGGGGAAACTTGCTTCCACGGCCTTCCTAGCTTCCAAACAACGGGAAAAGGATAGTCTTCTAGGTTCCATAGTGCCATTTAACCTGAAGCGAAGAGGTGAAGACACGTGACCCCATTGCCCTCGTTATTACGTTAATGCGAGTGGTGGCTATTTTTTGATCGTTTCAAGATTCCCGTTTATCTTCTACTACAAATCCTCGAAATAGCCCCCCCCCCTCGAATACACGCTTTTTTATAAGAAAACCATAATTTTGCTTGAGCTTCAATTTTCTTAACTTTTCCAGAAATTGAGCCTGAGATTTTCTTCAATTTTTCTTAACTTACTTAAATAAACTGGCCAATATGGTTTGCAATTTCGTTATTAATATTGTATAATTGAATTTGAATTCCATCTTTAGCATTTTGAATGCAATAACGACGAAATATCGATTACCATCTTTTGGTAATTGAGCCTCATGATTTTCTTAAGATTTTCTTAAGATTTTGACCATTTGAGCCTCATTTTCTACTATACTTTTTTCTTATAAAAAAACGTGTAGGCCCCCACTTTAGAGCTACAAATTGTTAATAAGCCCTCACCCAAGCATGTAACTCTACCTTTTTGAGAGTCTGTTAGTGCTTTATAGAGCTAGGAAAGAAAAAGCACTCATTATTTAACGAAAATTTGCCTGTCCCTTAACAATATCCTATTGCTTGTATTTGTAGCATCGAAGAAATAGTATATTAGTGGAAAAATTTCAACTGAAATATGACCAACTACCAAGAAAATTTTTAAAGTCCATCGAATAAGCCCCCATGCAAAAATTCAAGAAAGAAATAAGCCCCCCAGGGGGCTAATTCGAGGATTTACGAAATCTGTCATGCGCAGTATACATGTTTTAATATAAGACACCTAGTTCAAGGCGCAGGGCTAAAAGTTTCTTAATATTTGGCCACAATTTAGTTCTAAAATTTTCTTGTAAGTTTCTGAATTTAGCGAAGTAAATTGCTGTGAAAGCGTATGCAGAAAATGAATGTAGGAAGCTATTTGTCCTATAACAAACGAAATGCGTCAGTGCGAGATAAATTCTAAGGTACTATCAATTTCACATTGTTTTGGTACAGTTTTACGTAGCACCAGGTAACGATTTCAATGGGCTATTTATGTAAAGTTTCTAAGCTCTTTCCTTGTAGTTCTAAAAGTTTCTTAAATTTTAGGCTGTCTAGTACCAGGTTTACATATAAAGTGGTTTCTTATAAAAAAGCGTGTATTACAGTGCATTTTTGTCTAACAGTCATGAGAACGTCAAGCGTCATAGTGCGGGGAAATATTTGCTTAAATTACCGTACGTGCCGATCCAATTGTCATTGAACTGTGATTAAATGTCTTAAAAGAGGAAAATACATTAGAGTAGAAACCACGAGGTCGAGGAATTCGCTTACGTAACGACAATTACGCTTTCCATTGCTTTGAGTTGAGGAAGTGCCAGATAAAGTATCTAGAACAATAGCAAACCAGAAATGAACTGGAAAAACTGGCTTTTTCACTACGATAATAGTAGTGATGGACATAAACAGTAGGCCAGAGTGATGTTTGGCAATGGGTGGCCCCATACTCTGCGATTATTTAAAAACCCATCAACTTCGACTCGTGAGCTATGAGTTCCTCAATTGTTTTCCAGACCAACCTGCCCAGTAAAGGTATGCCTGGAGCATCAAATCTGCTACTTGTTTTAATTCTTGCTCTCAATTTTGCAATTTCTGCAAGTGGTTTTTTTCAATTACACCACAGCAGAACCACACGGAATAGCAATAGCAAAAATATGGTTCTACATTTCCTGCATATAGTTTATTCAACGTTTCCAAAGGCAGGATAGATATAGCATGTTTTAAGAAACCAGCTGTTTTCGATACTCTAGAGGAAAGAACACTAACATGGTCTTTCCAATCTAGGGAATTTTCAATTTGCAGACCAAGATACTTGGTTGTATCAACGACTTCTAATTCATGATCCCTAATTTTTAGTGGAAGTTTTAGATCGTGATTCCTCAATATCGTAAGTTTCTGTTTTGCAAAAATGGGCATTGACTGAGTTTTCTTGGCATTAAGGGACAATTTGTTACCCATTATCCATTTTTGCAGCTTTTCCAGATCGTTGTTAATAACCTCATTACGTTTATTTATATCAAGCGATTGATAGTACAAGCTTGTATCATCAGCACACATGGGAACATTAGAATTGAGTACTGCCTGATTGAGATCGTTGATATAAATGATGAATAAAAGGGGACCTAGGCATGATCCTTGGGGTATACTACTGATTTCCGAATCAATCCCATTGACTCTGCAAAGTTGTTCCCGGTTAGATAGGACTGAAACCATGATATCTCAGTTTGCTGTATTCCATAGTAATTGAGCTTTTGGTAGAGGATATCATGATTAACAGTATCAAAAGCCTTTTTAAGGTCAATGAATACTAATCCTACTAGTTTGCCTAGGTCTAGACCACTGTACCAGTCATTGGTATTTTAAAGCAAGCATGTTAAAGTTGAATGAAGGCACCGAAAGCCTGTGATTGGACGAAAACATGTTATTTTCATTCATGTACTGGTACAACTCGTCGGCAATATGCTTTCGAAAAAGCTTTGGGATGACTGGCAATATAGATATAGGACGGTAGTTTGGTTCGTCTGACCTATCACCTCCTTTAAAAATAGGAATAATCCTTGCTAATTTGCACAAATTGGGGAATTGACTTCTTTCTATTGGAGCATTAAACATGATGGCTAAGGAAGTTTCCAGTAAAGGCAGGGTCAGTTTCATGAAACAGCTTTAAATTGTGTCACTTGGCGTCAGCTACAGAGCACCTTTGAATATCCTCTGTAAGGTATCAGAATCGTGAAAGTTTTCAGCTGTGACCTTGCTTATTTGCTACACTCAACAAAAGTTGCAACATGAATCCTATTACTGTTTCCGCCCAGAGGCGCACCTTCGAGGGTCCTGGGGGCTTAGGCCCTTGCCCTTATCAGCAGAAGAAACAAGAGCTCTTTTTTGTAGCACCCTCTCTTTAGTAAGACGGGCATTTCTCAAGAACAAGAAAAGACGTGGTTGGCTCAAACAAATTCCTGAGCTTCTCCCTAGGCCCCCTTCCTTCTATTCTGTTGTTATAAAAGTCGGTGAGGTTCCTTGGACTTCAAAGTAACAAGATCAGGAAATCTTCCGCAGTATTTCTTTCGTATTAGAATCTGAAAGACAGTATTCCACGACCATACCTTCTTTAAATAGGTGCCCTTTTTAGTGGATTGTACCCCTGCCTTCCAAAAATCCCTCATAACTGTCACTTCCATTTCCATGTCGCCACTCTGATTCGAGAATAATTTTCCTTTTTTACATTTCTAATGTTTGTTGGGGCATTTACAAAGCCCCTTTTATCCCAAAACTAATATCCTTTCAAATTAATCCTACCGCATCTGACAAGAGTAATAAGTCTTCTGTGAGAAATCCATTATCTAATGTCGCCTAAATGAAAGTTAGACGCCTTGATCCAACAGTTAACCACAGTATTTGAAAATCAACAGGCAGCAGAAGAGTTCTTTTCACCAGGTTCGTATTCACCTCATGAACAAATAACTCAGATAGCCTAAGACCCACCGCATGGCTCAGATGATTTACTTAACAGCCGTTGCTAAATTTTGTAAACTCAACATTAAGTCTTAGGTCGAGTAAAGTGTCATTTATTCGCTTTTGAAACTTTATTCAGTACACGGACATTAATTTATAATCAGAGCCTAAATATATGTATATTTGACTTGTTTTGTGGAGGTATTCATTGAAAGCAGGCCACCTGAGCTACAACCAATCAAATCTCTTGAAGAGTATGAAATCAGTGACAAAATCAGCGAATGATTCTAAACACAGATAGGCCCACCCCATTCTACTACTGTATGCAATGGTTGTTGTTGTTGTTGTTTGCTTTGTTTTGAGTAGGCTGTTATACCTAGCTTTTTCAGCTAATTTAGGCCTACTATCCATGCCGCATCCAGGCATGGGGTCCCTAGTTTAACGTCCCCTCCAAAGGACGGCGGAGTGAGCTCTCTTAGTCGTTAATCTGGAGGTCACCCATCCAGTTTCTGACCGTACACAGCCATGCTTAACTTCAGCTGTGTAATCAGGCGCGTACTTGCAAGGGTTACAAGAGAGCAATAGCCCCAAATGAAAAATTTGGGAGATACAGGGTCTATTGTATAGAAATTATCCAAGACCATACTATGCTATGATAAGGCTTGACCACACCCTATTAGTGCTCTTTGGCGACGACACCCTTCAAAGAATCCAAAATTTCATGGAGAGCCTTATTTAATTGTTTGATGGCACATTGAAATATTTGTTGTTCTGTTCTCGAAACATGCATAGAGCATATACAGACCAAGGCACAGAAGGACCTCTACGACATGAGAAGCATGTGAAAGTGAAAGTTGACCACACTTTTAAATGTCAAAGACCACACTCAACATTTGTAAGGCCACAAAGTGAGGCCAAGACTACTAAAAAGTAGGCCCTGGCGTAATAGGAAGTATTTTTAAATTTTCTGAATTGTTCCAGTCGTTTCTTGTGGTGCTATTCAAATCTTTTGTTTTCCTCTGATTGTAGTTTTTCTCCCCATGTAATCTTAATTATGCCTGTACGTGTATTCTCATCAGTTCATGAAAATGCATCGTCAGAAGCATATGCTGTTGAGCTGCGAGGTTCTTGAATCGTTGTGCTAATGTATGCAGATATCTGATCATGAGTCAGGCAGTCTATGAATGTAGCCATGAGTCAGGAATTTAAACACATCATCATCATCATCATCATTACCATCATCATTATTTTCATGTCTTTACACGTTTCTTTTAAAAGAAACCTATCTCAAGGCCTAGTACTAGAAGTTTCTTAATTTTTGGTCACACTTTAGTTCCAAAAGTTTCTTAAAAGTTTCTTAATTTAGTGAAGTAAATCGCTGTGAACGCGTACGCAGACATTGAATATAGCAAAATATTTGTCCTATAAAAAATGCGTCAGTGCGAGTTAAATAAGAAAGCAATGCCATATTCACATTGTTTTGCTACAGTTTTACGTTGAACTAGGTAACGATTTCAATGTGCAATTTGTCTAAAGTTTCTGAGCTCTGTCCTTGTTGTTCTAAAGTTTCTTAAACTTTGGGCTGTCTAGTACTAGGTTGCTTATATAGTGGTTTCTTATTAAATAGATGTGTATAAGCATCATGATCTTTGCCATCACATCTTTCCCCATCAAATTCAACATTATCACCATCATCATCACCATCATCATCATCATCACCATCATCATCATCACCATCATCATCATCACTATGGTCAACGTAGCCACCAATATAATTGGAGCCTACAAGCCACCAGTGTACTTAAAGCTTGACCACACCCTACTTAAGGCTTTTTAGGGACCACACCCTTCAGACAATCCCACATTTTCTGTGGAGCCTTGAATTTTTTGATGCCACATTGAAGCCCATCTTGTACTGTTCTCGAAATTTTCATAGAGCGTATGCAGACCAAGGCACAGAAAGACGTCAGCGAACCAAGAAGCATGTGAAATTGAGAAAGGTGACCACACTTCTGAATTTCCAAGACCTCACTCTAAGACCACAATGTGTGGCCAAGACTACTCAAAAATAGGCCCTGGTTTATATCAAATCTATTGAAAACTGACCTATGCTGAATATACATGAATAGTTGGTTTAAACTGAGGTATAGAAGACTAACATTATATTTAATCGAAGTTATCATACTGGATTTGCAGTCAAACGAAGAAAAAGAAATCAATGAAGATAAAGTGACATTGAAATAAGGTCTCATTCAATAGCTGACCCTTATCTATCAATAGCCTATTGATGAAAATAGTGACGGCTTTCGCTTGAGTTATGGGTTTTTTTTAAAGATTTCATTTCAAAACCATGCCATTAATGTTTCATCGGAGCAGATGTCTTGCACCTTTCTGTGTGATTTTTCGATCCCATTAGGAGGACAGAGTAAGTTTGCTCAAATAATGTATGAAAACTCGATGTATGGGATGCTTTTTAATGCTTTGCAAATCAAGTGTCAACTTGCGAGTTTCAATGGCTATTTATTTGTAGTCATGCACTACCTGTTGAATAGAAAATTATTTCAGTGATTTTATGCAGCGACACCTACGCTCGAGGGGGAGAAGAGGCAGCTGCCCCCTCTGCCCCCATCCATAGAGGGCAGGAGGGGGCAAGAACTGCCCTTCATACTGAACTCTTTCCATCTCGCCTATCTTCTGAAAAGGCGTTTTCCGGCATTGTATACAGTTTGGTTCATAAAAATTTGTCTGGGGCAAGCCCCTAGACCCCCAAATTAGCATTGTATTGTTAGGAGACGAACATACTAAGCATTTTTCTTTTGGAAAAAGGTTTGAAATAGACCGAAATCTACCCCCTGTGAAGGAACATACATATACATAGATGTGCTCTCAGAGGAGACCTTGCCTCCTCCGCCCTGGGTGTGTGCATGCGTTCCTAATTTTAGGGTTGTGTTTCAGATAGTGTGTCAGGGCTCCCACGTCTCCTTGAAAACCCGTTAAAAAAGAATATATCCTTTGAAATCCTTACTTAATATCAAATATATCAAAATCTTCTTAAATCCCTCTAAGAAATATAGCTTCTAATAGCAATTGTGATATTTTTCACAGGAGAATTGACTAAGCAGAATTTCATGGCAAATGGATCTCACAAATGTTTATAGGAAAGTCTGTTTTGTTCTGCAATTTCGCTTCTAGAAATAGCGTAAGAGGGTCGAAATTGTGTCTGTTGGTAAGAAAGGGGCTAGCAACACAAGCGTTCCTCAAATCTCTTTACTTATTATGGGGTTTTGTCATAGTGGAGTCAAATTCTCCTTTAAAATTACTGTAAAATCACCTTATTTCTCCTTAAAATGTATTGAAGCAGAAATGTATGGGAACCATTTGTTTTTTCTTGCAACCCTGAATGATATCTGAGAGATAAGAACGAAGAAGGAATCTATCGCCTTGGAAATTTCGTCATGTTTTGGTTAATATTGCAGGGAATCTTAACTATTTCTTCCCACATTACGACCCTTGAATTATCCATTATTATTCCTCGTTTATGGCTTATGACGTGAAATTAAAGCGGGTTTTTTTCAGAATCCCACAAGCCGCCTATCTATATAAGTCAATTAGAGAAAGACAGTATGTGAAGATTCCACTTCATTGCTTTAAACGACCTTATTTAATTTAAGCAAAATTCATGTAGGTTAAACTACTTTGAGGAGAAGTATTTTTCGCCCAAAGTATATTGATCACCATGCACACAAATGCATACTATGAGAAAAACTCTCTCTTTTACTAATGGCTAAAATTGCAATTTATATTTCTGGAGAACACATCTTCTCTCACGTAACAGCATGAATTTCTATTTACCGTGAAACAGCTCTTTTGGCTGATAATCTCAACTGATTCTATGAAATTCCATGCCAACCATAAAAGAAACCGTGCTACATAGTGCAGTAGAAGAGATTAGAATGAAATAGAATGCCTTACAATAGAAAGGACACGATACGAATTACGACATTTTGAACAATTAGAGATATCGTTGATCATTACCAGGGCTAAGGATGCTAGTAGGTTTTCCTGCGTATAGAATGACAATGGAATTGCTTTCTTAACATGGCTACAATAGGAGGACGTGTGTGGGCGTGGTATTTGTTTACGGTTTCTTTTCGTACACACTATGAAGCCGACATGCAAATTCCTGGTGTCTGTTCTTGTATATCAGATACACCTACCACTTACGCATTTGTACGACGTAAATCCGGTAGCATCTTTGCCTTCTGAAGGTTGAGCAAGAAAGCGTTTGAGCTCGCTAAAAATAAGGGTAGTGAAGTCTGATTTATGTCATGCTGATTCTGATGAGTTCAGCTTATTAAGAAAATTGCAGCTCTTGCGCCGCATGATCTGCTCAATAATCCGCTACAATTTGTCATGCAAGTGAAATTTTCGTTGATCACACTCATGCTAGATACTCCTTTTTGAGAATATTTTTCATAAGAGTCTTTGATTAAATGAAATTTGAGAATAATCTAAGAATAATAAAAGAAAGGCGTGTGTTGGAGGGGGGCTCAGAAAGCTCAGCCCCCCTTCTTAAACTTGTGAGAATTTTTGGGGGGCTCAGTTCTCCTTTATCGAACATATGTTAGACAGAGTAAGAGCTTGGATATGCATTTTCTGAAAGAGGAGAGAGGACAAATACGCGCCTATCAATAGAAAAATAATCTAAAATCATATTTTGGCTTCCTCCTTTTCTAATACTTTCACATGCACAGCAGCGACAGGTAAATCATTGTCATACATTTAAAAAATGGGTATGGTCATGGGCTTGGTCCATATATTTCCTACATCCCAGCCCCCTTGCTCCAAGTTTAGGACTACACCACTGATGCAAGGCATAAAGCTCATCAAGATTTTTGCTTATTAGATTTCTTCATGATTAAGTTTCAATTTGTAGACACCAAATTTATTGTTCAGTTCTGTTCTTGTTTTGTTCCTATGATGAACTAGCAAGTTTTATAAGAATTGAATTGAATTGAATTCTAAGATTTGAATTTGAATACAAATTTACATCCTTTGTGTCTTGAGAAGAAATGTTTTTTTCTGCCTAGTATTGAAAATTTCTTGATATTTTCACGATTACAGTATCAAAGCTTTCTTCAGACTTTCTTAGCAACAGTTTTTACGTGCGATTGTTTACGCATGCGCACCAGTAGAAAGTAAAAACTGGCCATTTACACTTGACATGATGATAAATCTTAGTCAACAATTAATCGTAAACTGTTGGAGGGTAGCCAACACAACATGTATAAAGTTTTGTATACAAATCAATTAAATTTGAAACGCATATACTTACAAACATTCTCAGTTATGAAAAATCCAGTACTGAACTTTCTTAACTTTCTGAGCAACTGAGTACTGCTTTCGTATAAAGCTTTTTCTTGTGAAAAAACCGTTTATAGAAATAATCTTACGTTCAAAATAAACAATTTTTGAGAGTATTGAGGCTCAACGAAAACTTGGTATTGTTATAAAAATGTGTATGGAATCGGAGGCTTGTGGCAAACCCTTAAGATTCTCAGCAAAGAAGGCTAAGGGTGTATAGGAAGCATAATAACTTGGTTCCAAAAGATGAGCTTGATAGAGCAGGATACTTTGAAAGAGAAACACGTTTTTAACTTTTTGTCACATCACGTTTTTACTCCATTTCTCAACTGCTATGCTTTCCTTTCTCAATGCATCGTGGGATTGCCAGAGTGCTGCGCAGTGGTTCCCATACAGTAATTTGGAGGTTCTTCTTTTCCTCGTGCGTATGGAAAACGCCACGGTCATGACCCTGCTATTCCAATCCGTATGAGTCACCCCTCCTGTTTCGATTCTTATATGAGAGCTGCATTTTATAGAATTAAATTTAAACGGTTATTTCCAAATAATTTGCCTCTGTTTAATCCCGCCCACGGCAATGGGCGGTTTCGAAGCGAACCTTAGCGAAGAAATTAGACACACCTTCCCGATTCCTCATAAACCCTTTCAAAAAATGTACAAGCGTGACTGTTATTACTATATATTATTTGAATTGCATGGAAAAAGAAACAAAATCATTTCAGACGTTTGGGTGTCATGTTTTTTTGGTGTGAAATTAAACTTGTTTAATTAGTTCATTCAAACTTCCCTTGACTCTTTCTAAAAATTTTGATAAACTATTCGCAGATTTTTTTATTCAGAATAGCACTCTACATGTTATCATTGACCGACCGCATCAAATTGCCCAATGTATTAAAATCTGTCTATTATCGTATATATTTTTCTATTTTAACTTGTTTTCTACTGCATATATCGTTGGTTTTCGAAGTTTTTCCTCGATGATCATAATCATCGGATTTAATCTGAAATAATCATCAGATTTAATCTGAAAATCTCCTTCCATACGGTTAAGTTGCACTACTTATTCAATCTTTTCAGAGCAACCTTGAGCAAACATGAATTTAACTGAAGCTAGAATTTCACTTAATACGTTTGCTTTCAGCAATGAGTCCTAGTTTTTACGTCATCAAACACATATAGTAACTTCAGGTCCAAGATTTCACTACAAAGCTTTGCTTTCGTGATAGTATTTAATGTAAATAATCCAGTAGTATTTATTTGCCAGAGAGCTTCATAGAGGAATAAAAACCAGAAATTTTCCTTGGTATACAGTAACTTTCGCACGTTGTTTGTGTCGTGGCAACTGACAAGGACGATTCAACAATGTGTACCATCATACGCAGCCATTCTGCTTGAATTTCAATTGCTTTCCCTATCTTATTACCTACACGCCACGTAAACACTCGTGAACTTTGTTTCCTAAGCTCGGTTGTTATGTTCTATTATATAATAAGTAATCAGAGTCGGCATTAAAATTGAGAGTATTTTTTCAGAATGCTAGGAAAATCTCACAAAAGAAAATAGAAAGTAGCACATGTTGAATAGTGGACCAAGATAATATTTGCTTTAATATGATTAGTTTATTTTGAGAAATGATGGGCATTCAAATCAAACTTTAAAAATCTTTGTAGGATTAAATAAAAGGTCTTGTGAGGCAATTCTTCGTAGTATAAGCAAAGGATTTTGATTCCCTTCACAATCACTCAAATGCAACAGTATGATATTCCCGATTCCTCTAATCGGATGTTCATCCAAACATGCAGTTTCACCATATTCACTCTTTTTTATGACACTACCCAATTTTTTGCTGATCATCAATATTCTTAATTTTTTGGTTTTGGGCCCTCGATTTTTCTTTACTTATTCTCAAATACCATAGGTTTGCTTTGTCTGAAAAGGTAAGAAACACATGCAAGTCTTTACTAATGTCCTATTTCATCATAAAGCATAACAAAATTGGAACAGAATAATAAATATTGTATCGATAGTGCAAATTGAAACTAAACCAGTATTAAAACTTGGATAAACAAAAATTTTAAGTTCATTTTTTTATAAGAAAAAGGTTATAAGAAAGTGAGGCTCAAATCGTCAAAATCTTAAGAAAATCGTAAGAAAATCACAAGAAAATCACAAGAAAATCACAAGGCTCAATTTCTAAAATTAAGTGTTTTTATTGGCCAAAAATCGGTATTTCGTCGTTATTGCATTCAAAATGTTAAAGATGGAATTCAAATTCAAGTATACAATATTAATAATGAAAGTGCAAACCACTTTAGCCAGTTTGTTTCAGTAAAAGCTAAGAAAAATTTAAGAAAATCTCAGGCTCAATTTCGGGAAAATTTAAGAAAATTGAGGCTCAGTCAAAATAATGATTTTCTTATAAAAAGAAAACGTGTATTGATAAAGCCTGATTCTAGCATTATTCTTAATTTTTTAAAAGTTTCATCGACCCTGAGTTCGAATATTCTTATAAACTTTATTCTTATTAAAAAGTGTACCCATGAAAGAGCATACGATTACAAATACAACTGATGTTACAAAGATCTAGTAGATATTATTCTAGTCTATCAAGCAAAACTATAGATACTGCTCGCCATAGCTTTCCTTACATACCTCACAGAGTTTGCCTCACAGAGTCAATGTTTGTAGTGCTCTTGAGCACCAGATATTTGTCCCCCCCCCCCACCCGATTATTAGTCTTTAAATTTTCTCCATGCCCCCTGTGTTTATTCCAAAATTCCCATTTATTAATTTTGAGACTTTGAGGAAAAAATTAATTTTGAGATTTTCAGTGAAAATTAATCCATTCCCAGTGCCTTCCAAACCCTCTCGATTATTCGGTACTCTAGAGAAGGAAGATCCTTCATTCCCTAATAACTGCTGGTACATGGCCTAGCTTCTTTCCATGCTGAACAATGTTTTTGGCATTCGGGGATCTATTTTCCATGCCCCCTGTGCTTATTCCAACATTCCCAGTTATTAATTTTGAGATTTTGATGTAACAATTAATCTTGAGATTTTCAGTGAAAATTAATCCATTCCCAGTGCCTTCCAAACCCTCTCGATTATTCGGTGCTCTAGAGAAGGAAGATCCTTCATTCCCTAATAACTGCTGGTACATATCCTAGCTTCTTTCCATGCTGAACAATGTTTTTTGGCATTCGGGGATCTATTTTCCATGCCCCCTG
>OLMO02000301.1:2632912-2658207 GCA_900291935.2 Cassiopea xamachana
TCGGTGCTCTAGAGAAGGAAGATCCTTCATTCTCTAATAACTGCTGGTACATATCCTAGCTTCTTTCCATGCTGAACAATGTTTTTGGCATTCGGGGATCTATTTTCCATGTTTCCGTGCTTCCTTCAGGGCTATTTGGCAACTTAGTTGCGATGCAGCAGAGGAATATTTATTAAATTGGGATATTTTTGAATCCTATAAAGCAGCTCATACTACACACTTTTTTATGTAAGAAGTATGTCTATAAAAAACATAGAACGAAATTAGGCAAAAAGTAAGAAACATTAAAGAAATATAGGCAGACTGACTTTCAAAAAATAACTTGCAAAAACTGTTTTTACTAATAAATGTTTTATTAAACTAGCAAGAAAATAGAATGAACATCCATTACATGCCTCACAAAGCATGATCATCGTTTTTCTTGCATCACAATTGCCTAATCTGGGCTGTTATTGTCATTGGGAAGTCTTTAAATTTAAGAAACATTTAAGGCTTGATTTGACGAAGTATTAAGAATCATCCAGGCTGAAGCTAGAGAGTTTGTCTCTTATAAAAAAATGTGTATCAAAGAATCAACCAGCCATATTGATTCCTAGGCTAGTTTTTGGGTTAAGCACGTATCCAACTTCTTCACTATTGATAGAACGGTCTGCAGGAGATTAGGCGTAATTTTTATTTGTCTGTTAACAGTTTGTAGTTGGCAGTGATGTGCCGAGACACCTTCTGTTGGGGGGGGGGGGGATTTAGTGAACAACTGGCCAATTATTGTTACTAAAAAAAAGATCGCAGAAAATACTGTTGCCAACTCTCTTGCAGCATGGCTGCCTTTTGACCAACTATCTTGCAAATTTGAAAATATTGGGGGCGCTACGCCCGCCCCCAAGCCCCCAGCCCGCACATCCCTGGCAGTTGGGTTAGTTATTGTTTCTAGCTGAATGCCATCATACCTTGGTTTTTTTCTTCAAAGTTATTTTTTTAATAATGCTAGGCAATGTTTGATCGATGATGTTTAGCTATAATTTTTGTCATACATACTTCTTTTTTTCACCAAACTCTCACTATTTCTTATATTTTAATCTTATTGTCTTTTTTTCGTAGGAAAATTTAACTGCAGAACTGCAGTCAAAATGGCGGGAGCACCAGGTATCAAGGCTTGATTTATTTATATCATTCGGGTGGGAAGGAGCATGCATTTTGCTGTAGTCAATACGGGCCTCATAGCTCGTGGCTGGTGCAGTACTCACTGCAAAAAATGGTAGATTGCTGGACTATTTTGTGCAACATTGTCTTACGTAATATTGAAAATTTATGATGTTTCAACATGATTCTTGTTTTTCTCATTTCCTACAGCATTTCGTAAGCAACGATGTCTGAGTTATGTAATTTTTTGTTTTGGCTCAGGAAGTTTATTGCGGTTAAACGGTAAATAACTGATTTGGGAAAAGCAATCTTAGGGCGTTTGAAAGAAGGCTATGCTGTTTTCATAATGTCATATGCTACAGCTTTTCTGCAATGACTCTTAATTTCCCTTAGGCAAATGTGAACGTAGATGCATTTTGCGTAGTCATACAATGGATTGCGCTTACGGGGGTATTACAGTTGGCAATGGTAATTGCCAGTCTTGCGTTATGCATTGAGAGTATATGATTTACGATCATACTAAATGATTGGCTCGAGAGAGTGGTGGGAGTAAAGAGTTTATCTGGGTTGATTAATGTCTGTCTTGGGTCTTCTTTCATCTCTCTTCAACTATTTATTTAAAGTAGGATCCATGACAATAGACCTTTGTAGGAATTACGTCACACTCAAATACCAAACCTAATAGAAACTGAAAGGAATGAATTTATTTATGGTTTTCTTATAGGAAGTTTTTGCGAGATTCTCATTTTCACTGTTTGCTGAAGCATGTGATGACCGAAAGCACATGCTTGTTAAAACATAAACCTGGGAGGATCTATATTTATTTTTTGCTCCAAATAAAAGCTGATCCTGGCTTGCCATAAATCCTTAAATAACCCCCACCTCCGATTGGGCTACCCTCGAATATACCCCCACCTAAGACATCATTTTTGCAATTAAGCCCCCGTGGGACCTTATTCGACGGAAGCATATTTGCAGACTGTCTTATTTCAAGAACGCTCCCACTCGACAATAGCTATATAGAATTAATTCATTTGGCTTTGCAAAAAGGTAGAAAGAAATGTGACTTTCATGATAATAATGAAGATATTACTATTGAGTAATAAATTTCGTTTGTGAAATAGCCTTGTTGTAATTTAGTTGATTGAGAAAATTATGTCGTTTTTTATGTCAACCTTTGAGGATGATCCCAAACTTTGGAATAATCCCCCCTTGAATAAACCCTCCCCCAGATAAACCCCAACTTAAAAATTCATGTTTTAAAAGAATCCCCCGGGGGGCTTATTTGAGGATTTACGGTATCTTCTCACACCCCCTCCGTTGTTCTTGAAATTTCCTACCGCACTTCGCCAACAAATTTCGTACTTTTACTTGTATGGTTGGTATCAGGATCTACATTAGTTGGCAAAGATTTTATTTTCAAATATGTAAAGCTACTTATCTCACCCAAGGTTGGAATTCATTTGTGGAAGTTGTTTTTTGCCGAGTCTTATCTTCATATTTTGATTCAATTTCGGTCAAATAACTAATACTTTTAGCTTTACCTAAAGAGTTTTTGAAGAAAAAAATTAAGTACAACGAAGCATCTTTGTAATTAAACTTTATTTTATTTAGTATTAAACAGATTATATCCATGTTATGTGGATCTGCTGGCATTCATTATATTTATGATCTTGTTATTGCTACTATTTTTACTTTGGTTTAAATAAATAAATAGTTTTGTTGTTAAAATAATTGAAGTGAACTAATACATTTTAGCAGATCTCCGAGCAACCTTCCATTAAACAAGGAAAAATGCCCTCCAAAACACTGTTGGCTTTCTGTTACAACTTTGTGCGTTTTGAAAACAATCCTATTCTTCGAGAATTGTGTTACATTGTAGTTGCAGGCATAGGCGTACCGAAGTAGTAGTGTTGGGGATGTTACACCCCCAATTTTCCCTCGAAGAAGTTGGTAATTTTTTGACTTGTTAATAAAATCTGGCATAGCGACTTTTGGGAAATATTGAAACTTTCGGTAAATTTCTTTTGCTATACCCGCTCGCAAAAGGCCTTTAGCACGTCATTGGCTGTGTCCTAGACACAGCATAGATATACTCTTTTCTGTAGGAATAAAGTTTATAAGAATATTGAGGCTCAAAATCACTGAAATTTAAGAATAATTTAGGAATAATGCGAGGCTCAAGCTTCATCAAGACATAAGAATTTTTGTATCACAGTTATAAATACTGCTTTCTGATGTACTTTTGCATTATCGATGCAAAATATAAACTCATAAACTCCTGCTTGGTTGTATGATATAGCAAAAAGTCAACAAAGATTGGAATATATTCCTTAAATATTTAGGCGAAGTTACACCTTTGGTATTTAAGAATAATTTATGAATAATTCCAGGCTCAAAATCAGAAAACTTTAAGAATATCGAGGCTAGGCAAAAAAGTTAGGGATTCTTATAAAAAAGGGTGTAACCAAATTAGATTGTTCTATATTTTTCAGCTGGAATTAGAGTTGGAACATAAGAAGAAAGCAGAAGGACTTTTGACTAAGCAAAGTAAGGTTTTCGATAGTTGTAGTTCTCTAGAATTACTTACGTAAATACACACTGAATTTCAATGACCGATAAGTCTTCTTTAAGAGATATTAATATATTGACGTTAGCAAACGCTATCACCGTAAGTACTCTTTGTGTTTTAAATCTCAAATAAGAGCTTATGAGCCACTTGGTGGTTGTAATGAATGGTAAGTGGATCATAATTGTTATCATCATCGTCATCGTAAGAATAAGCAACGCCATTGTCAGCATTTGCACTATTATCTGCATCAACATCACCACCACTATGATCACCTTTTCCTCGTCACATCCCTTTCGGGGCCTAGGACTGATCCTGGAGTCAATTTATCAGTTTTTCGTATTGTTAA
Source organism: Cassiopea xamachana (assembly GCA_900291935.2). NCBI lineage: Eukaryota > Metazoa > Cnidaria > Scyphozoa > Rhizostomeae > Cassiopeidae > Cassiopea > Cassiopea xamachana. The sequence continues at coordinate 2,636,971 of OLMO02000301.1, forward strand.
GTACCTAATTACCGTCCCCCCACTAATTAATTTTTGAAAATTTTTCCAAACCCCCTCGCTTACTAGGACCCCCCACATATTTGTTTCTGCTCAAAGATTTTTCATTGAATGTTCGAAACAGATATTTTCAATAAACCTTCCTGTCTTTCAGCAATATTTTTGTGGTGCTTACATTTATGAACATATACCATATACACCTGATTTATGAACATAAAGTGCTTCATAGCAGTATTATCTTAAATTTCAAAACATTTCTTCTACCATACTACCGCCTACTCCAACCTACCCGTTTATTAAATTCTTTTGATGTCTCCAACCCCCCTCCGCTTATTCTGACCCACCAGCAATTAGACACTTAAAAGTAAGGAGTTTATTGAGAAGGCTACACTCATTCTACTCTATTAACCCAATATTTACTGGGCAGAGCTGGTCCTGGTTGGACAGTTTGCCGCAGATCATCAACATCTGTCGTAATTCTGAATCTGTACGAAATAAATCTCCATCAACTTAGCGAAGTTATCGCCCTGTACCCCTATCACCACTATGAGAAGCTTTCCAACCATGGGCAAGTCATAATCATGATTATCAACTTCCTTTTCACTGCTACTCCCATGATAGAGCCTGTGACTAACCCTGCAGAACAGTGAATCGCGTTCCAGTCGTTTCAGAGAGATGAGTGCACCTTTTACTTTCAATCCACTCTGCTGCAGTAATAGATCCCGAACGGAACTGTATCTTAAGGCATTAACATCTTTGTCGGTGAAGCTTCCTGGCTGAAGAGTTTGCCACAGGTCATCCAAATTGAATTGTAATCATCTTGGAGTCAATTTTCTCCCTGTACCCGCTCATCACACCATTAGAGTCTTCATTGCACCTTTGAAGAAGCCAAGGACTGGCCCTATGGGTCAGTGGGTTGTTTGTCAGCTGTTTATAAGATGTGATTGAGTCAGCTATACTAAATCCACTTTGCTGCCCTAACAGCTACTTGGCAGAACTGCAATGTGAAACACTGAGCCTGCTTTTCACTGAAGGGACCTGGTTGGAAAGTTTGCCACAGGCCATCAACATCTGCCCCAATTCTGAACATGGTCTCTTGCAATGGGTTAGCAGGGTCTTCATCATTATCATCATCATGATTATCATCACCACCATCATAATCGTGCATAATCACTGCGATATTTGTCAACAACTCGACCATAATCAACATTTGACCATTCCAAGGTTTAGTTGAAAGATATCAATCGTGAAGAAGTTCTGGATACTCTATGTCAATTGTTTTGGATTTTGCGAATCATATAGCATTTTCATTTCGCCTAGCATGTTTTACTGAAGCATAACTAGACTATTAATTGCTTTGACTTTTGATCATTAAGGTTTAAAATCTCTCACAGAATCAGGACTTTAAAATGTTGCATTAGGCTTATCTCTACTGTGATGAGTCTTAATTTTTGATAGCTTCAACTCATGATGAAAATATGGTTTAATGCTGATGCTATTGTCATTAATTTCTCTTACAGCATTACGTACTAGCTCATAGATTAATTCGTGCCCTATCCTTGGCGATTGTGCGGCATACTGTGCCTGGACTGTGTCCTCTGAATTGCTCACTTTAGCCTACAGGCCAATCTGTTTTCGGGTTGTTAAATCATACATAGTATTAAGCTATAATTCTTTAACTAACGTAGATATTAAATTGTTCTTGCAGCTCTGTTGCGGAGAGTTAAGTTTGGATTCTCCACAACAGCCCCAAATCAAACAGCAATAGCTGTAAGGTGGCTCAAAAATTCCTGTATGCTTAATCACTTGATAGAAGAAATTTTTTAAGATGCTTAGTACGACCGAAAAACTTTAGTGCCTTGGCCTTGACTGACTCAACCTGGCAACCCCATTGGAGTTTGTCATCAATGTTAACTCCAAGAAGCTTTGTATCGGTTAGCATATTAATCCTATGATCTTCTATTTCACAACAAGGCTTGGTTTCAGTCTGCTTTTCGATCTTTCGGATATTAGACCAGAATGCTATTTGCAAAGACTGTGTTTTTGTAGCATCTAGGGATGGTTTATTGACATGTGGCCAGTTACGTAATTTCGCAAGATCCCTGTTTAAATCTTCCTGCAGAGTGGAAAGCATTTCGGTGAATGCGAAATAGTGGTAGCATGTGTGTACGTTTTGCACTTCCTTGGTTCAGAGAGAATGGCAAGTCATTTGTCAAGTAAGGAACAAGAGTGGGCCAAGGCAGGAGCCTTGGAGGGCACCATAGCTTATATCGCTGATTCTAGAGGGTATCAAATTAGCCCTAAAGAATGCCTTTGCTCTGCAATTAGGAAGGAGATAACTCAAACTCCAGCCCTTTTATTCCATGTTTTGCCAACTTTTAGCCGTTAAAAGATAGTTGTATTCTGCGTAAAAGGCCTTTTTAGGCCAGTGAATACTAGACAATAGAGGTGTGCAAATCCGATCCGAAACCAATGCGAAACCAATCTGAATCCCGAATCCGATCTAGTAGGATTCGTTCGGATTTCGGAGCAAACATTTCTATATCGGATCGGATTGGAAAAGTTGTTTTGAGGTTGGATCGGTTCGGATTGGATGCCGATTATCAAATTCAAAGTAAGGTAAATTATTTATTCATGACAAAACTAAACATAAGTAGAAGGCAATTTGTTATTCTTATAATATACTGCGTGATGAGATTCAGATTAGTAAAGTTACAACGTCTTCAATCGTAAGCAAGTGACTTAACATCTTGGATTAAAGAGATCTTGTCGATCTACCAAATACCAGAGCTTTAGCTTTTCAATATGGCAATAAATCTCTATCATTTAAAGGGAACATGCTCTGGCACTGGCTTTCAGATGCCATAAAAGACGTCAATCACACAAAATGCGTTCAAAATATGCCGTCTATCGTATTCTTTCCAGATCCATAGGCACAGGACTATATAATCGTAGCTGTCCGATTCAGGCACAGGATTTAGCATCATAAAGATGAATGATACACATATTAATATGTACATGAGCTATAAGGCTCTATATAGTTTGTGTACATTAGTAACAAAGCTATTTTTGCTAACTTTATATAAACCATTACTATTTTTGGATCAGATCGGATTCAGAACAGACAATTTCGGATCAGATCGGATTCGGAACAGACAATTTCGGATCGGATCGGATTCGGAACATACAATTTCGGATCAGATCGGATTCGGAACAGACAATCTGGGATCGGATCGGATCGGATTCGGATCAAAGAAGCTCGGATCGGATCGGATTTCAAAAAAAGCTGATTCTCGGATTGTAAATGTCCAATCCGATCCGATGCACACATCTACTAGATAAGTGTACTTGCCGTCATCTATATTCAAGTACCAGTCATTTTTTGAAGCTTTATTTGGACTTATGAGTATGGGTTTTTCTGTATTTATGGCCCATGTGCCTTACCTTAGGTACAGGTGCTCGTTGAATTCCTCAAGCACCAGTGATCAATTTTGAAAGATTATAAAGTTGGTCGAAGTTTCACTTTCAGCATCTCTATCTTCGTCTATCTCACACGCAAAGATTCTCTAAACTTGTTTGTCAGTTGCTTATGATGTGGCTTTTGCTTGATTTTGGTTGTTGTTGTTTACTTTATTTTGAGTAGGCCATTATACCTAGCTTTTTCAGCTAATTTAGGCCTACTATGCATGCTGCATCCAGGCATGGGACCCCTAGTTTAACATCTCTTCGAAGGACTGCGGAGTGAGCTGCCTTGGTCGTTCATCTGGAAGGTTGCCCATCCAGTTTCTGGCCGTACACAGCCATGCTTAACTTCAGTTAAGTTAATGGAACTGGTTGGGTCCCTTGGCCACTCACCCCGCAATTCTAGTGGTATTCTAGTGGTTCTTGTGTTACCGAACATGATCAAGATTGATTTTTCTTGATGCTAAAGTGTACAAATAGCTGAAAATTTTATGTTAGTGATGGCCAATGCCAGCTCTCCCGTAGCTGCTCCTTATTTCAAAAGTTCATTTTTCGTCAATTGTTGCTTGTATCTCATCGCCCTCATGTGTACTTCGTCTCACTTCCTCAGTCTTCTCATTTACCAAGATGCTTTTACCAATAGTTTCATATGACTATCTGCTAGCTAGGACCATAGATCTTTACAAGACTTTACTACAGCACGAAAAAGTGGCAACATTCTTTTGACATACTTAAAAGTTTTTGTCGTCCCACACTCATCAAAGTATGAAACGTCGGATAGTGACCGAAAGGTTAACCGAAATATTTCACCAGTAACGACCTTTCACCGTGAAAGACAGGAAATCAGCGTATTGTGGTAGATATGCATTCTGCTATTGAATTTGATATATTCTGTTTTTGCAGGAGCCGAATTACTGAGCGAGAAAAACAAGGCTCTGTCTGCAATGAGTAGAGAGCATGGAAAACATGTTTCAAAGCTTGTAGATACCAATAGGCAGGAAGTCGACGTAAGTAGGGCTCGATTTGTATTCATAAGAAACCTAGTTCAAGCCCTTGTTCTTAAAGTTACTTATTTTTAGGCCTTCTTTTAACCATATTTTAGCACTAAGAGCTCCTTAGTAGTTCTTTGCTAGTGCTCTGAAAATGGCACAGAAGCAAGAAAGAATTAGTATTCGAAATTCGGCTTTAAAACATTGCTAGAGCATGCAATGAACAGACACAAGGAAAGCAATAAAGACGTCTTATTTTTGTTAAAGTAGAAGTGTCGTGACGACTCTATTTATATCTACCTAATTTTCGACTCTTTTTATTGAAAATTATTCGAAATTGGGCAGCTACTCGGTGATTTTTTTATCTAGTAGTGCAAGCTTCTTAAATATTTTGGCCTTGCTTATTAACCCTTTACCTCCTGCTGTAGCCAATTGGCAACACAATATTCAATAGGCTCTGTAACATAATTCAGGAGGTAACGGTTTAAGTAGCCTCTTATAATAGAATGCAGTATGAGTTCCACATAATGGTGATTTCTAAAAATTTTAACAACGGGAGCTCTAAGCACAACCACGCCCATAGTTTGGACATGGCCCAGCTACAACCACGCCCATGTTTTCAAAGATGGAGACATGATAATTTAGTTTAACACTGATATAGTATAATCAATGATAATAAATGCATTAATAACCGTATAGCAGTGCACAATTGATCATAGCACTTTGGAAGCAAGGCCAATAAACTCTGAAAAGCCAAGCCAATGCAGCCCCCCAGCAGGCTGAGCCCCCAAAAATGAACAGGAATTTAAACAAGGAGGCTCCGCCCCCCTGAGCCCCCTAGAAATCACCGCTTGTTCCACAAGGTTATTTTTGTCATAGAAAATCTCTATTGAAAGACATAAGTAACATTTGAAGGTCTTATGACATATGGATGTATAGGGCCTATTTGCTGCTATCTTCAACCTGCGTAGAACTCTTTAAAATGAATTTTACTTCCATTTCCGAATAAATTTACAGCTTTTGTCTCCGCCTCAGTGTGGTATATTTAGAATGCAAGCGAAACATAATTTTTGAATGCTACCTTTTTCAGGCATTTAGATATTGATGTTTTGAAATGGCGATAACGATTAAAGTTTAAGCAAAATAGTATTACCCTAAATCATCGAATAAGCGCCGGGAGTTTACTTGCAAAAATGAATTTTCGGGAGGGGGGCTTATTTCAAGGTTTGGCATTTTCATCGAAGGTCTACATACAAGATTGATATAATTTTCTCAGTAAACTAGCTTGAACAATCACAAAAAGGCTATATTACAAACGAATTTTATTAATAATGATTTTTTCATTATTATAACGAAAATCGCGTTTCTTTCTGCTTTTCTGTCTCGAGTCAAAGCAAGTAATACTAGCTATTGTCCTGTGGGGCTTTCGTGAAGTAATATATTATTCAGCAATTGAGCTTCCCTCGAATAACCCCCTATGTGGGCTTTTTTGAGGAGGCCTAATTTGCAAAAATGATCTTTTACGTGAGAGCGTATTTGAGGATGTACGATAGTATTTTTGATAATAGTTGTATTTTTTGACAATAATTGTATTTTTGATAATAATTGTACATTTTCCTTTCACGATTCTGTACTCCCACGACAGAATTCATTTACTGATTTAGCATACGATCTTGAAACACAACTCGTAAGATCTTGAAACTGTACTTTGTCATATTTTTCAATCTGTCCTAGGCGCTGTATAGAAAGTTTACTGCGGCCTATGAAGAAGCAAGACACCTAAAAGAAGTCTTGGAGGATTTTCAAGTTAGTATAACTAATTTTTATTAGTATCATGCGGTTTCATTAAGTTGTATTCATAGTAGTAAATCTAGATGCAAATAAAAGTATGCAAACGTTGTGAGTAAATATCTTAAAATGCATTAACAGTACAGATTTGCATTTCTGCATGTATATTTTAAAAAGTTTTCAGGAAAATAAAGCTCAAAATGCCAAAATCTTTAGAAAATCTTAAGAAAATCACAAGGCTCAAATTCCAAAGCTTAGTTTTTTGCTTGCTAATAATTGATATTACCTCATTCTGACATTTGCATACTAATTAGAGATGGAGTATGAATTCGAGATTGCAAGATTAGCAGAGACAGGGAAGTCTGTTTTAGCCAGTTTGTTAAGCAAAAAGATAAGAAAATATCAAGAAAATTTCAACTTCATTTCGGGAAAAATCAAGAAAATTGAAGCTCAGGCAAAAGGTGGTTTTCTGATATAAAACGTCGTGTGTTCATTTATAACGCTGAAAAAATATAGCAGATCAGTATTTAGCAATTATTCCAAATATGAAACACATCCACAAGCACGCACACTTCACACATGCACAATTTGTCTTATGAGTACACAAGGGTGAAGCTCTCAGTAGTAGAAATTTATACCATCGATAAATTGTACGCGTATTATACTAATTAATGCTTTGTTTTTTACATTGGGCATTCTCATTGTCTCACCAATATAGACAGTAGCCTAACAATGAAAAATAAAAGAAACATATATAATCATATATCTGTTGTAGATCTAGACTAACAGATGAAGCTAGTAGCATAAGAAACAAGTGTAGCTGTGTGAATGCCTTCTGCAGTTTCGAGATTGCGGATTGCAATCATTTCGTTTCGATAGATATATATATATATATATATATATATATATATATATATATATATATATATATATATATATATATATATATATATATATATATATATATATATATATATATATATATATATATATATATATATATATATATATATATATATATATATATATATATATATATATATAAAGTTATATATATTTATATATGTATGTATATATACATGTATGTATGTATATATATATATATATATATATATATACATATATATATAAAGTTATGCATAAATATATATATACATATATCTGCATATTTGCTTTTGCATGTATCTGTTTATTTATTACATTATTTTTAGGACGTAAAAGCAGAAAATGAACAAAACAAAAGGGAGCTTATCCAGTTTCGGTCACTTAACAGATCTCAGCAAAATCAAATACATGATCTGGTAATTATGCACTTTCTTGTTGCTATTATATAAGAGTGTGCGTTCTCACAGCGTGGTCGCAATGCCATGACAATCCATATCCTGTTTTGCTGACCATCCTTTTTGTCTTGAGTACCACAGCACAGTGCTGTTTTTTTAAAATGTCATACTGGTGTTGCATTTAGAAGCAATTCTTTGAAGATTTTTGGTTAGAATTGCATTCAACCTTTTCTGAGATACAACAAAGTAACTGTGAACTACTTTTGCCTAAGAAAAATTCTGTAAAAATTCTTTTTTGAGATGATTTTTTCTCAGCCTATGTGGTAGAAATCTTATGGTACTTTCTGATATTTATCGTTTATAATATTGAGTAAGCAATTACTAAAATGCAATCATCGAGGCATTTTAGCCTAGGACATGAGGTTGCTAAGCTGACACGTTTTGGAATTTTCTGTCAAAATAACATTGACTTGCAGAGATCTAACTGGATAAAATTTCATGTTCAATTATTCATGAACGAAGTTAATAGCGTTGTATTTCTATTGCAAATTTCGCCTTTGTAAATCTCAGCCAATTTTGAATGTGCTGCAAGATTTTTGTGGCGATTAATATACACATTTGTGCCTGTTATTATTACGAGAGAATGGAATAGTGTGTTTTGAAAGCTAGTTTTCTATGTCTCATGATTTGAAGGCTACGATCTTTTGTTCGCAGAAAATCAAGCTAAATATGCTCAGAGATCATTTCGCTGAAAAAGTAAGTTTGTAAAAGGATTCAACAATGAGTTGAAGAAATTATCTTTATTGAAATGATTTTAGCGCGATAAAAGTCAAAACTATTTACATTGCATGACATGGGTATATTAGAGTTAATGAAATACTTTGTGTTACTGAAAGGTAGCTTGAGTTATACTCTACTATTCATTTTTATTGATGATTTTCTTTAAAACTCCTGATGTCTATTGTTATGATTAAGCTACAATTACAAATGTCTCAAAATTAGGTAACTTGTACTAACCTAACTTGCTCCGTTTTGGCCTACCATATATACTGAACTGCACTCTTATCCGGCAACAACTGAAGACTATTGCATTAGAAAATACTGTAGAATTTACATTATACGAAAGTATTTACATAGCGTTTTCGCATGAAAACGGTATATTGCAATCGGGACCTAAATTAGTAGAAAGTGATTTTGGTAACATTTATCACATATGCAGTAATTGATTGGCTTTTTATTGTAACACATTAGCAATTATATCTGTTTCTATACTACTCCCTTTCTGTACTATAAACTAAATTACATTTTGTTGTACTATGTTATATTACACTATGTTTATGCTATGTTGTGCATTATTATATTATATTCCATATCTTATTACATTTTATAGTATATATTAAATGCTATATTAAATTGTGTATTATATTATATTATATTATAATATATTATATTATGGTATATTATATTATGTTATGGTATATTATATTATATCGTATTATATTATATTATATTGTGGTATATTATATTATATTATGGTATATTGTATTATGTATTATATTATATTTTATATCAAGTTGTCCTATGTCTTATATTTTATATTATGTTGTTTTATATATTTTGTTATATTCTTTCTTCATTGGCAAAAGCAACATAAATTTACAATGTTCTATGCTGTTCGTGGCAGAAATGGGCATAAAGTCATCTAGTTGTGGCTACAAACGGCGTTATCAACTCTTTTAATCATACCTCAGCACAAAAAAGACAACAACAACACTGCAATCTATGTACCACGGCACCCTCTCATTAGCCAGGTACAGACATGCGCCAGATTGGGTGTAAATAGTTAGAAAAATGGCACTAGTAAAAAATCTGTAGTACCTGTGCCAAATTGAAGCGTTCAATGATTTATCACATTATTTTCTCTATTAATTTGCATTATATTTAATTATGTTATATTATATTATATGACATTGATATGTATGATGTTATGTTGTGAAGTGTTATATAACATCATAACATAGTTATCATATTATGTTGCATTATATTATATGACATTATAATATATTCGTTTTATTTTGTATCATGTTATGGCATTTCATATTATTTTAAATTACATTTCATATATTAATTTATATAGTATTCTTTATATTTTTTCATGTCATATTATATTTACCTTGTGATATTCACCATCAAGCGACATAACCTTATATTTACATTCGTGCAATCCATTATTCATTATTTTCCTGAATCTGATGAATTCAATTAATCGATGCTGCTACTTCTCTGGTAATCCACTACATCACATGCATCAAGCTCAGGCCCGTGGGCCTGATTTGGCCCGAAGTGTAATCATAATTGACCCGTAAGATCATGTAAAATGTGCATTAGAGCTGGCCCGTGGTTTATACTATATATTTTCTTTTCAAATTTAATTTCTCATTTGTTTGTAATATCAAAATTTTGCTGTTCCAGATTCTGTGTTTAAGCACAATTTATGTTTCCATATAAAAAGGTTTAACATTACATATCAGTTGCAGTTAATTTTTCCATAAACATTAAGTCTGGCCCGTGACATTGCTTCACCGCTAAGTTTTGGCCCACTGTCAATTTGAGTTGGACACCTTAGCACTACATTATGATAAAACACAAGTGTAGTAAAATAAGTAGAATTAGTAAATTAATGCTATGCTCTTTGATGATAAATGTCAAGAGATTTCCATTGTGCTTTCTTAGCACAGTTTACTTGAGCAGCCATGGGCTAACGGTGGAGCAGCCGTGGCCTAGCGGTAGAGCAGCCGTGGCCTAGCAGTAATGCACTTGACTCAGACCAACATGGCCCTGGGTTCAAGGCCCATCACAGGCCATTCCTGACGTCAGGAAGGGCATCCGGTCTTAAATCCTCGTTCCAGAACTAAGGTCCTCTTAGAGGCACCCTCCAAGCACCAAGGAGTTGGGAGAAACGGAAGTAAAATCGAGTAAAAAATGCACAGTTTACTTAGCTTTTATCATGATCAATTCTTGTGGATGGATTGTCTTCAAATTTGAAATGCAATTTGTGAACTTTTTCGTGCCCATCGCATAATGATAAAGTTGTTTTGTCTTAGGTTTCAGAAGTTGACGATAAATATGCTCACAAAATTGACAACTTAATCATGGATAATTCTCGAGTAAGGTGAGTGTGAAACAGTGTTGACAACCTAGTGCTTGATTCCACCCTAGCCCGTCATAGTGAAAAGAAGTGTTCACATGATGGTTTGGGCATTTCATGTATGTCCGGTGTGTTACTGTATTGATCCTACAAAATTTTTAAGGTGTTCTGTTGGATTTTGTAGTATTTGACATTATCAGTATTACGTTTAGTTTCAGCAAATGATTTTACTTTTAACACCAAACGTGATACATTTCTTTGTAGTATTTATGAAATATTGTTTGCAGCTATTTCTTAGTAGAATTTATTACGACCTTGTAGTGTTAATCTAGAATAAATTCAATGATCGTAGACTTGACAATATTAGCCTGAATCACATGTGTCAATCTCAAATCCGTGGGCCAAATTTGGCCCGAAATGTAATCATTATTGGCCCGCAAGATCCAGACCCATGGTTTATACTATATCTTTTACTTCAAATTTAATTTCTCATGTGTTTGTAATATCAAGATTTGGTTGTTCCAGATTCTGTGTTAATGCACAATTTAAGTTTGTTTCCATAAAAAAAGGCTAAATATTGCGTATCAGTTGCAGTTAATTTTTCAATAACTATTGAGTCTGGCCCGTGACTTTACTCTACTGCTTAATTTGGCCCACTGTGAATTTGAGTTTAACACCCTTGGCCTAAATACTCATTGCCTGAACTAGAGTTGAAGTCAATCAGAAGATAAGTGGTTTGTAGAAAAGAAAACACATATTGGTAGTGCTGGTTTTTCTGGCCTAGGTAGGGGGCCTGGGCTGGGGGTTATAATGTTTATCTAGTGCGTATGTGGATGAACAGTGATTGGGACAGGTACAATTTTGCTGAATTTCTAGCCAAGTTTTTCAAGAAGGTTTGCAATTGGATGAAGGTGAACTGCGTTTGGGCAAAGAGTTCTAATTGGTCTCCAATTGGCCCATTAAATCAACCCCTTAGCCTCCTGTCCTAACCAGCTACCAATGTCTCTGTTAATTTTGATTTGATTTTCGTATGCACTTTTCAACATATTGATTTACATGCGTAGTGATTTCTTTATCATATGAGCATTTTTCTGTTGTTACTCAGGCAGCAGTATTTAAAGAAATGTAACGAATTGTACAATATCAGATCTGAGATGGATGCGCAAAATGTGAGTTTTCTAATTGTGATTATGTTGGCACACTTAGGGAAAAAAGACGTATTGCAATTAAGACACGTCATGACCTCAAAGTATGTTGACATTCGGCCGTTTAGAATGCTATTTTCCAGTTTCTTTTTTATAACTTTGCATGATATAATTATCATGGTTGTTTTTGCAGTTGTTGTTGTTGTTGTACCAGGGTGAGTGGCCAAGAGACCCATCCAGTTCCGCTAGCTTAGCTGAAGTTAAGCATGGCTATGTACGGTCAGAAACTGGATGGGCGACCTTCCAGATGAACGACCAAAACAGCTCACTCCGCCGTCCGTTGGAAGGGACGTTAAACTAGGGGTCCCATGCCTGGATGCAGCATGCATAGGAGGCCTAAATTAGCTGAAAAAGCTAGGTATAACAGCCTACTCAAAATAAATTCAACAACAACAACAACAAAAATTTTTCATGATATAATTATCATGGTCGAAGAGAAAGATTTGGAAAATACATATTAGTATGATATATGCTATATTTATTTTTACCTGTGAAATCCTCCCTTTGCGAAGACTTAGAGAAAGATCATTTACGGAAAGAGTGCTTTTATACCCATGACATTGAGCGAGTATGCTTTACATTTATCGATTTGTTGTATATTCGTACATCTTCTTGATGGAATCTACTAAAGTTTACTCATCTTTTAGGTGGATTTGCTAAATTCAGCGAAAGATGCTCTACAAGTTAGTTCATGAATTTGTTTACCTTTACGTTTCCTTTTCTTTACGTTGCTTTGTCTTTAGATTGCCTTTTCATTACGTTGCCTTGCCTGTACGTTGCTTTTTCTTTACGTTGCCTTGTCTTTACGTTGCTATTTCTTTACGCTGCCTTGTCTGTACGTTGCTTTTTCTTTAAGTTGCCTTGTCTTTACGTTGATTTTTCTTACGTTGCCTTGTCTTTACGTTGCCTTGTCTTTACGTTGCTTTTTCTTTACGTTGCCTTGTCTTTACGCTGCCTTGTCTTTACGTTGATTTTTCTTACGTTGCCTTGTCTTTACGTTGCTTTTTCTTTACGCTGCCTTGTCTTTACGTTGATTTTTCTTTACGTTGCCCCATAGTGCAGTAAAACGGAGACAATAATGCATAGCCCTTTTTGTTACCACTTAGTATTATGCTTTAAGTTTCTGATTATGCATATTCTTGATGATAGCTACCTAGACTCACATTTTTTAAAGAATAGCATTGTTTGACGTATTAATTCGTTTGACTCCCAGCATATATTTATCTCACTGCAGGCCAGATGCATTACTGACTGGAATAACACCTTACACCTTCTAACCACATTTTTACCGATTTAGCTTTTTCATTCTCTGAAGCTGATTTTAATTGGCCTATGTGTACATGTTATGTAATGCTGGTAGCTATGACTGGTCTTGTAGCTTTTAAGGCTGTAGGCTTTGTGATAAGGTATCCATTTCTTCCTCGCCTCCTCTCCGCATCGAGGCTAGCTGTGCAGAACACAGCTACCTACGTTATAGCGAGAGATATCTTCCTATTGGCTTGCTACGAGGAGGCTTGACGAACTCAAATCGGAATTTATTGAGTCTCTTCCAATTAGAATTCCTGAAGGACTCCACAGGAGAAGTAATGGCATGATGAGATTCGTCATTGCCAACTAAGCCAGTAAAACGGCAAGTACCCATAATTGGGGTCCATCGGGAATTCTCCCAGTTTTCCACTTGACGACAAGGCTCCCTTATCCAATCTCTCTCGAAAACGTTTGGGAATAATCGCTTATAGTTGATTAGTAAAATTGTGATACTGCAGACTTGTTTGAATTTCTACCTTTTTTCATTAGAGTTTCAGTAGGCTTGCAGTTTCTACGTATAAAACGTTTCATGTAGTATAGAACCCCTGCAAAAAGAATTTTAGAAGTTTGTATAAATTGTTGAAGGTAAATACTCCATGTTAATATGAATTTCCACTTCTTTTGCCAGAAAGTAATCCTTACTCGCGCAAGAGCCGATGTAAGTCTTACCGCTTTGCGCGATGATCCTGCAGATGACAATAATCTTTCACATGAAGAACTGGAACGAAACGGTAGAAATGGATCGCCTGATAAGGAAGAAGGAGCAAGGAGACCTTCAAGTGCACCGTCGACCACAAAGGAAACAAAAGATGCTGTCAGGGAAACCTCAAAAGGGATTCGTCATGCATATCAAAAGTATGACAAGAGGCCTGTCTCATCTAGCTGTACACCCATAGCTGTAACCTCTTACGAAAAAACGACAACTGAACCTCTGAAATATTTTGTCGAAGAACAGGGTATTAGCACTCCTGTTCCAAACACTCTCTAGTCTAAGCGTCCGGTAGAAAACCGGCCTGCAAACTCGTCATTAATCCTTAATAATGCTCAATAATGAATCTCAAGGTTATTTAGGTAGCTTCTGTGAGGCAGTGCTTTGTAAACGAAAACTTTTGATAATGAACAATATCCCTTGTAGGTATAGTTTGAAGGTTCTCATATTTTGCATGGAATTTTCATATCGGTGAGAGATTTCTAACATGAGTAATATATATATTTATTTATGTATCTATACATATTTGTTATCGTTCATATGAGCAATTAAGTTTTTATGTTCTTCTGTGTTATATACTTTTGAAAATATTAACATCATCCTAAATAGTGGGGGTGTTTAATTGCGAGAAATTGTCTGCTGATCGTCGGCATTTGCTGATTAATGGCACAGTTAAGAATGAAATTGGTGGCCTACAATTACTTTCTGAGAAACGTTAGCGTTTTCATGCGAACCAAATTTAATAGTATGATAATTTTGCGTCTAAGGTGCACCATTCGTTGATTTGCAGTTAGAAAAAGAAGGACGGCCGAGAAAATTCAGAGGCCCCGGGGCGTAAAGGATAGATGAGGCCCCCTGCGAGTGAAGCGAGCAGAAAATTTTCACGATCTAGAAATTAGCTAAGAAAAATTACTGCTGTTTTACTTTATGAGGCCACAGACCTTAAAGCATTTGGTGTTATGAGGCCCCTTGGACCTTGAAGCCCAGGAGGTAATTTGCCGCTCCTGCCCCCCTTCTGGGCGGCCCGGAGAAAGAGAGTGTAATATTTCATGCAGTATTGACTGCTGATTCTTCCCTTGCTTTGCGTCATTCAGAGTTTCATATTTTGGAATTCTCTTTACTGTTTTTATAATTTGCCTGTTTGCCTACCATCTTTGCTGCCTTGTAATTACTCCTTTTTGCCGGAAAATTTGATACGTTAGTATAAAACATATTGAAATGGAGCAGAAATTTGTATCACTTTTGCATCACTTTTTATACTGTTGTGAAAAATCGATCTATAAACTTCATCTCACTGCGACAGCACATTTTAAAGATTTGCTCTTGAAGTAGTGTTTATGCATAAAGTAAGACAGGTGCGATATGAGATTTTGTTCGAAAGTAGTTGAAAAATTTTTAATTAGGCGCTCTGACGTAATGTAGCTTGTTGAAGCCGATTTCGCTTGATCGCTGGCGTAAGTGCAACCTTTTATTGGAGTTTGATCAAGTTAAACTCTTACACGAACAAAACAAGTGACAACCATTTAGATTTCTTCACTCGCTACTTCTATTAGACGGTAGACTTCTGGCGTTGTGCTTAAGCAGAGCCATCGAATGACAAGAGAAAGTGGTTAGGGGGGAGAGGCTAGAAGAAATCGGTGGGGGAATGTGACGAGGAATGTCAGCTTGCATTCTTTGACTTCTGCACGGGGAAGCGTTACCATATTGTGGCGCGAGTGGAAACTGTGAAAGTAACGCTGAAAATATGGATTGCGGGGGTGAAAGTAGCGAAAATGGCACAGCTAATAGGGCTTTCACCAATGTGTGGCACAAGATACTCGTTATTCTGTGGTTTGGCACTTGTACGTGTGGCACCAGTTAAAATGCTACAGCAAATAGCGCTTTAACAAAATTTTGGCGCATGCGCAAACAGTGAAAATGGCAAAACTTACTTTTTGGAACATTATGAAGCCAAGCACGCAAGAAACAAGGATAGCTTTCTTTGCCCCCGTGTACTTTCTAATAGATCACCCCTACGCAGCTTTACAGTATGAAATAATGTTTAAAGAGGAAACTCCATTTCCTTGGTAAACACATGATTTTGGAGGTTAGACTGATCAGGTGATTCACCGGGTGTTTGGTAAAAAAACAGCCTATAGTTAAATTGGTCTTAGACTTTGTTGTAGGAACCAGAACTGTAACAATGCAAAACACTCCTAGAGATTAACTTAGCATATTTAGTGGCAGAGAAAATTAATAAGCATCGTGGAATAAGACTCTAGAACACTTCACAGACCATAAGTCATCTTTATCATGATTGGTCAATTCCTTTGCTTTGCCCACCAAAACATCTGGCAGCAGGCCTTTCTGGATGATCTGAAATTTTTTTATCCTTTTTATAAGAACGTTTTATATTGCCAGGCTGATTTTGTTCTTGTTAAAATGGCGTTTTATTTGCAAAATTTCAGCCTGATGCTCTTAATCCATGTGTCCTTATATGCGCGTGGTTACTGTACTCTCAAGTGCCAAATAAACGCCCCCCCAGCTTATTAATTTTTCGACTTTTTTCCAACCCCCAGACCTTATTAGGACCCACTGCTTATTAATTTTAAGGAAATTGACTTTTTTGCAAACCCCTCATATCATTTCCTTTCTTTGTTAGTACTATTTGCCCCCGATTTTCATGACAAAATAGCGTACTGCTGTATATATTTTAGTGTTATGCTATATGACAACCTGTTTTTGTTCTTTCCATCCTTGTATAATCATTTAAAGCCTTTCTCAAATTCCAACCCCCGTTTATTTTGACCCCCACGTTTATTACATTTCGGAATTTTTTCCGACCCCCTGTCTATTAAGACCCCCCTGTTTATTTGGCACTCGAGAGTAGTAGTTTCGATGCCAATAACATCACAAAACGGAGCATTTTGATAATTAGCCCTTCTGAACATGTACAGAAATATACGCAGCCCGAGTCCGTAGTATGCCTTGTTACTTATCGCAAAAAGTAGAAATATCAGAAGTGTGGCTACACGTGTTGCGTGAAGTGAACGAAAAAATTAATTTAAAGCCAACAACAACAACAACAACAGTACGTCACATGCCTCAATAAATTCCACGAAACCCAGGTAACTTGGTGACTGCCTTTTCCACTTCAAGAATGCAGCCTTACAATAATATTTTGATATTCAAATATAAACATTGCATTTGCAGTCGCGTGCATATTAAACTTTGATGTCAGAACGCATGCAGGGTAATTTATTTTTTGCCAAGTGTTGAAATTTTCTTATCTTTTGCGATTTCAGCAACAAGACTTTGCGCATGCATGTTTAAGAGAAGTGTGGAAAGTTGCATGTTCAACTAAAAAAATGATAACTTTGTTGGCGAGAACCAAACTGCAACATATAGATAATCGAAATCGCAAATGTATTTGAACTTACTCTCCAGTCTTGAATAGAAGAGGATAGTAATAGTCGGGGGGTGGAAAAAAGTCTAAAGCTAAATAGCCGGGGGTTCGCAATTAATGGTAAAATGTCATAGAAGCACAGCTCTTTGACGGCAATGTCTCTCTTTTTAAGCACTCATCTAGCAACCTAAATTCTAAATCTGGGTTGGACGATGCCATCTTGGATCAAAATTAATAAGTGGGGGCGGGGGGATTTAGTCGGGGAGGACGTCTTTTCCGGACCGGAGAGTATCGGTTTTCTAATATTTTGAAAATTCCACTATTGACCTGTGAAATTTAAGAAAAAAAATAGAGAGATAAAGAGATGTAGAGCGAGAGAGATGAAAGTCGAGATGAAATGATGCTTGGAATATCATTGTCATCATCGTAGTTGAATTCTTGGACGCACTTCTTCGGTGGGCTACTTTATATTCTGTCAGGATTCTTTCATGCACGAGCGGTCTTTAGAATTGTAGTGGAGAGAGTAGATATTTTAATAGCTATTAACTTTTATCTTCATTCCAACTTCACTGTACAAATGGCTCGGCTAAGTGACTTGCGTCCCTTCCATTAAACGAACGAACTCTAACTCATGATTCACATAGTTCTAGTTCTAATGCTCATTCTTAGCCTTACTCGAATCTTGATCGTAATCCTTCTTACTCCTAGTTCTCTTCTAAATCGTAATCGTTAAAGTCCTAGTTCTCTACGAGGGGTGCGCTTAAATAATGTAGAAAATACTGAGTTAGGATGCATCAGTATTTTTGCCGACATAGAGTAATCGTTACTCAGCATAAAATACAAAAGAAGGGTAATGCTAGTTTATTCTATTATACCTAGTCTAGTCGTGTATGACGCAAGGGTAGATAATCCTTAGTCCCTAAACAATAGCATGGAATGCAGTCTCATGCACAGTCATTATTACGGGGGTTTCCTATGTTGTGCCTAGCTTCACGGAATTACTACGTTTGTAGTATTTATATCTAACCTAACTTATTCTTAACGACTAATATAAAATACGTCTGGACATATACGTGCGTCTTACAATTTAGTGAATAGAAACTACCGATATCCACATTGCTAACATTCCTAAATGATCCTGTTGGCTCATTTCCAGGCGAGCCCAATATGTGATAGCCCTCTCAACCTTTTCCAAGCCTTGAGAGTCCAAATATCTGATATACAAACGCGAAACAACATAGACCTCTACAATCTTCTACAAGCACTGTGAGTCTGAATACTAAATAACTACATGTGAGATGTCCTAACACCAGATACAAGTACTTTCGCAAGCTACTTTATCTATACAAATTTTCCATGTATAGCTCCATTCTTACATTTATTAATTAGCAGTATGACAAACCTCACGGAAGCAGTTGACCTAGACTTTCATATTAACCACTTACTTGAAAATAATTATGATAGAACTAGACAACTATATATATATATATATATATATATATATATATATATATATATATATATATATATATATATATATATATATATATATATATATATATATATATATATATATATATATATATATATATATACTTCAGAATAAAACCTTAAAAACCAGGATCGTTGAAAGAACTGAAAGTTAAATTTGCGGTAAGAGGATTCACAAAATGATGTCGTCACCTAGGGTATGGAAAAGCTTTATCATCACTTTAATCACACAACACAATACATAATCCTTCTTTTGCCAGAATACCATTTCTTTTCGCTTGTACATCAACAGGTTTTATTGCGTTGTTTTTAACAACAATCTAGAACATGTGTTTTGATTGAAGACAGATTTCTTCTGCAAGAATGTGTCCAGCTGTAGATTTTATCAATACTATCAGGTCACTGACGTAAAAGAAAGTGGCTTTCGTCCATGCTTAATTGATCTCTTGTTTTTCCCTCTCAACATTCCTCAAATTTTCCCAGATATTGTAAGTTGTTATTAAAACTAAAAGCACCCTGGAATTTATTCCTTCCTAGTGACTGATGAGACGGGAAGATTTCTACATTGGTCTGTGTAACAACATGATTTTTATTCTTTTAACGGTTACAATTCATATTGATAGCTTATATTGTTTATAATAATCAATTTATAACACTAATAGGATAACACCACTGAAAAGTAAAGACTGCATGTGCCCCGTGGCTATTACAAAAAGATATATATTGATAAAACATTTTTTCAAAGAGGATGCCATGGGAAGATTAAAAGAAAAAATTACTCAAATAGAACAAATATCATTGCTGGAAACTGAAATTTGCTTGGTCACGTCCTTACGTCAGCTGTGGAAATGGCAAAAGATTATCCTCATAATAGGCCCCTAACTGCATTCTATTATGTCATTTCAAATCGAATTTCAACTGCTTTATGCCCTGTTTACACGGGAACGATTCTAAATGGAACCGTTCCAGTACGGTACCAATAGGTCTAGTGTTTACATGGGAACAGATAGAACCGTTCCAGACAGAACCGCTAGCCGTACCAGAAAAGGTCCACCTAGAGCAGTGTCTGGGAACATTTTTGACTGAGGCTGCGTTTACACGGGACTTTGGAACGGTTCTGTATGGAACCGTTCCGTGTAGGTACGGATAGGCTTCCTGATTACACGACGGCCTGGAGCCGTTCTTTGCAGAACCGTTCCTCTCCATATATTCTCACATGAACAGTTCCAAACGACAGCCTCTCTCTCCATTCATCAGGAACAAGAAGAATTCTTGAAAAAGTATTCACACCACATACATGTTCTTCGAAGCTTTACCCAAAATTTTCTTCGTGAGCAAATTTTTCAGTTATCGTCAGCTATCGCCAGTCGAATTTCCCCTTGCTTCGTTTCTAACGTACCTGGCGAGAAAGGTTCTGGGTGTTTACACGAGAACTTTTTGGTTCGGTTCCATGCGGGACCTACTTTCTAGGTGGACCAGTTCTGGTACAGCTAGCGGTTCTGTCAATTTCCGTGTAAACGCGAGGCCTATCCGTACGGTACTGGTACCGTTCCACTCGGAGCCGTTCCCATGCAAAGGGGGTCTGAGAGAGCCATGGATGCCTCATGTTTAAAAATGGCTTCCCATGATATCCATACAACGGGGCATTGGCCCAATGCCCAATTGCCACAAAATCTTCTAATTCGACACAAAATTAGCAATTCGGGGTATATAACAACTGAGGACGATATAAGTGGTAACTTTTGAAGGCCTTTTTGGAGGTATTCGCTGTCTTGCAATGCTTTGAAGAAATTCTGTGAGGCAGAGAGCCAGATTCAGTCTTTAAAAGAATCAAATGTGGCTTGTGAGCCATAGGTTGCCGACCGCTGACCTAGAAAGTAGGTCTACATGGTTTAACAATGCAATGCCATACAACACGAGGAGAAATTCGATTCCATATTGTGCAATTAAGTACAATACACTGCAACTCAGTGCAATACAGTTACAATTCAATGCTATACGGTGCTATGCAATAAAGTGCAGTTTAGTACAATGTAGTGCAATGCAATACGAGAAAATTCGATGCAATACAGCACAACTCCATACAACGCATCACTTGGAATATGAGCTAAGCGCAGAATCAATGCTAAGAGTCTTCTTACTCTTCTTCTTCTTCTCGGAAAAGAGAATCCTCATCTTTTTACATCAACTTTGCTCAGAACTTGGCCATGGAAAGGCCGTATTGTACATTGTGCTGTAAGTCACAATAGCTTTTTTATGATAGATCCCAGTTCACAAGGCCGTAATTTCCACAAAAACTTTGAGGGGGCTAATTTCTAGCGTAATTTAGTGGGCCTTGGCTATCGCCTAAAACAGCTGGGGGTCTGGGGGGTGCTGAAAGCCACCCAGCGGGTCCAGGGGGCGGAGCCCCCGGAAGCTCCAGAGATTTTGCCATCTCTGAGGCCTTAAAATGACTTAGGATCACGAAAGTTCTCT
>OLMO02000301.1:2661997-2674825 GCA_900291935.2 Cassiopea xamachana
TATATATATATATATATATATATATATATATATATATATATATATATATATATATATATATATATATATATATATATATATATATATCAGAGATCAGATGCAAGAAGACGACAATAATTTTCAGTTTGCAAAGCATGTTTTGGATATTGCTTTATCCATCTTCAGTTGCTATAATGCTAAATTGTTAAATAGAACACACTAATAAATGTTGCAAAATCAATAGAAGGTGTAATGAAAAATAATTATAATAAATAATTTTTGTTATACCTTCTATTGATTTTGCAACATTTATTAGTGTATTCTAATTAACAATTTGGCATTATAGCAACTGAAGATGGATAAAGCAATATCTGAAGCATGTTTTGCAAGCTGAAAATTATTGTTGTCTTTTTGCATCTGATCTCTGATCTAATTGGCTTGAGAAATTTTGGAAGAAATATAAATATATATATATTATATAAATTTTATTTGAAGTATTATATGTATATTGCAGTGCATCCTGCTTTTAATGGACTCCTGCAATTATAGTGTCTCCAGCTTTAGCCATTGTTGGCAGCACATGCAGTGTACTAGACAAGTGCCCTGATTCTTCATTTAAGCTCATGGAAATTCTGATAAGATGTTTTTCATTTCAAGTGGGAACCTAGGTGCAACAGTTGGCCTTACATGTAAAATCTGATGGATAGGTTTCACTAGAATGTGGTAGGCATTAATGCACAGAGCCTAGAAGATAGTATATCTGTATCATTTGTTCTTCCTAGTTAATCTATTTTAGACTTGTTTTTTTATCTGAGGTGTGTCTTACTTAAGGATTAAGCAGAGTGCTCTAGATCACAGAAGGATAATATATAGTGAACAGATCTGTCATTCAATATACACCAAAATCTTGTAATGCCAATATGTGACACTCCATAATTCTATATGGAATTCTGAGAAAGTCTGTTCAAGTATGTCATATTATTCACATCAATAGTAACGAGCCATTCAGGTTTATTGCTCTGTTATAGAGTTCCAGGACAAAGTGACTGAAGTTTTCCATGCTTTCAAAATTGTCGAGTTCTATTGGATCAGATTTTTCTGTAATCAGGCTTATACTGTGTTGAGCCTGGCTTAAGCTGTATGGTACCATCAGTACCATAACAGAATTTACACCTTAAAATCCATAATACATTTATCACAATAGCTCAAAAACATGTTTGTTCTGTTTGTCCCTAGTACAACTCTTTCCTTTTATAGAGATAGTGATGTATCCACATGAATTGCATATGTGAACAGCTAACAAAAGATGCTCATTGCTTGTGGGGATAGCCCTGGACCCCCTTTGCACCCCAGGTGTCTACAGCTAATCTGTAATAGGGTAATCTGAAGTCATATGATTTTAAGATTTCTAGAAGAGTCATAGAGATATCCTCCCAAATTTCCAAGAGATTTGAACTATTTTATATAAATAGTGGTATTTATTGGTTTATTTGTTATCTTTATAAGGAATGCAGCATGGATTCTTCACATATCTATTAACTTCAAAAAGGATATGGTATTTTTCTAATCTCTGTGTAAATCGATGGTTCCATTGCTTTTCTTAGTTTTTGTTGCTGTAGTTCAGTTCAACACAACCCACTCCTATAGTTGTTTTGCAGAGACAAATTCACTTTTGTAAAATGTGCTCGAATAGAGCAAATGAAACCAAAATCTACTTAGATAGAATGTTTTGGTAGAGATTTACTTTCCTCTGCATTACACCTAATTGTAAACTGATTACAGTGGCAGGGAAATATGGCGGTAGCTTAGTTTTTCTATCATAGCATTGATTAAACGCTATACTGAGTATTTTGATCCCAGTTAAATCGGGAGAATTAACTGTCCATGTTCACCTTGAGAGAGCAATAGGTGAGGTCTTGTGTGGGGTTTGTGTTGTGTAATAGGAAAGCGCTCATTTCAGACTGCAATCTTTTCCATGAAAGCCGTACTCAATATCGTGCAATTCGCGGTAGGACTGCGTGGGCTCTATCCACAGGAGCAGGTTGGATGGTGCAGTAAATATTGTTTGCGTGGCGCTACATTTCGTTGCATGAAGAAGTTCACTATCTTTTTCCCCGTTGTTGTTTGTAATGCTATGTGGGATGACTGTGAACGTGGAACCTTCGCTATCGTTGAATAACCGTAATTTTTTAAAAACTGGAAGCTGCTAATTAAATAGCATTGAGATTGCTGTTTTCACGAACTTCCTACGATCACCGAGACATTGGATTCTCCTCCTTATTGGAAACATCCCAGCTGTCTCCTGGTTAGGGTCCATTCAAATATTACGTCTCCCAAGGGGGTGGGAGGGTCTTTTGATTTTTGTGACAAAGTGTGACAAGGGATGCGTGGGTTGTTTTTGCATTGTGATGTCACATTTTTAAACAACTCTACATTTAGCACATTTTGCTTCTTGGTAGCAAGTTTGGCCCTTTTTACAAAGAAATTTGGCTTCGCATCGAAAAAATAATCTGGCAGTCCTGTTTTGATACCATTTTGAGGCCAAAAAGGACATAATAAACATATTTATTACGAAGCAGAAAAATACCCTATTGAAATTCATAATATGACGTCACAAATTAGGGGTGGATGGGTAGTTTTGAATTTGTGACAAAATGTGACAGGGGGTGGGTGGGGATCTGAAAAGGTCAAAATCAATTTGACGTAATATGTGAATGGCCGCTTATCAGAAAAGTACTCCTTGGCCTATTTCTCAGCACATTACCCCGACCAGAAGCTATTAGCAGTTATTAGAGGTGCAATGTTTGTTTTAGAATGTGGTGTTTTTGAAATGAAGTTTAGAGAGTTGCTATGGGCATGTTGCGGTATTCAGAGTGCTTTCTTTAGCCCATCGTTTCTCAAATAGTGGGGTGCGACCCGCAAGGGGGGTGCGATGCAATGCTAGAAGGGGCGCGTATGGCCCTGGGGAACAGGTATACATATGCAATTTGTATAAATAATGGCCTTATTTATATTGAGTGGGGGGGGGGCGCAAAATAGCTTGTCTTTCCATGCGGTGCCTTGCAAAAACTAATTATATGTTGTTGTTGTTGTTGCATTAGCTTGCTTTGCAAGAGGCAAGTTTGAGCCCTGTAACAGTCAACTCTATCCATCTGGAGAATACCTAGCTATTGGAGTGGAAGAAGCACAGTTGTTTCCCTACTTCGCGCTTCATGCAAGACTTGGGTCGTTGTTCCAGGAAACCCAGAAGGGTGTTTGGGGATATCAATGTCTTCGATTTTTTCAGTGGAAGAAACAAACTTTTCGCCTCAGCCTTGCACCTTCGTAGCAGTATTACGTCACTTTATTTCAATAGGATAAAATTTCTTGTGTAATGGCAGACCTCGTGGAGATTGGTAGGAGCGGCAAATTCTTTCAATCAGAAGTATTGGAACTCACTATATGTTAGATAAATATGTGCTTTTCATTTCAATCGGTTTTGGATCCTCTGTGCAGAGGTCATCGGAATGTTTGAAAAGCGGTTAATTTTGTACTACGAAGTATATAGTTAAACATTAGCAACGAGGTCTTTCTTATATTTTATATAGTCAATTCTTATAAACGCCTTATTTTTATAGTATATGGTTGTTTGTATTTGAATATCATTTTCTTTCATGGAGAAGGATTGTTGTCAGTTTATGCCGTCGGATTGCTAAGTTGACATCTGTTCTAGGGTCGCTCTTATTATAATATGGTGGTTCGCTACACAATGCTTAACAGTAGGAAGAACTTGAGCAGCATGACCTCCCGTCAGTAGGAAAAGACCTGTGTAGTCATATTGCTTGTACGTAAAGTGCTATGTAGAAAAGAAGTCACTAGAAAGTATGAATCTGTAGAATCGAGGGCCTGAATTTTGTTGTCATATGATAAAGCAAGTACGGAGTGTTGTCTATTGGAATTGTAGCATTGCTTATATACTCTATAATATGTGATCAACCAGGCTTGTCTTGCTTTTAAAAACCATTGATCGTAATTAGTATTTCAGCTTTGACGAAAACTTTCGGGTCCTCTGATAAAAAATAATCTCCCAGAATAGTCTGAATATTACTGATAAATTGTTTGCAGAAAATGAAGTTTTATGCACCAGAAAAAAAATTAAAAATCTATTCTGAAGTCGAATAAGCCATCTATTCACTAGCTGATTTAGTGGTTTTGATCGCTTACCTTGAGCACGCCAAGCACGCTAGTATAGCCGTTGCTGTTTTAAGGGATGAGTTGGATCTCTTCAGACTGTCGTATTTGATGTGGAGATGATTGAATCTTTGTTCTGATGATGCTAAAATTGATTTAGACAGCACTACATGACAATAAAGGATGATGATTATGACGATCAGGAGCATGCCAAAGTAGTGAATGTGGAGGTGCCACACCCCCTCCATTTTTCCCGAACCACCGGAAATTATTTGGCTTGTCGCAAAAAACTGGCGTTGTGATCATCGCTTGTCGTTAGTTTTCCAGCGGGCTTCCTCCCTAACCCCCATCATTCTTTCTTTCTTCATATTGGATGGTACTTCAACGCTGGCTATGACAGGAGGCTATGCCACCTACTCTTAGTTGCTCCCTAGCTGCCTCTGCAGGGACCACACCCTTTTGGCCACCTCTTCCATGCCACACCCAGTTTTGCCTCACCCCTCCCCCCAGAGATGCGACCCTGGCTACGTCACAGTTCTTGGCCCGTTGAAAATTGGAATATTAATTTCAAATATACCACCTTCATATGAAAATGTCTATTTTAAAAAATGAGAAATTTAAGGTAGAGCCAATTTGCTTTCTTATTGTTCTGCTGTTTTGGAAGTCCATCCTGTCTGTAGACAAACCTTTACTTTGAAAGAAGAGATTCAAGAGGATGAGAACGCTCCCAATTTATTCAAATAACATCCGCTGTCTCATCCATCATTCCAAATCCTGGTCTCTAATTAGGCCAAAAATCTGTTTTTGGCGAAACTAAATAACTTGACCACATGTGAGAACATATGTGATATGGTGGTACGAGTTGTAGTCCGGCGCACATTCTTTTTATAGAACAACAGTAAAGCTCAGAATCTCGTAAATTTAGATGAGTAACTTGAGAATGCTACATGGCTCAAGATTCAACAAAATTAAGATTATTTGTATACCTGAGTACATTTGGATTTACTTTAGTAATAAAGATACTAAATTTAAAAAGTAATAAAGACACCAATTTTATTGCTCCATTCTGTTTCTATTTTTCATGATGAACTGCCCATTAATAAAGACTTGAATTATGTCCTTTGATTTTTATGAGAATTTGCATCTTTTGCCACCCAGGAATATAAATATAACTTAAGACTCAAAATGAAAATGCTTTGATAATGTTTAGGCTCTTCTAGAATTAGGCAATCTTCTAGAAATAAATGTGTATGGAATATACAGCAACCGCAAATTTTAGGGAAAGTTGATCCATGAATCTGTGTGTCGCTTTTAGAGGCCCGCTTTGCTATGTTTATTGTCTTCAAATTAGCTTGCCTCTATGTAGTGAGTAGCCTCGATGTAGTGAGAAGTGGGACTCCAGCTTTCAATTGCCAGAGTGCATTTCGTGCGCTTAGGCCCATAGATCTCCGGCGTTGAGTTAGCTTTGCCCTCTGCGTAGTGGCTTGGATTTAGCCAGATAATATTTGTTCGTGCACTGACGTAATGAAATGCAATTCTCGGCGCACGTCCTTTTCATCTTTACTTTCATCTTTTCATCGTTTTTGAAACTTTCAAGTTGAACAAACTTCATTTCTACTCCTGCCAATGTTCGAGATCTTCAACTTTGGCGTACACCTAAGGAGGTACTGGCGTACCTTCAGCGTGAGTTTTACACAAATTACACCCTGGTTCAATCGGTGTGCAGGACAGAAATGTTCTGGTTGCGATACTACAATGTGTTCAATTCAGTTTTCATTTTTTCTCTTCAGTCTTTTGTAAAATTATTAACCTAGAGCGAAATGACTGCTCGGCTTTTTGGTGATCAATTCTCTTAGGAGTGCTTGTGTACAAGGTATTTCGTTTTTAGATTTGCGATCTATCATGTCTGCTTCGGATTGAGTAAGAACTTGTTTTAGATGCCGCAACTTTAGATCGGCCTAAGTTATAATATAATAATTTTAACACATTTATTTAAAGATGGCTACAAAAGGAATAGTTAAAAAAGCTAATACAGGCCAACTACTCTTCCTATTTACAATGCTTTTATACTTAAATACAGCATGTGGATCCCGTCCAATCTTTAATTCTGTTAATAAAAAATACCATGGAAATACGATCCGGTTTTGACTGGTCGCCTCCACTAGAAGTAGTAACCATGGCTCAGCAGTGTTGTGTTCGGAATTATTTAAGAAATTTCAAAGCTAACTTTCTTTTATTGGTGTTGTTTGTAATTTGAAAACAAAGCTGTTATTTCGAGGCGGAACATCAAGTGAATGCTGTGCATAGAAAGCACCAGACCCACAGGTCCTACGGCGTGTTTTCTATTCTGACAAATGTAGAAGCAAAAACTTCACATGGCAAGGCATGAATTGTAATGTAGAGGAAGAATAAGAGTTAGATGTTGAAAATTCCAGCATTGTTGCATAACACAATTGCTATTGCATTTCACAGCTTCCTTCCTTACTGAGTTGAACAACGATACGTGTTCTGGGTTTATCAGAAGTTAATGAATATAATCAAATTTTCTTTTGAAAGTATGTCTTCGTTTAATACTATCGCTGCTAGGGAGATCTCTTGTATTCAACGGTTACCTTGAGGTTCATTCGATTTTACGTATGCAAGTAAGGATCTCCCTCCATGGCTTTATACATACTCATATTCCTACAGTACCGTCTGAATGTGGCTTTCGTTGCACACCTTTGAAGCATCTCGGTCTTTTTCCAAGCATGATATTTATTTTGCTGCCGCATATTGATGTAGTTTTTGCTAAATTAAGTTCAACAGTATCGTTGTTTCCATTGATTGGCGCCTATTTATGTCGGCATACTTCTACCGCGTCTGGTTATGCAATCATTAACAAACCTTTCATACAGTTGCTGTATCTCGAATTTGCACAGAGCTTGATTCTTCCTGAGCCATGGCTTATCTGATCTTTTCGGCTATATCACGATATTAAAACCTTCTTTATATTGGCTGGTAAATCTCTCCCTTAGTCTCACATCGAATCTGTTGACATGAGTCTACCACGGAGCCCATTCGTACGTCGTAATGCATTGCAACACAATTCCATAAAGGTGAGCCTAATGTCTTCTGTTCTGTTGAAGATCGGAGGTCCTTCTTTATGAAATACCTACCGTTTACAGCTAGTTGGTTAACCTGTCATTCAGTTTCTGCATGGTGGTTTTCCTTGTAAAGAGGCAACGCAATGGCTCTTTTGTGGTAGAAAAGGGTTCAATAATAAACAAGATCTAATTGGCAGTTAGTTATATGCGAGTGTTTCTTTTTGTGGAATTGAATAATAGGAATAATAAAGCTTGTGTGAGCCCTTTTACCAGGAAATGATTATAAATAGCTTAGAGTTATCTTTTACATAACTAGTTTTAGTTGTACGGTATCAGGATGGCCTATTCAGCAGTCAGTGTAATTGCGCACATTACTGCACATCATCCCTTGCCGTTGACTAGTATTGATCAGTCAACTGCTTTTACACCAAGCCTGCTTGATAAGAGAATATAAGCCCAACCACTCTCGGTTCAACATAATTGCACAGTTTTGAATGCAGCTGCGTTTTCATTGCTCTTTATGTAAAATATCTCCTTTAAACTTTCCATGAATGAGGTTTGTTATAGCAATCCTAATTGTAGCAAGCAGAAATGATCGAAATTTCTTTGTTGTTTTGATTTGCTGACTGGTAACAGCTTTACGGCCTCTCAATGTATTCAACGTGGCTAAAGCTGAAAGAACAAAACTCGCAGCTTTTACTTGCGTCCCGCACTTGGAGCTCTAGAATGAGAATTAATGCTTTAAGATTCTTTCAAGGAAAACGGCAATTTTATTGAGTTTTGTACCGTATTTTCCGGATGTTTTCGTCTAATTCTTCTGTAGATAAATAGTCTGATAGACGGATTGTTTTTAGTCTATGGTAAAATAGACCACTTATTTTTGGATCTGAGCGAACAATTCCATAAAGAAATAGATCAAAAACTTAGTGTATAAGAGTAAGAAGCAAAGCAGTTAGTGATTAATATATATGTCATTTTCTGAATCATTATGTGCTTCAATCAGTCAAACTATCACTCAACAACTCTATCTGTAGAGAGTAATCAAGCGATTTAATCCAGCTTGTCCAGGTGAAAATTAATAAAACCTGCGCATTATTGTTTCCATTCGAAGTCTACTTTGAGAAAGCTGTGAACTGAATTGCGTATTTAATGTTCGTTTCTGTTGCTATTAGTCCGATAAAATTGACTGCATTGCTCGTACGGCCCATCGCATTTCAAAATTGGCAGGAATCACTCAGGCCAAATCTTCTTTCCTTCACATCAACTAAAGTTTGTTACACGTTGTTCTTATTGGTTTTTCTCATCTTGAATGCGTTTCTTTGGTTCTAGACTGACTCTTTGATGCAACGTATGCTTTTTGTTTGATCTCTCTTTTGGGAGTTGTTGCTGTGTTTGGTCTTAGGCATTCGCCGCCATCTTGTTTGGTGGTTTGGTTTGTTGACCAATCGATGTTGTCCAATTTAAGCTAGTGCATGCTTTCTCCTTTTATTACATTGTTTAATGGACAATGGATCAAGCAGTTGTGGCATAAGTTGATGCAGTGATTTATCTTCTTTAGAGATCATATAGTTTGAATGCATAGTACTAGTTCAGATCAAGTGAAGACTGGATGAGGTAGCTTTTCTGTTTTTTGGTGATGAGGATGTATAAGATAGAGAAAAGTGTGACCCTAAGCACCATTTGGAGCTGGGATATAAATTATATAAATGCATTTGGACTTCAAGCTGCGTTAGTATTTCAAGGCAACTGTATTGTCAACTTATTCAAAAGTTAAATAAGTAATCAATACGTCTTGTTTAATTAATTCTTCCTTACTCCTCTGCTCCCACCATCATTTTGGAATGATATACCACCATATTGGAATGATCTACCAACATATTGGACTGATCTCCCGCCATATTGGAATGATCTACCACCATATTGGAATGATCTTCCGCCATATTGGAATGATCTTCCGCCATATTGGACTGATCTACTGCCGTATTGGAATAACCAATCACCATATTGACATGATCTATCACCATGTTGGACTGATGTAATGCCGTGTTGAAACGATCTACCGCCATATTGGAATGATCTGCCAACATATTGGAATTGTGGTGAAGCCATGCAAATTGTAATCAAAGTAAGAACAACAGATCATAGACCAATATTTGGTTATTTTCAGATATAAAAACAATTAATCATTAGCCTTAATCTTCTGCACAGCTTCGACGTTTTTCTACCAAATCATATTTTGTACAATCTCCTCCGTAAGGGAGCGTGGACACTAAGAGCTAAATAGCAAAGCGATGCGAACAGATATCG
Source organism: Cassiopea xamachana (assembly GCA_900291935.2). Lineage (NCBI taxonomy): Eukaryota > Metazoa > Cnidaria > Scyphozoa > Rhizostomeae > Cassiopeidae > Cassiopea > Cassiopea xamachana. The sequence continues at coordinate 2,671,537 of OLMO02000301.1, forward strand.
AGAAATAACATGGACACTCCAGTTCGCTGTTGCTCTGGTGTCATGTTTCTATAGTTCGCTTCTTTTTTCGCTCATAGTTTGCGCTCAGCCTAACTCTCTCACAGAATTTTCTGCCACCATATTGGGATCTTCAACTATATTGGAATGATTTATCACTATATTGGAGCCGCCAACCACCATATTTCCTTATGCGACTAATATGCTCATATGGTCTTTGCATATCACCTACCGTTGCTTCTCTGTGCCTGGTTGGCCTGCTTATAACTCTACAGCTGTAATGTGTGATTAAAACTGTACATGTCTCATCTTGAGAAGTGCGTTAAGACCTTTCGGTTACTATGCACTAAAGTTATTGATAAACTATTGACACCAAGTAAAAAGATTACTGTTGCTAATCCTTTTAATCCGGATTGTGTTCCATTTTCCAAGATGTACGCAACTTTCTTTTACCTTGTGTATGATCGTTTTTAAGGATAGACCATATATTTGCTAAATTTAATCTCTTTACGTTAGCAATATGAATAGACGCTGAACTGGCCAGTTGTCAGTACGATTTTGACTTTGAATGAATTGCCAACATTTGGCAGCAAAGGAGGGGTTGTCTTAGTCTCTTGGGTTTTGCAGCTTTCTATAGAAGCTCTGGCTACCGTCATAATTGATGCAATGAGTACTGTGTAATTCAAGGAATTAGCACGATTTGAAATTGCTCCGTGCTATAATGCGGCATTGTTATGATGTTCTAAACTGCAGAATCCTTTGTTGTGGTTTGTATCAGCAGATTGATCGTTTAGATCTCTCATATCATCGGCCTTTTTTAAGCAAATCTAAAGCGAGTTCTTGAATTTGATAATAAGAGCAATTGTCGTCTATCGAAGCTAGCTGCATCATCTTTACGTGACAGTTGATGTTCATGCTTAATTTCAAGGCCTTATATTTTGATATCAAATGTAAGAGTCGCAAAGTCTGATTGTATACGTGTTTTGCTCTGGATTTACCGCTATAGTTTGTGTGTCTACAGCTCTCACTACCTGCAGTTTATTCCGTGCTAAAGGGAAAACAAGGTAAAACTTCTTCACAACGACACCAAGTTATCCGAATGGTGATTTCTACAGCGTGTTTCAATATAGTTGGGCATTGGTTGAGACTTGGGTAACCTGTTATCAGCAGACTTTATTTTGCATTGGTTCAAAGTAATTACTTGTTTTTACAACGGCTGTTCAGTTAACGGGCTGATTATTTGATGAGTTGGTGAAGTTCAACATCAAACGCAGGCTCACCACATTTTATAGCTATGTTGATGATTTCACCAGAAGAGGGCTGTCGACTATTATCCGACCATTTTGCGTTAAATTACGAGGAAGACCATTGGGAGGTAAGTGAAGTTCTTACGGGGATGTTCTTGGTATTAGTTTAGTCGTTAGGCTTTCCCAATAGCCGTGTGTGGGATAAGAGATGAGAGTTCAGCACCACTGTCAGATCATTGTTTGCTTCGATTCTAGCTTATTTTACAGAAAGTTGGTTTAAACAATTTCTTTTGGCCTGTTTAAATTTATATATTATCAACAAAGCTATTAAAAATACAATAGGGTGTGTTGTCTGATAGTATTGAAAGATCTACACAATATTCCAGCTCGCATAGTATTCAGCGTTGTAGCCTGTTAAGCAGAGTATAGTACAATAGTCAGTGTATATTACACAAGTATTAATTGCTCTGCACAAGTGTTTTACTTTCGTATCTGTGATGCCTCGGTTCCTAGTTAATTTTGTTTCAGTTCCATTTGTCTTCCAGATATCAATAGTTCTTTAAGTGTTTTTCTACTTTATGCCAACACATCTATCTGTATCGAAAGGCTTTTGCAATATATTTATCTTGATTTTCCCTTTGGAGATTATGTCATGCTTGTGGATAGGCTCAGCTGACATGATGCACATGACAGTACCTATTCTCTTCACTCTGTGAGCCCGTGTCTGCAACAAGTACCTCCAACTAGGGGCTGCGTGAGCATTATGACTTTCTGTAGTTTTTCTGACAAGAAAAGGCATTGTAAAGACTTTTTTCTTTTTTTGAACAGGTGCTTGATTTATAGTAGCTAACCAGCTAAACAAGCAAATCTGTCTAAATATTGTATTATTATTATTATTCTTATTATTATTAAGAATGTAACAAGGAGTCAAATAGGCATGTGGGGTAGTTTTTCACAAATTTCAAAAACAAAACACATTTCTAATGTACATTTGACTGTGCTTCCTACAACACAAAAATACTCGAGGAATGCAAGATTTTTAATACAAATCTAACTCCTTTCTTTTCCAGACCTATTGTTAAACTAAGCACTTATTTTTGTATCTCATGCCATCATTTGTTTGAGATACACTCTGCTATAAATGTTCATATATACATCTCACACCCCAATATTTTGCAACATCATTTTGCTGTACTGTATTTTGTAGACTATAAGCCGCCCTTGAGTATAAGTCTCATCTACAGAGCCATACAAAGTTTTTTATCTAGAATCTTAGTTAATTGCAACTGATAGTGCGCTTGGGGCATTCGAACACCTTTATTTTGAAAAAATCCATTTTTAGCATTTTCAACTTCCATTTAAAACTTATTTACATGGGTTTACAGTTCAGATGTAGTCTGATTTACAGTTGCCCCTGTGAGTAAAGATAGAAAAAAATTTTAAGGAATTATGATATGTAAGGAATTATTATGTATATTTAAATATATAAATATATCCTTGCACAATCAAAAGTATAGTTGTTTTTATTCGAATTATCTCGAACCTAATCTTACTGAGAAACTTTGGAAATATATTTATATGTATTCCAAAATTTCTCAAGCCAATAATATCAGATATCAGACGCAAAAAAACGACAAGAATTTTCAGTTTACAAGACACGTTTCGGATATTTCACTATCCATCTTCAGTTGTTATACTAAGTTGTTAAATGGAACACACTAATAAACGTTGCAAAATCAATAGAAGGTGTAACGAAAATTAATAATTCGAATAATCAAGAGAACGAAAATCGTGAAAGGGCTAGAATGATAAGGAAAATTGTAATGCTGGACCTATAATTAGTTAAATGCTTCTATTGATTTTGCAACGTTTATTAGTGTGTTCCATTTAACAACTTAGCATACAACTGAAGATGGATAGCGAAATATCCGAAACATGTCTTGTAAACTAAAGATTCTTGGCGTTTTTTTGCGTCTGATATTTATATGTATGTATGTATATATATATATATATATATATATATATATATATATATATATATATAT
>OLMO02000301.1:2684850-2704790 GCA_900291935.2 Cassiopea xamachana
ATATATATATATATATATATATATATATATATATATATATATATATATACACTCACATACCTACGCATATATGCACACATGATTTTTTTGAAGTTCGATGAGGGTGCAAGTTACTTGGTTGTGTCAAGTGAATTCACACTACATACCAAAGTACCTCATAGGAGCTTAATTGAATTGGCATCTTTTGTATGTTGGGTTTTGTGTAAAGCATTTCGTCACTAAGCTAAAAATTTTGTTATATTGACTCTAAATTTTTGTGATAGATAGGCTGCTACGCCTAAGTGAAAGAAAATCAATCTCATTTCTTGAATTTACTGCCATTCTTTGAATATCAGAATTTATTATCACATTTTAAGTTTACGTTCTAGATCCCTGTCATAATACACATTTGATGGACCTTCCCTCACGGAATTCCGTATTTTAGTATTGTATATACTTCCTTTAAATAGATGAAAAATTCCGCGATGGTGGATACAGATGTAGGAAAAATTTTGTTTCAAGATGTAGGCGGACGTAGACTGATTAGCTCTAGATTCTGTGTTACTCAATCCCTCTGATCTACAGCTTCATTGCAGCCTTTCCTATGTTTTTAGAGAATATATCATAAAATTATTAATGTGGAAAGCACTCTGCACTTTGCAAGAAGCGTAGGTTACGAAGTACGAACTGGCTTGTGGGTTTTTCTATTATATGTTGATGACGTTTTCCGTAGAACCAGTTGCTTTCTTCTTCACCAGCAGGTCTTTCATCAAACAAATCAAATTACGTTTGCAAATCTTTGCTGACCTTCGGTACCGAACCACCTGCGGAATTACTGTTACGTGGGTGGTGTTTATTTGTAATGTTATTGCGTCAGAGTAGTCGTTCCTTCCAACATTTTTAGTGGCTATTTTTAGTTTAACATAGTGCCCATTGATTTGCCATTCTACCACCAATACGTTTGGGCCTATCTCAAATAACTTTTAACAATAAAATAGCTACGAAAGCGCGCCTCGTTAATCAGTTCTAAAGGAAACGAGTAGGTCTCCTTCAAATGATAATGTCACGTGTGCTGTGTAGAGATATAGAGTTATTTGACTTATACACTTATAATCTTTCTTAGTTCTCAAAAATCCAGTGCTAAACTTTCTTGACTCTTTGAGCAGCAGAGTACTACTTTCTTGTAAACGACTTTCTTATAGAAAAGGACGTGCGTTATTCTGTTTTATCATTGAAAGAGAACTCTTTCTTCATCGTCATTCCTACCTTCATTTCTACCACATATTTATTTTCTTCATTCAGCATTCTGGCATTATAGTTAAAGCTCTTGTTTGTAGAATTCATAACTGAACAGATTTTTTAGCATTAGTCCCTTCCCTCAGCTTAAATTTAAGCGTTAATCTCGTCCACCAGTCGTCCGTATTGTTGTTCCCCATAAAAGCCTAAATCAGTTGTGAGACATGTAGATCACGCTTTGCGTGGGTTGTTTCGTGCAAATTTGAAAATAATTCTTCTACCAGATGTTCAATTGTATTCTCTCTATTCGGCCTCAATTGACATCATCATGTAGATAAGTGTAAGTGGCGATCTATTTTTAACTCCTAGCAACATAAAATTTCATTCATTTTGTGGCTGACTTTCACGATGCACAAGATCCTCAAAACATCGCCGATAATTGTGCTCTAGAAGTTCATCAAAAAGTATTTGCTAATTTCCAACCCATACTGTTTTCATCTTGCTTCATTCCTGCTCTTTTCATTTTTTTGTATGCAATGGGAGGAGAAGAATATTTATGGCCTTTCATATCAAATTCACCTGTGCACTGTCATCATAGACTTCATTTACAACTGTCTCTTGTCTTACCATTAGGATTTTTTTCACGGCATACCAATGCCTACATTGCTGCTAAGCAGATCGCATATCTGAATTAAAATTAGCATTTGAATGAATTAGGTAGAAGAATTTTGTCTGGCCTAGACCTTTTTGTTTGCTTTTCCTCTGGCATGGAGAGTTTTTATGACTTTCACATATAGAATTAAGTTTTATTCTATAATCAAGGTATAATCAAGCGATATTGATTTCATCTTTGCCAGCTTTCCCTCTTTTGTACACATTGCCCGTAATTGGATGTATCGTATTAATGGTATAGGTATACAGGTCATGACTTTGAAGGTGCCTCAGTAGGCATCCTCAATATGATCGATGTTTGTTTGAAGAGTAATGCTCGGACGATGATGCAATGTAATGGAAGGAGTCCTCTCTTTGATTCCATGAAACAGTGTTTTATTTGGAAACCTAGTAGAACTGCACTGGACGAGGTAATATTGGAGATGTTTTCGTGTAAAATTTCAAGGGTAGGTTGTGTCTACGCATAAATTCCTATTGTTTTCTCACAGTTTCATTCATATCGCTCGAGCATTGTTGATGAAACTTCACTCTCACTTCTTTTCCCCTGCTTTTTTATCATTTGCCGTGATATGAAGGTATCAGTACAGGCCTACTTGAAACAGAAACTTGTGAAAGTGTTAGACTTAAGGCGTCTAACACTTTGCATTTAGAAGTGGATGAATTTTGTGCGAAAGATGTTAAAAGTCGTTGACAGATACCCTGGAAATCACACACCCTCCGCACGATTTGTGTTTCATACAATTGCAACCTTAGACAGTTCGTGTCACATGAGATAGGAGTATTTTATGTACACTAACATTAAAAGAAACATCACCATAGATATTTGATCAGTCAACTTTTCGTGCCCTTGTAAGTAAGGAAAACGTTAACTTAAAGTAGTTGTTTTCGAAATGCGCCCTGTCAAAAACTGATTTCTTTTATTTACCTTTGCAACGCTTAGTTTTGGTGCGGCAACATGATACGAGAGAGTAGAGGCATCTGCCTTTGTACACAGCAAAACCACATATACTTATCCTATATCGTAAACTATGTACTTTACTTTTGGCAATGTGCTTGTTTTATTTTGATCGATCTGCTTGTAGCCTATTTGCCCATTTAATGGCCAGCTTATTTCTATAAATTTCAACAACATCCCTCCTGACTGAGCATTCCTATAAATGATCCTGTTATGCGAATTGTTCACTAATTTTTTTCACCGGTTGATTTGAATGAGGCCGATTAATCGCTAGACTTACTCAAGCACGCAATAGGTGTGATGAATTTTTCGTTATTTTAAAGTATTGTGTATATCCTGTGGTTGACATTAACTGAAGCTTTTGATTTTCCAAACGCTGTTTAGATGAATGCGGCAAACCTAGAGCTTTCGTGTATAGCAGACGTGCTTGTGAGCTATTTTTATCTTCATTCCAGACTGATATGACGTATGTCGTGGGCGCTGAGATCGTAAACCTAGTAAACATTTATTGCGCTTGCAGTCTGGATGAGATTACAGGCTCATTTTTGAACACTTTATTTTTAGTAGAGGAAAATTTCGTATTTCATTTGTTTCTATTTTGTCCGATTTTTGAAGATAGCAAGTTTCATGTTTTGGGTTTAAATTTTGTTTGAGATGACAAAGAACAGGGTCCGATCTGGCCTTCAGTAAATGTCTTTTAGATTCTTTCAAACAAGACAATCTATATACTATCATTCTCTAATTTTTAGTTCATAGATCAAGAGATTTTTCCTCTGTTTAGGGTGATGATCTCGACAGTCGAAAGACATCCGGAACATCTTCAGAGTATGGCGAAGACGAACTGGAACAGATGCGGGTCCAGGCAATGGAGCAGGTCGCTGCCGCCAGAGTGTGTATTGTAATGCTTTCTTGCTTTCCTGCTTCATCTTGTTCCTGTTCTGTTTGCAACCTCTTTGTAAAGGAAGGCCTATTTTTCATCTTAAAGGAAATTCATATATTGAAGACTAGGCATTTTGAAATTTATTTTTCTTTTAAAGCTAACACCAAACTTTAGTGACAGGCTATTAAAAAAGGCGTGTATCTCCCACCACGATCTTCATAGATGATAGCATCATTAGAAGGGAGATTTATCTTCCATAATAGTATTAATTAACTTCACTGTTATTGTTTAGTAGTCAATTGTCATCCATTTTGGAATTTAACAACAGTTTACTTGGGGCATACGTTATTTTAATACATCTCTCCTTCGCATCAGCACAAACCGGTTGCATTTGCAATGAGAGCGAACTACGGCTACAATGGTGCCGAAGATGATGATTCTCCAATTCATGGAATGGCTCTTTCATTTGAGCCGAAAGATTTCCTTCACATTAAAGAGGCAAGAGCATTGTTTTTACTTTCTTCCTGTTTATTGCTCTAGCGATTTCTTAATTACCTCTACAGTCCTTCCCCTTTCTCAAGCAGCTCTAAGCTGAATTATATACAGTAGCCTAGATTTTGTTTATAGTATGGTCATCTCTTCAAGGGATTACTGTTAGTTTGGAGTTATCTGGACCCATATACGTATTGGAGCACATTTCGTTTAGGGACGAGAGGGTGTGAAGTATCGAAAATATCTTGAAACCAGAAACCAAAGTGTTTTGTAGGGGAAACAATAGACTACCATATCTGCTAGAATGTTTGTTAATGTGTCTGAGTTTGTGTTAGCATGTGTGCTTATTTCTTTACTTATTTGCTTTTAGAAATTCAACAATGACTGGTTGATTGGCAGGGTTGTTAGAGAGGGATGTGATATTGGTTTTATTCCAAGGTAAAAATCGGCTTCCTCCGAATTTTTGTCTGGATAACAAAGAACATAAATCTGCTTTGCTGTGGCACTGTTGTTTATAAATGCATTTCATAATGCTGTTTTTTGTTACAACTTCTACAAATGTCCTGGGTTTTAATCTTACATCCGAAAGATGTGTCACGTTTATTTACCAGCTTCATCTCTAGCATGCAAGAGGGATCTTCTTTTTACGTCAGTGAAAGGGGATGAAATTTCGTCTGCTTTACTAGTCATTGCAATGACTGCAACACCCACTGACGTTACAAATATATCCCCCTTTTATTGACAAGGCGGTACACATTGAACACATCTTGTTTCATTTTCATTTTTTCATTTCACATATATTTAAAGTTGGCTAATACGTAGTAATAAAGTAATTTACAAAAAATACTAATACTAATTCAAACCAACTGCTAACCTAAAATTTAAAACTTAACTACAAAAATTTTTAAGACAATACTGGATAAATTAACGCTCCTCCTTGCCTATGTGCAGATATGGCACGTGCAATTTTTGCCATCCCAGTGGCGTATTTCTTTCTTAAATTTTTGAATGGTTATGGCTCCTTTGACATTGTTCCTGAGAGTGTTCCATAGCAGACTTCCCTTAAATGAAAGTGAGCTTGTTCCAAACATTAGAGACTTTGCGGCTGGGAGCTTACACAGATCTTTTTTACGTAAATTGTACGGTAAATCCTTTTTTATGAAGAATTCCGCCATGTATGCAGGGTTTAAATTGTTCAATGTCTTGTAAATCTCGGTCATAAGGAATTGTAAATTCCGTTGGTGTATCGTTTTTGTTCCACTTTTCTCTAAAAGTTGTTCAAATGTAGATTCATATTCATCGTATAATACTCTCAGGGCCCTTTTGAGTGTTTTATTTATCTTATTATTTGCAGCTTTGCTACAAAATACCCAAATTAGGGAGCAATAAGTAAAATTTGATATTACAACAGAGTTAAAGAGGACTTGGAACTTTTGTATCTTGTATTTTGTAAATAGCACAAAGTCGTATCTTGAGAGTATTCAAATTGTCTGCTTGTCATGAGCTTCAAATTGCACCACACAAAACAGAGCTCTTGGAATTGTATAATTCCTCATGTCAGTGCAAAATTATGTTTCTACTTGCAGCCCAAGTAAATTAGAAAGCCTACGCTTGTCTGGTCTAGCTGGGAGAAAGCTTAGGTATGTGCAGTTTCAAATGGAATTTCACTGTTTTAAAGATTCAAACTTGAATGATTGTATTGCGTGCTTGTTGTTCGATTCACAACAAAACGGCCTTGGTCATGAATCACGCTGCCATCATCGAATAATTTTTGATTTCATGATATCTTGCAAGTTTTGCTAGTTAAGATTTCACTTACAGTTTCTTGCATTTCATATATTCCTTCAATATCCTGCTGCTTGTAGTGAACTGAGCATGAAATTCTGATATAGTTAAGATTTTAGTTCTATGCGTAAGATGTTCACATATGGAAACGTAATTAAATACATGATTGGTGAAATTCCAATTTTTTATTGCATAATATTCTTGGTTTTTACCGTACTTTGTGCGTGTTTTAGACAATCAAGTACAAGCAGTAATTTGCACCTTCAAGATGCTTTCTCTGGTAGTTCTCCCAGTGAGTAACGTTTTGCACTTTCTCCGTCCTACAAACTCATCAGTACCTTTTTTCTAGAGTTCAGTTACCAACATTCTTTAATCAGGCTCTTAGCTGTGATGTTCCATGATCTAAACACAGTTTTGTTTTTTGCCATTTGTAACTCAGCTAACTTTGGGACATGTATGTACTAGATTTAAAGGATGCTGCCTTAAATTACTAGAATTACAGAGTGATGAGAGAGACATTTTGAAAAATGATATGTTTTTCATGCGTATGATATAAAAAGTTTTGGCAGAGAAATCATGGAAAGTGCTAAGATTTTAATGAAAATAAGAGGTTTTCGAGTTATAGCTTTTGATGAATGTCAGTACCAGCGTTGTAGAAGTAGAAGCTGCTTTTGTGCAGGGATGTGCCGATGGGGGACATAGGTGGGGCATCGCGCCCCCCAATATTCTCAAATTTGCAAGAAAGTTGGTCAGTAGTTAGCCAGGCAGCAAGAGGGTTGGCCACAGTATTCTCTGTGACCTTTTTTTTAAGTAGCAATTTAGTAACAAAAGTTGGTCAGTTGGTCAGAACGCCCCCCCCAGCAAAAGGTGTCTCTGCACATCACTGCATTTGTGAAATCCTTTTCCCCCCAAACAATGTATTTTATGTCCAATGCCTATCAGGACAATCTTTATGAATAATTTCCAATTTTTTACACAAGTAACTATGTACTACATTGGCCATGGCCGCACTAACCACAGGGCTACTTTCACTCGTTCCCAGGCACCTACAAGTGTCAGGAGTCCCAAATTTTCTAGCAGGTTGTTTTCAACCATTCAGTTGGTCCATGATACTTGTAGGAAGATCCAGTCTTTTTATCCCATAGCCACGGCGTTCAAGTTTATGTTAGGCTACTGGATATAGCATCATGCTATCGGCAAATATTTTTTTAACTAAATTTATCTTGAATAGTGGATTGTTTTTCATTTTTAATCGAGTCTTTAAATTATAGATGAAGCTACTGCTCAAAACCGTTATCATTGCGCAAGATTCTAGAACTAAAACCATCTGCTACCTCTCACTCTTTTAATTCTGTGCTGTTCATGGATAGTATTGTTTAATTGATATGCCTCGTAGAAGAATCGACTTTGCCAGGCCCAGTATCTCCACTACCAACATTCTGTACAATTTGAAAATTGCTAGAATATCCTTCTATATTTCGTTGGCTGTTAGCCGTTCTACTTTTCTGAAATCCTAAGCTATCATATCTGAAAATATCAGCTCTTGTGTACTCGACTTAGTTGTGTTTTTGTAGAATAAAAGACTGAAATAGGACTTTGAAGTGCTTTGAACTAGGATAATGTAAACCTGGGCTCGTTTTTTGTGCATTTGAAGTAAGGTTTGCGTTTTGGGGATGGTGTGTGGGTTTCTAATAGGCATTCTTTTTATACAACCCATTTTCCTCCATTCACTTGTGATCCCTTGCTGTGTTTATCACATTGGTTCACAGTTAAACGAAATTATTTTCTAAAACATAATTTGCTAACTGTGGCCACTAACGTATAAGCTTTATACAACAGGTGAAGAGCGACAGAATTCATTCGATGACGATAGCTTACCCCCGTCTTCTCCAATCAAAACGGCAGCCAATCAGGGACAAATAAATAGCAAAACAACGACGAAGAAGGGGATATTCAAAAAGGTACGTCCTCCAAATCATTTGAATCATTGATTATTGATCGCTGACCATTCACCCAATGTTCTTTCAATGTTTCAATGACTCGAACATGGCCATGATTTCACTGGGTCTCGAAGTGGATCTTCCACTTTCCTGCTTGAACTATGAATACTGTATCTGGTAGTGAAACCTGTATTATGTAATTGCCTTGGAAATTTTCGCCTTTTTTAAGTAGAGTACCTTTATTGTTCCACGCTTTATTGTTCCATACTTTTTGGGATCATTACAGGATAGTGATAAGCATTGTACTGTAATATCTTCGAACGTTCACTTCTCATACTCTAGAGCGACAGTCTGCCACCCTATGACGTTGTGCCATCAATGAGGCCTGTCATCTTTGTTGGACCGTCTCTCAAAGGATATGAGGTAAGTTTTTCTTTGTTCACATATATTTGACATTTAACGGCTGCTAAGCTTTTATTTTACATTCTTGTCTGAAAGATGTAAGGTAGAAATATCCAAATTACACCATCCTTGATTACACTATAGGCGCCTAAGGGACCGTTGATTATTAGCAGGGGGGTTGATACTAAAGAGAAATGATATCTTGTTGAAAACATCATCTTACCCAGCTCTGAGGTTGTAGTACTATGTATTGGCAAAGCCTTAATTCATCAGAAAACTTCTTTCACCCAAACAATGTCTAGTCGGTACCAGCCTCTCTGTAAATTATGGACGATCCCTAATATGACTGAATTTTATCCCTCATATTTGATCTTTAGTGCGTGTGATAGAGAGCCTTAATCAATTTAGGACATGCACCCAGTTCAGTTTGCACTAAAAGTAAAGTATAGGTAGTCCTGTATACTTTCGTACGTAGGGGAGTGCCTGTTAGAGAGGGCACTTATCCTAAGCCATCGGCGTGTGAGGTAGGGTGGCTAGTTCCTTTCCTCACCGCCTGCCTGTATCTCCCCAGTGTTGCCACTGGGAACCCATTTGCTGCTGGGTGAACAGTGAGTGAGCATTCAGTCAGGGCATCGAGTCAGACGGGAAGCGTAGACCTTCCGCACAGGAGGCATGCACTCTAACTACTATACTACCTTGCCCTTCACTTTGCACTAGCCCAGGAAAACATATTGTGATTGCTACTCAGATTCGGCCTGAGCTGAAATTATTTCGGTTTTGATATTTGTTATATAAATAGTGCTTACGTTTCAATTTAAATGCACTTAATTTTAATTGAATAGACCTTTTACGTACCTATTCAAAAGCGTGTCAAAGCCTGTGATGCCATCTAGACATTGTCTGTCGCTTGGTAGACAAGATAATGCGATCTCAGAGATTCAAAACTGATATAGAAATTTTGCAAAAGATTATATCTATCTGACGTAGGTTTTGACGTATCTGAAAAAGTATTTTTAAACGATTAATTCATAACACCTAACGCAATTCTGATTTCTAATCTTATGATTACATCCTACTCACTCATTAGATATAAGTAGTGGATTTGACGAGCTCTCTAGTTTGTGTACTTGTAAGTCTCGTCTACTTCCTTTAATCTACTTGACTCCATGGTTACACGTAACAATCAAGGACCTTGAAACTAGGATTTCAATTTTTGGAGTTTTTCCTAATTCTGTTCCCTTCTGTGCATTATCTAATCCATGCTTCACCTCGATATAGGTTACTGATATGATGCAAAAAGCCCTCTTTGACTATCTAAAGCACAGATTTCAAGGGCGGTAAGTGATCTTTGCATAGCCAATCTTTTTCCTGCTTGATATGTATATAGAAGCCAGCCCACGCTTTCATTTTAAAGAAAATTGAATTGAATGCTGCATCCTTACACCCATTGCCCAGACACTCAAGAAGGAAACTTAAGTAGCCTAATATTACCCCACCCTCAGCGCCTTACTATGCTTACTTGCTAGCGCACGTCAAGGCTTCAAGTTGTACTCATTTTCTTCTTTCAAACCCTTTACCCCTTTTAGTGTAGGCATGGCCGTAGGAACCGGGGGTACGTTCCCTCCACTTTTCAAAGACTCATACAAAGTACCCCTTATAATGTAGTTGGTTGCCCTCCTTGAAAACTTGGAACACCGTATCTTCTATTAGTTTTTTTATGAATTGCGCCTTCTATTTGGGTGCGGCTTCTATTCGAAGGTGGCTTTTATTAACTTTTTCAGTCATTGCAGGGCGGCTTTTAATATTTTTTTCATCAAAAAACTGCGGATTCTATTCAAGGACGGCTTCGATCCAATATAGTTTATATGTTTTCATTATCTCATTGTAACTATCAGTTGGTCATTGTAATTATCATTTGTTAATGTACACCGCCACACACTGGAACTTGCAATCAGATATCTCTAATAATTCTAGTACTTTAAGTTCTTAGTAGGAAGATATTTGGAAAAAGATAAGTATATTCACAATTTTTAGGATGACCTTACTATGAATAATTCATTATTTAGAATTAAACTTGATGGATCTTTTATAGATAATGTATATTTTTTGTTGCATTTCACGATTTATTTAGGTTTATATAAGTTTTTGCTTTCTGATTATCTCCAACTCATTTTGAATCTAACTTTCCATTAAAAGTCCGTTGAGTATTGTACTTTTATCCGTCAAATGCCAAATTCAATGTGAAGATTACGCTAGACGCATTCGTGTACATCAGATTGTCTACCTAGTTATTGAAGTTTCTTAAGAATGATGGACCAATAGAAATTGCATATGGCAGAATCGATTTTCGGTTTCGTAGAGTATCAAAATATTTGTTTCAGTTTGTTTAGATGTGCATTTGTGAATTTTGAGTTTCAAATTTCTGTTGGAAATGCTATTTTTATGTTATCAATGTGCTGATAATACCTCGAGATGCGATTGTGAGCGCTTTAGATCTACTTAAATTTTCTCCCAGTTCTTTGTTTTTCCTGTGTCGGGGAATTGTTTTAGGCCCTAAGGCCTTTTCTCGTCATTCCCTACTAAAAATAAAACATTTCATTTTTATTTCATTTCAATCCATTAAACTATGTTGTACTCGTGACGGTAATTAGAACCATATAATATTTATAATCATAATTTTAATGATAAATACATGATTAAATCAAATCAATGTTTTGTTCTGGTACTTTGAGCTCTCTGCAAAAACTTTATTCTTTTTGAATTTTATCCTTAGACTATTTTTTGCAGAACTGTGTAGCACAATTTTTTAACTGGACCCGCGTTTTAGCATTGCTCTTCTTTTCAGCACAATTGCCTGGAATTTCGTTGTATTTATTTGTTGCTTCGCATTGTAGCATCGTCATAACCCGAGTTACTGCTGATATAAGTGCAGCCAAGAAATCTGTGATTCAAAATCTTGGAAAAAAACCAATAATCAAAGAGAGAAGTACAACTCAAGCTACACAAGGTATTGTCTATGTCTTTTAATGCGACTTATGACTGATGTGTTTCTCTTTTGTTTATGAAAGGAAAATGTTGGCGAAGTATTTTTACTGCACTCATTCTCACCCACCCATTATTCACTGACTCACTCACTCATTCACTCGCTGACTCACTCACTGACTCACTCACTCACGCACGCACTACTCGCTCACTCGCTCACTAACTCGCTCACTCGCTCACTCACTCGCTCACTCACTCACTCGCTCACTCACTTACTCGCTCACTCACTTACTTGCTCACTCACTCACTCGCTCACTCACTCACTCACTCACTCACTCCCACTCACTCACAATTTTTACACACTAGGAGAAGCTAAAATTCTTATAAAGTCTGTGGTTGCATACACTGAAAGAACGAAAGATACGGACAAAAATATTAGGAATTATATATTTTAAAGTATTGCTGAAAGCGAGCTTCATTTAATCTTCACTATGCATCATAGCAATTTGCAATTTTTGAAGCTCAAAAATAATCCTGTTAGGCATCTTCATGTGTGAATCAATAGTTATTTGTTTTGTGAATCTGAAAGAAAGTATTCATGTAAGAGTTTCATTCATCTTAGTCCATTTTAGAATTCTTTAGAGGTAAGTCCTTCAGCGAAGATGCTGGTTTCCAAGCGTGCAAGCAATAATATAGAAAAAAGAAGTTAAAGGTCTAAATATAAATAGTAACGTAAACAATATTAAAGTCTTTGATATCATGATAAAATAGATAAGAATTAAATATTCAGAATACATTAGAAACTTAGGTTTGGTCGATATCCCACAATTATTATGTAAAATATGTTAAATGTCAAATATAGGGGAAATCACTCGTTGATGTTCAAGCTTTTTCTGTGGTGCATGATTGTAATTGACGTATCATTACTTTTCAGAAGTTACACAGGAAATAGAGAGAATATTTGAGTTGTGTAGGAATTTGCAGTTGGTTGTACTTGATGCTTACACCGTTAATTACCCAACTCAAATTGCGAAAACTTCATTGGCTCCTATTATTGTTTACATCAAAATATCCTCTCCAAAGGTACGAATGTTCTTAGTAATAACCCGGAGTTAAGTTTGAACATTTTTGGTTTTTTTGTCGTGCTTCTTATTATTTCGATGGCTTTTGACGTCCTTTTGTATGTTACTCTTACATTTATTTTGTAGATAAATCAATTTCTAAATAAATCAATTTCTAAATAATCCAATAATCATATTTTATTTTTTCCAATTTTTAAAATTGATATTGCTGATTTTTATCAATTACAGCATAGTAATTAGATAGCATATTACTTTTGGTAGCCTCTATTTTTTTTCTATTATTCACCTTTGACTACACTTGATTACTGACAAGTATTAGTTTTTGAATTTTTCTAATCCTTCCCGCGCTTGTTCCAACTCCCCCAATTATCTTTCATTAATACCCTTATATTTTTCCAGGTGTTAACTCGCCTTGTTAAGTCGCGTGGTAAATCTCAATCAAAAAATTTAAATGTCCAGTTGGTTGCTGCAGAAAAACTGGCACAATGTAGTGAGGTATCGTAGTTATGGCTTTTTTGAATAATTTACCTCTGTTATGAAAAGCATCGTGTTTTATTTGTATTCAATTTGCTCGATCAATTTCAGCGATGCGGATTAAGAATGTGTTTATTGCACATTCACGATCGTCCTTATTATTATGCTATGACCTTTCTTGAAATGATGCTTTCAAGTATTTTTGCTGTAAATTGAAGAAACGAAATGCTTTTGTACAGGCAGTGGTGGATCGAATCTGAACTGGATCCAATCTGCTGTCAGCACGGATCGGCCTTGCGTTTACACGAGTTCTCGGATGCAATTCCATTGTGTTCCGATGCAGTTCTTTTGTTCTCCTCTGTATACAGGATCCAATCTACTGTCAGCACGGATCGGCCTTGCGTTTACACGAGTTCTCGGATGCAATTCCATTGTGTTCCGATGCAGTTCTTTTGTTCTCCTCTGTATACATAATGTAATGTAATCGATTATTTATACACGAATAAAATAGCCCTTTAGCGACTAAAATATTACATATGCATATATACACTTAAAATAATATATCGAGAAAAAAAATTAACAGGCATAATGGCAAGTAATACTAATATTGCTGCTCTTTCAGGGGGTCGTGTTTTCAGTTATTATTTTTGATCAGCCAATAGATGTGCTTTTAATTTCTTTTTGAAGCCTTTGAGAGTTGATGCCTCTAGTATATCAACAGGCAAATCATTCCATAATTTTAAAGCCGAGTATTTGAAGCCATTTTTTGCACGTTCCGTATTTATTCTTGGGACTTGAAGATCATGGCAATTCCTTGTGTCATATTTTGAATGGACTGATCTTAACTCAGATTTATCCCGAAGACTGTAAGGCCTGTTGGGAGCAAAAGTAGATTGGATCCCATTTGGATACGATCCATTTTCGCAAAAATAAACGCAGCGACAATGACATTCAACAAGGGCCATTCAAGAAGCACGTGCGCTCTGAAAGGGGGAGGGGTGGGCTCTTCAATGAGCGTATGTACGCCTTATGAAACCGGAATGATGGCCCAGTGGTAGAGCGTCTGCCTCACAACCGGTAGTTTGTGTGGTTCGAGCCCCAGTGGAGTCATACCAAAGACTTTTAAAATGATAGTCACTGCCTTCTCGTCTGGCGCTCGACAAATGAGAATGGAGTGGGAAGGTTAAACTCGCGGAGCTACCAGTGGACGAGCCGCCCTCTGCAGCTTTTACTGCATTCGTAGACGCGTGGCATAGGGCTATAGAAACGGAGATAGGCGCCGCCCTATGTGCCATTGGGCTCGGGAAAGGGCTTTGCCTTTTTGACTTGAATTGCTTATGAAGCATCCTTTAATGACTATAGCCATCTTCTATTACTAAACATACAAGTTCCCAATGATTTTTATACACAACTGTGATAATTTAAGATTTCTGGGGGGTTATGTATTGACTTTTTCCACTTTTTGAACATAATGAGATAAACAATAGATTCGAATATCTAAGAGGGGGGTTGATGACTTAGACGTACGTACGTTCAGGGAACGGGGGTGCCTCAGAAATGCACGAAAGCGTAAAGGGGGGAGGGGATCAGCAATCAGTGGATGTTAAGCTTACATATTTTTGAATGGCCTTAAAGTAAATAAATTTTTCATTGTTGCTATAATGCCAAAAGTTTTGATTGCAATTTGAAAAATATTCGTAGTTTAAAATGAGTATTGCTTTTTTCAGGACATGTACGATGTTGTCCTAGATGAAACTCAGCTTGAGGATGCATGTGAGCATCTCGGTGAATTCCTTGAAGCCTATTGGCGGGCAGCTCATCCTCCGCAGTCTAATTTCCAAGGAGGAGCCGCTGGCACATACAATGCTAATGGACAGCAGGTTGTAGTCAATTACAATAGCATGGACCCGTTTAGCACCCAATCTCCAACTCGTCATCTTCGTACTGCGCAGGTCTGATTTTCAATTAAGATTGTAGAGCCTAGCCTTGTTGCTGGGTGTATTTTTCTATCAAGTGCAATGCCCATCAATTCTTCATGGTTTGACGCATTACTGTCAATCAGTCTAGAGTTAATAGTTTACTCTGTTCGCTGGTGTTTGACTCACATGGCGCATTGTACGAACTGAAGAAGTATTTGGGCATCACACAGTAATTACCTTTCGACGTCGAAAATTGTTGCATAGGACTAGGCTTTGTGCGTTGTTCTTTATTTTGGTGGTAGTATCAAGATTAAAGAAATTTGCTGTTTTTTTAAGATATGTTTATTTGTAAACAAAATATCGCAAAGCTTGGTGGTTTAACCTGCAAAAAAGTTTATTAAACGAGAAATGGGGGAATTTATACATTTAACGGGAAGATATCAAAATTGTCAAGTAGAAAAGTTTGCAATTTTCAAAATAATTACACCCCCATTTGGCAATTTATGTAAGGTATGGATAAACTTCGTATATACATAGCTAGCAACTCACTGTAATTGTAGGCTGTATGTAGAAATGGACATACAGTGGCATAACTGAGATACTCGTGGCCGTTAAAAATTCAGCGTGATCGGGGCCCATCTTAATTGCCCTCTAAACGATGCAGAACTCGTCTCTTGAAAACCCCTGAAGGCCCCTTTCATGATTTGAAAAGCTTGGGGGGCCTTTGAAATTATCCTATCCCCCACTTATGGTGGTTAGCATAGGTGTCAAATCTTGATTTACTAGCAAAGGAATCACCATTGAATTCTCGCAACATTATTGGCTGGAATCATTCGATTGTGATTCCTTTGTTAGCCAATCAAGATTTGACGCCTATGCTTTGTCGGTTAGGCCACTTTGGGCATACCTTTTTGCATGAAATCAAAGCCATACATACATTTCATATTTCTGAAGCATTGTTTGTAGTCAAATTTACGTTGATTTTGTCTGCGTAAATTTCCTTGGTCCTATGTTGCGTTACTTTTATTTCGTGCATTAAGGTATTTGGTATTTTCATTACTAATCAGATGAATTCCAGCACATAAGCCTTTCCCACAATATTCTGTACGAATTTTTGGTGTGACATTATTTTGTGTCACATAGTATTGTAATTCTGTCTTGTGCAAATTGTAAAATCTTATTTATACATATTGATGTAGGAAGTTATTAGTAGCCTGTAGTGAACTAATAAGTTGTTTTAACCACAGTGTTTCGCGCCGATCAGAAAACTCAAAAGCACTTTGTTCGCATTAGTTATCAAGGTTTATCTTCTCCTTTTATCCTTTTTTCATTTCATTCTTCCTTAGTGTATAGAAAATAATCTCCGCTATTTTCTTGTTATAATTTTTTAATATTTTTGAAGGAAATATCACGGGGTGCTTTCCATATTTTGGTCAATTGACCCCCTCCAGTTTCAGTTCCCAATCAGAGCCAAGGTTTCTATAATTGTGATGCAATGTATGGAATTTCCTAAAAGTTTTGTCTTGATTACATCATCACTACATCATGACTACGTCATCACTAAATCATTATTACGTCATTATTACATCATCATTATATCATTATTACGTCATCATTATATCATCATTACGTCATCACTACACCATCTCTATATCACATTACTACATCATTATTACGTCATCACTATTTCATCATTAGGTCTGTAATCAATAGGTCATCACTATGCTACTGTATTATATCGACAGTCATTTTCCCAGTTAATTTGATGCTGGATTTCCCTCTGTTTTTCATCGCTGCTCCAACAGCTATTAATGTTTGATTTTCACAAATCTAGCTACTTGCGGAAAGCATCTCGTCTATATTTTTATGTTTTTAATCTCGAAACATTTAGCTCCCAACCGCCTGGCTTAGAAGTAGTGAGACATTTGTCGGGTGTTGCTCTAGAAACACCATGTGATATACATCAGTGGTGTTGCTAAGTTGTTTATATTGAAACCCTCGTTTATGCTTCTATTAAAACTTTTTCTATCGAGTCTATGTTTTGTTTGTATTTTAGATATTAGAAACGAAACATTGAAACAGTGTTAAAGAACTCAATATAAGCTATATCAATAAGCAGTTTGCGTTGTAAATAACTCCTAATATGATCGTACCGTTTAAAACTCGAATTTGTCTTTCATTTTACCTACAGTAATAGGCTCAAATACTTTTACAAGTATAATGTCTGTCACATTTAGCAAGTTTTTACTCAAGACTTCCAACAGCTAATCTATCTTCCACTTTATTGCCCATAATTTTAATTCAAACTGGTTATTCAGGAACCTTTTTGATCTATATATATATATATACATATATATATATATATATATATATATATATATATATATATATATATATATATATATATATATATATATATATATATATATATATATATATATATATATATATATATATATATATATATATATATATATATATATATATATATATATATATATATATATATATACACGTATAAATGCATATAACTATGAAGAACGGCTATAAAAGTTTTGCAGCCACCTATGAAAACTTGACCTCGACTACAACAGTCTTATTTTCATTAAACTATCAACCATACAATCTTACGGTAAAAATGAGAATGGAACTCGACTGACGCAGTATTCTCTACATTGAAATGCAAGGGTAATTGCCTTTCTTTAGAAGGCAAACTAGAGCTAAACTAACGCAGACTTATTTTTATCAACACCCAAACGCTATAGACTAACTTTTGAAGGCAAAATAGAGATCAATCAGAACAGACTTATTGCATAACAATCTAAGGGCTATAGGCTTACTTTTAAAGAAAACAATACAACTAAAGAAGAGAAAGCTATAGCCATTGCATTGTGATCAAAATAAGTCTTTTCTGCTTTATGTCTATTTTCCATGAAAAGTAAGGCTATAGCCTTTGCATTGTGATCAAAATAAGTTAATCTGGTTTCTCTCTATTTTCTATGAAAAGTAAGGCTATAGCCTTTGCATTTTGAGCAAAATAAGTCTTTTCTGCTTTCTGTCCATGTTCCATGAAAAGTAAGGCTATAGCCTTTCTATTTTGATCAAAATAAACCTTTTGTCGTTTATCTCAATTTTAGATGAAAAAGTAAGGCTATAGCCTTTGCATTTTGAGCAAAATAAGTCTTTTCTGCTTTATGTCTATTTTCCAAGAAAAGTAAGGCTATAGCCTTTCTATTTTGATCAACATAAGCCTTTTGTCGTTTTTTCTCAATGTTAGATGAAAAAGTAAGGATATAGCCTTTGCATTTTGAGCAAAATAAGTCTTTTCTGCTTTCTGTCTATTTTCCATGAAAAGTACGGCTATAGCCTGTGCATTTTGATCAAAATAACTCTTTTGTGCTTTATGTCTATTTTCCATGAAAAGTAAGGCTATAGCCTTTGCATTTTGATCAAAATAAGCCTTTTGTCGTTTATCTCAATTTTAGATGAAAGTGTAAGGCTATAGCCCTTGCAGTTTGAGCAAAATAAGTCTTTTCTGCTTTATGTCTATTTTCCAAGAAAAGTAAGGCTATAGCCTTTCTATTTTGATCAACATAAGCCTTTTGTCGTTTATCTCAATGTTAGATGAAAAAGTAAGGATATAGCCTTTGCATTTTGAGCAAAATAAGTCTTTTCTGCTTTCTGTCTATTTTCCATGAAAAGTAAGGCTATAGCCTTTCCATATTGATCAAAATAGATCTTTTTCGTTTATCTCAATTTTAGATGAAAAAGTAAGGCTATAGCCTTTGCATTTTGAGCAAAATACGTCTTTTGTGCTTTATGTCTATTTTCCATGAAAAGTAAGGCTATAGCCTTTGCATTTTGATCATACTAAGTCTTTCGCGCTTTATGTCTATTTTCCATGAATATAAGGCTATAGTCTTTCCATATTGATCAAAATAGATCTTTTTCGTTTATCTCAATTTTAGATGAAAACGTAAGGCTATAGCCTTTGCATTTTGATCAAAATAACTCTTTTGTGCTTTATGTCTATTTTCCATGAAAAGTAAGGCTATAGCCTTTGCATTTTGATCATACTAAGTCTTTCGTGCTTTATGTCTATTTTCCATGAATATAAGGCTATAGTCTTTCCACATTGATAAAAATAGATCTTTTTCGTTTATCTCAATTTTAGATGAAAACGTAAGGCTATAGCCTTTGCATTTTGACCAAAATAAGCCTTTTCTCGTTTATCTCAATTTTAGATGAAAATGTAAGGCTATAGCCCTTGCAGTTTGATGAAAATAAGTCTTTTCTGCTTTATGTCTATTTTCCATGAAAAGTAAGGCTATAGCCTTTCCATATTGATCAAAATAGATCTTTTCCGTTTATCTCAATTTTAGATGAAAAAGTAAGGCTATAGCCTTTGCATTTTGAGCAAAGTAGGTCTTTTCTGCTTTATGTCTATGTTCCATGAAAAGTAAGGCTATAGCCTTTCTATTTTGATCAAAATAAGCCTTTTGTCATTTATCTCAATTTTAGATGAAAAAGTAAGGCTATAGCCTTTGCATTTTGAGCAAAATAAGTCTTTTCTGCTTTATGTCTATTTTCCATGAAAAGTAAGGCTATAGCCTTT
This sequence comes from Cassiopea xamachana, assembly GCA_900291935.2. NCBI lineage: Eukaryota > Metazoa > Cnidaria > Scyphozoa > Rhizostomeae > Cassiopeidae > Cassiopea > Cassiopea xamachana. The sequence continues at coordinate 2,704,264 of OLMO02000301.1, forward strand.
CTATTTTGATCAACATAAGCCTTTTGTCGTTTATCTCAATTTTAGATGAAAAAGTAAGGCTATAGCCTTTGCATTTTGATCAAAATAAGTCTTTTCTGCTTTATGTCTATTTTCCATGAAAAGTAAGGCTATAGCCTTTGCATTTTGATCAAAATATGCCTTTTGTGGTTTATTTGGACAGATACGCGGGTATCTGCGGTTAACGCAGAAGGCGAGTAATCCCTATTGTCCATGTGTTACTTCCTCTTAGCATTAATCGTTGTATGAAAGTTCCTCAGGACAGTTAATGAGGGAATCTCTGAGAGTTGCAACCTGATTTGATATAACTGTGACAATCTGGATATTCCAGAAAGCTGTAGAGAAGTTTTGGAAAGTGGTGTTATTAATCTCGGGAGTATTGTTGCTCTTCGATAGTGCTGTTGTATTGGCTGATAGAACAGTTGTAGTCTGACATATGGCCTAATGGTGATAACTGATGTTGGAAATGGTTTTCCATTCGTATCTTCGATGGAGGATTCACATGTATT
>OLMO02000301.1:2717644-2738733 GCA_900291935.2 Cassiopea xamachana
ATGTCTATTTTCCATGAAAAGTAAGGCTATAGCCTTTGTATTTTGATCAGAATAAGCCTTTTGTTGTTTATCTCAATTTTAGATGAAAAAGTAAGGCTATAGCCTTTGCATTTTGATCAAAATAACTCTTTTGTGCTTTATGTCTATTTTCCATGAAAAGTAAGGCTATAGCCTTTGTATTTTGATCAGAATAAGCCTTTTGTTGTTTATCTCAATTTTAGATGAAAAAGTAAGGCTATAGCCTGTGCATTTTGAGCAAAATAAGTCTTTCCTGCTTTATGTCTATTTTCCATGAAAAGTAAGGCTATAGGCTTTGTATTTTCATCTAAAATTGAGATAAACGAAAAAGACCTATGTTGATCAAACTGGACAGGCTCTAGCTTTACTTTTCATGGAAAATAGAAATAAGGCAGAAAAGACTTAATTTGCTCAAACTGCAAAGGCTATAGCCTTACTTTCTCATCTAAAATTGAGATAAACGAAAAAGATCTATGTTGATCAATATGGAAAGGCTATAACCTTACTTTTCATGGAAAATAGACATAAAGCAGAAAAACCTTACTTTGATCAAACTACAACGGCTATAGCCTTACTTTTCATGCAAAATAGACATAAAGCACAAAAGAGCTATTTTGATCACAATGCAAAGCCTATAGCCTTACTTTTCATGGAAAATAGAGAGAAACAAGATGAACATATTTTGATCACAATGCAAAGGCTATAGTCTTACTTTTCATGGAAAATAGACATAAAGCAGAAAAGACTTATTTTGCTCAAAATGGACAGGCTATAGCCTTACGTTTTCATCTAAAATTGAGATAAACGACAAAAGGCTTATTTGATCAACATGGAAAGACTATACATTTATATTCATGGAAAATAGACATAAAGCGCGAAAGACTTAGTTTGATCAAAATGCAAGGGCTATAGCCTTACTTTTCATGGAAATTAGACATAAATCAGAAAAGAATTATTATGCTCAATATGCAAAGGCTATAGCCTTACCTTTTCATCTAAAATTGAGATAAACGAAAAAGATCTATATTGATCAAAATGGAAAGGCTATAGCTTTACTTTTCAAGGGAAATAGACATAAGGCAGAAAAGACTTATTTTGATCACACTGCAAGGGCTATAGCCTTACATTTTCATCTAAAATTGAGATAAACGACAAAAGGCTTATTTTGATCAAAGTACAAAGGCTATAGCCTTACTTTTCATGGAAAATAGACATAAAGCAGAAAAGACTTATTTTGCTCAATATGCAAAGGCTATAGCCTTACCTTTTCATTTAAAATTGAGATAAACGAAAAAGATCTATATTGATCAAAATGGAAAGGCTATAGCTTTACTTTTCATGGGACATAGACATAAGGCAGAGAAGACTTATTTTGATCACACTTCAAGGGCTATAGCCTTACATTTTCATCTAAAATTGAGATAAACGACAAAAGGCTTATTTTGATCAAAGTGCAAAGGCTATAGCCTTACTTTTCATGGAAAATAGACATAAAGCAGAAAAGACTTATTTTGCTCAAAATGCAAAGGCTATAGCCTTACTTTTTCATCTAAAATTGAGATAAACGACAAAAGGCTTGTGTTGATCAAGATAGGAAGGCTATAGCCCTACTTTTCATGGAACATGGACATAAAGCGTGAAGGGCTTATTTTGATCACAATAGAAAGGCTATAGCCTTACTTTTCATGGAAGATAGACATAAAGCAGAAAAGACTTATTTTGCTCAAAATGCAAAGGCTATAGCCTTACTTTTTCATCTAAAATTGAGATAAACAACAAAAGGCTTATTTTGATCGAAATGCAAGGGCTATAGCCTTACTTTTCATGGAAAATAGAGAGAAACCAGATGAATATATTTTGAACACAATGCAAAGGCTATAGCCTTACTTCTCATGGAAAATAGACATAAAGCAGAAAAGACTAATTTTGCTCAAAATGGACAGGCTATAGCCTTACTTTTTCATCTAAAATTGAGATAAACGACAAAAGGCTTATTTGATCAACATGGAAAGACTATAGCCTTATATTCAAGGAAAATAGACATAAAGCGCGAAAGACTTAGTTTGATCAAAATGCAAAGGCTATAGCCTTACTTTTCATGGAAAATAGACATAAAGCAGAAAAGAGTAATTTTGCTCAAGATGGACAGGCTATAGCTTTACTTTTTCACCTAACATTGAGATAAACGACAAAAGGCTTATTTGATCAACATGGAAAGGCTATACATATATATTCATGGAAAATAGACATAAAGCGCGAAAGACTTAGTTTGATCACAATGCAAGGGCTATCGCCTTACTTTTCATGGAAAATAGACATAAATCAGAAAAGACTTATTTTGCTCAATATGCAAAGGCTATAGCCTTACCTTTTCATCTACAATTGAGATAAACGAAAAAGATCTATATTGATCAAAATGGAAAGGCTATAGCTTTACTTTTCATTGGAAATAGACATAAGGCAGAAAAGACTTATTTTGATCAAACTGCAAGGGCTATAGCCTTACTTTTTCATCTAACAGTGAGATAAACGAAAAAGATCTATTTTGATCAATCTGGAAAGGCTATAGCCTTACTTTTCATGGAAAATAGACATAAAGCAGAAAAGAGTTATTTTGCTCAAAATGCAAAGGCTATAGCCTTACTTTTTCATCTAAAATTGAGATAAACGAAAAAGATCTATTTTGATCAAAATGCAAAGGCTATAGCCTTACTTTTCATGGACAATAGACATAAAGCAGAAAAGATTTATTTTGATCCAAATGCAGGGGATATACCCATACCTTTTCATCTAAGATTGAGATAAACGACAAAAGGCTTATTTTGGTCAAAATGCAAAGGCTATAGCCTTACCTTTCATGGAAAATAGAGAGAAACCAGATGAACTTATTTTGATGACAATGCAAAGGCTATATCCTTACTTTTCATGGATAATAGACATAAAGCAGAAAAGACTAATTTTGCTCAAAATGCAAAGGCTATAGCCTTACTTTTTCATCTAAAATTGAGATAAAGGAAAAAGATCTATTTTGATCAATATGGAAAGGCTATAGCCTTACTTTTCATGGATAATAGACATAAAGCAGAAAAGACTTATTTTGATCAAACTGCAGGGGATATAGCCATACTTTCTCACCTAAAATTGAGATAAACAACAAAAGGCTTATTTTGATCGAAATGCAAGGGCTATAGCCTTACTTTTCATGGAAAATAGAGAGAAACCAGATGAACATATTTTGATCACAATGCAAAGGCTATAGCCTTACTTTTCATGGAAAATAGACATAAAGCAGAAAAGACTAATTTTGCTCAAAATGCAAAGGCTATAGCCTTACTTTTTCATCTAAAATTGAGATAAATGACAAAAGGCTTATTTGATTAACATGGAAAGACTATAGCCTTATATTCATGGAAAATAGGCATAAAGCGCGAAAGACTTAGTTTGATCAAAATGCAAAGGCTATAGCCTTACTTTTCATGGAAAATAGACATAAAGCAGAAAAGACTTATTTTGCTCAAAATGCAAAGGCTATAGCCTTACTTTTTCATCTAAAATTGAGATAAACGACAAAAGGCTTATTTTGATCAAAATGCAAAGGCTATAGCCTTACTTTTCATGGAAAATAGACATAAACCAGAAACTTACTTTGATCAGAATGCAAAGGCTATAGTCGTACTTGTTCATGGACGATAGAGATAGAGCAGAAAAGACTTATTTTGATCAAAATGCAAAGGCTATAGCCTTACTTTGTCATCTAAAATTGAGATAAACGACAAAAGGCTTATTTTGCTCAAAATGCAAAGGCTATAGTCTTACCTTCTCATGGAAAATAGAGAGAAACCAGAAGAACTTATTATGATCACAATGCAAAGGCTATAGCCCTAATGTTGAGGGAACATGGATATAAACCAGAAAAAGCTTAGTGTTATCAGAATGCAAAGGCTATAGCCCTACGTTTTCATGGAAAATTGAGATGAATGATAAAAAGTCTAATTTGATAAAAATGTAAAGGCTATACCCTTCCTTTTTCATGTAAAATACCGATAAACTAGAGCAGGCTTGTTGTGATCAGACTGCAAAGGCTATAGCCTTACTTTTTCATGGAAAACGGAGATGAACCCGAAACGGCTTACTTTGATAAAACTGCAAGGGCTATAACCTTACTTTTTCATAAAACATAGAGATGAACCAGAAAAGGCTTAGTTTGATCAAAACGCAAAGGCTATAGCCTTTCTTGTTCATGGAAAATAGAGATAAACTAGAAAAGGCTTATTTTCATCAGAATGCAAAAGTTATAGCCTTACTTTGTCATGGAAAATAGAGATGAACAAGAAAAAGCTTAGTTTCATGAAAATGGAAAGGCTATAGTCTTACTTTGAAAGGAAACAACTAAAGCACACAAGACTTATTCTGATAGGAATGTAAAGGCTATAGCCTTACATATTTATGGAAGGTAGAGATAAACAAGAAAAGGCATATTTTGATAAAAATGTAGAGGCTATAGGCTCACCTTTTCATGTACAATAGAGATCAACCAGAAAAAGCTTATTTTGATCAATATGCAAAGGCTATAGCCTTACCATTTCATGGAAAATAGAGATAAACCAGAAACGGCTTAGTCTCATCAATATGCAAAGGCTTTAGCCTCACCTTTGAAGAAAGGAGCTAATCCAGAAAACGCTTATTTTCAAGAAAATCCAAAGGCTATAGCCTTAGTTTTGAGCGCAAAATAGAGATTAACTGGAATAGGCTTATTTTCAACAAAATCCGAAGTTTACCGCCTTTTTTGTCAAGAAAAATAGAGTGAAACCAGAAAAGGCTTATTTTGATCAAAGTGCAAAAGGCTATAGCCTTACCTTTTTATAGCACATAGAGGCAAACCAGAAAAGGGTTATTTTCATGAAGGCTGTTGCTGTTACTTTAAAGGGAAAATAGAGCTAGACTAAAGTAGTAAGTTTATCAAAGCTATGTACAGCCGTACTGTTAAAGGAAAAATAGAGCTATAGCAGAACACACATGTTTTCATCGAATTCCACAGGCTATATTCTTTCATTTGAAGGCAAAGAAAGATCTAAACTAAAGCAGACGTATTTTCTTTAAAATCCAAGACAATAACACTAACTCTTTAGCCAGAATAGCCAAACTAGAACAGACTTGTTTTCATCAGAAGCCAAAGGCTATGGCCATATCTTTGAAAGAGTTAAGCCAAAGGAGACTTGTTTTTATCAAATTTAAATGGTAATGACCTCAGTTTTCAAGGCAATGTAGAGCTAAATCGAAAGAGATTTATTTTTATCAAACTCCCATGGCTATCGACTTACTTTTGAATGCAAAATAGAGGTCAACTAAAATAGTCCTATTTCATTAAAATCTGAAGGTTATAATTTTACTTTTGAAAAGAAAATAGAACTAAACTAACACAGTGTTATTCTCATTAAAATCGAAAGGCCTTAATTTTGAATGCACAGTAGAGCTCCGCTAACACAGTCGTATTTTGATTAAAATCGATAGGTTATAGCCTGAGATTTGAAGGAAAAATGGCGCTGAACTAAAACAGAAGTTTTCTCATTAAGATCCAAAGGCTATCACCTTAATTTTGAAGCAAAGTGGAGCTAGAATGAGGCACCTACAGTGAAGAGAACATCTTCACCAAGGTTTGCTAATGATATCTTCAAAAGGCTAAGAATGCTTCAATACTCGACCAAGAAAATTCAGAAGACAGCAAAGAAAAATAAAAGTGCATGTAATTAAAGGTTTATTCACATGACGTCAGTTCAAGATCAACTCGTGATAACAAGGTCTGTGTATATCCAAAATGTGCGGGTCAAACTTTAAGTAGAAATGGGAAAATAAGATGTCATGTAGCTCAAGGCCTCTTTTAACATTGCTACGAGTGGTGTATCTACCCCCCAGTAGGCCCTTTTCCTGCCCCACCAGTAAGCACATATATCAATAATTTGCCCCAATCGTTGGCCCCCTCTTGTGTCATATGCAGACATTGCTGGTAGAATTCGTCAAACAATTAGAAAGGGGTGTAGAGCAGTTGCCTCTAGAAACAGAAAATTAATATAAATTGCTCATCTGATATCGAAGCAAAGGCTGTCAAACGAAGTTTTAGCAAATCTCCTTGCAAAGGGACACCTTCCGACGTTTCTGCCTGTAATTCTAGAGTTTTGTCAAAGGGGCAAGCCTCCATTCTCTCCCATTTCAATTGTGGGAGAAATCCTATCATGTAATAGTGTAAAGCTTCAGCATATCTACTTCCTATCTGTATGAGCATGGGCCACTCCTCATGTTCTGCCCACTTGCCAAGATTTCTTAAAAGAGGTCCCGATGTAGTTCTTTGCTGCATAGCAAAGCACAACTGTGACTGTAAGTTTGACTGACTAAATGAGTAAACAAAAAGAAGGTAATAACCGTATTTCCTTCATAAGCCATCCTCTTGAGAGGCTCGCTTATTCAAAGAGAGCGCTAATTCAAGGAGAAGACCTATTTATGGGGAGCGCTTAATCAGGGAGGCACCTATTCAAGGAAGTACGTAAAAACAAAATTTAATTACATAAAAAATCATGTGGTAGGTCAAGTTAGAGTATCACGTTTTATAGTAAATGGGTTTGGTGTACTTTCTGTGGGCTGAAACCCAATGTCAGCTTGATATGTTTGAAATGAGGGGTTGGAAGTTTACTTCTTGAAAACACGGACTCGAATCGACGGTTGGAAATCACGGTGTAAGTGTTTAGTGCGGCTCAAAATATGCTGTTGGAAGTAAAACACCACGTGACGTTATAACTCTAGATCACATCCACCATCTGGCAATTTTACTCAGTTGCACTGGCCATAACATGGATAACGGGTCATTCATCCTTTACTTAACATCTCTTACAGTGATGGAGGGTACCTTGACTGGCTACGGAAGTGTTTAGTTCATATTACGGTATGCTACAGAACGTTACGAAAGAGGGAGGGATGGTCTTAGCCCCTAAGTACATATAATTCCAACCCAACAGCAGTGGGGCTAAGGCAAATAAAGGGCTTAAAAAAGGGCTGAATGCTTTCCTCGAGATTGGAGCTTAGAGGAAAATAATATGATTGAGGGGTAAAACGATAAGGTACTGACACTTGTCAATGATAAAAACTTCGAGGAATACTTTTTATAAAAGAGCTGATCCAGTCAATAACACTAAAATCAACATGCTATAAAGCCAAGACGTTACCCAAGAACTAAATCAGTATGGTTTAACGGCACATTAAAGAGAATAACTAGCATAGCAGGGTTGCCACTACTATTTCAGGAAAAAATTCCTTGAACCTCCCTGATATTTTCATTAAAATGATATTCATTTTCCCTCGAATTTCCATGATATTCTAACAACCCATACTTATTTTTTCATCATTTCATTGGACACATATGAGGTATCGGAGAGCTTTGAACCTGTTTTTTTCGTTAACATTTTTGGTTTCATAACAAAACGAAACTGCATTTCAAAATGACTGTTTAGAACAAAATGATATACAAAAGGGTAAAATTTGGTAGCAATCACACTCAAATGGATGCAAGACTGAGCATGGAGAAAGTCACTGCTCTGAAATGAAACAATTAGAAACTTAAAAGCTCCCTGATTTTCCTTGATTTTCTAAACAATCTCTCATTTTCCCTGATTTTCCCTGATTTGGTGTCAACCCTGCATAGGCCACCAACATACTAAATTTTACCGAACAAAGTTATGGGCATAAAGTTCTTAAAAAGTCAAGCTGGACATGGACCCAAACACCGGACAGCAGAAGACTTTTCATAATAGCAAATCTTAAAGATTCTTGTACAATATGAAAATAGTTCTGCTATAGAGTTAAACCTGCTCGCGATTCTGCAAAGTAATCTTGCTGCAAGCGAAGGCATCTACAGGAAGTCACTACGTGGGATGTGTATAGCCACTACACCTATCTAACAAGACCCAAAGAATTTGTTCTCAATGTCACATAACCATACGTGGCTTTAACTTAAAAGATCCTCTCTTTAGCTGGGTCTAGAGTAGTGAGGCCAAGCAGTGGGAATGAAATGACAAGTCTTTGGAGCCATGCATGGGCCAATAAATCTAAAAATGTAATTGAACCAACTACGTCATAATGTCCCACGTCTGCAAGCCTTAACTTTAATAGTAATAATATCAAGAACCAGGCCTGGGTAAAATAAACAACTAAAAATAATGAAGCAATTTGGCAAAAGAAAACTAATTGAGCTGAAGGTACATCCTTTATAAGGTACTCTGAAAAGGGAAAGTTACGTTAAGCAGGAATGCCTTAGTCCCTTAACTCCGTACTCGCAAGGTGACTTTTACTGCCTAAATGAGTTAAGGGTACCAGTGCTAAGCCCAAGCTGTATTCCGAAAGCATCCCAACTGTCACACTGTCTTGATAGGTAAACAAGATGAATGTTCAAAGCTACCTAGCTTAAACTTTGCTTGAATTTGGAAGTCTTCATACGCTAACACTGCGTGAAGTACAAGACATTATTGTAGTGCATCACTCATTATTGAAAACAAGGACGTAGAAAGCATGCAAAGTGGGTGACACATGCATTGACGGGGGATTTCACCTATAAAAAAGGCAACTATATAACGTAGAAAGGCTCATTCTATATGCAAATTTGTGAAAAGTGGGGGGGGGCACGTGCCTCCTGTGCCTCTGGTTCCTCCCTCCATGCTTGCAAATGGTAGCTACTGCAAGGGGGCCTAGATCAATTTGCAACTAATCCAAGAATACAAACGAGGCAGATAATAATCCACATAGCGTTTCTACCCCTAATATTGCAAAATTTGAAGTAAACATGCTTTGGAGGGGGGGAGAGGGGAGTGTCCATCCTACACGACTGATATCCCAAAATAGAGGACAAAGACCCTTGAGTTATATCATCAACAAAAAGGGCTGATCTGACTGAGTCAAGTATAATTACGAGAGTAAAGACTACAGCATAGACTAGTGTGTCTCAACGTCATCTATACATATCATATACGTCGATTACAGTACGTGATTGTATCGCCAAGATGCGACGAATTATAGAAAGCCCCAATCAGAAACGCGAATCACACTACCTACATGCAACATTAAATAACAGCTAACTAACGAACATAAAAATCATTAATTCAAACAAAGAACAAAAGCAATTCTTGATCAACTAGCAATTAACCGAACTCGAAATGATACAAAATTGTCAGCAGGAGTGGGTGATGGGTCGGGAGAGGATAATAATAAAATGTAAATGGTTGCTCGGTGCGTAAAAAGGACCAGGTTCTTTCATTAAGAAATAGGTATCAATCTATTGCTCAAAGCATGCAGTCTCTAATTGGTGATAGCAGGTCTACGAGTGACCAATCGCACAAATTCAACATGAAAGATTAGAAGTCAACTTAAGACATTGAGAAAATTAAGCTTTGCACAGCATCAAATGGACGTTGATTTAGTAGGAGTTAAGAGCAAATCTGACGTAGATTTAGATGCTAGTGAAACATTGTCGCACCCTACAAATAAAGCAGAGGCAACGCTATCCTACAAGGATTGCTTGCTTATAGGGGATTCGTCAATAACAGGTTAAAACATCTGTCAAATTTTGAAGTGTATTAAATATATAAAGAAGGGTACAATATCTTTCCAAGAAGCTGCCTACATAAAACTCATAATTTGTAATACATTCTAAATGAACCTCCTTCCTTAATCAACACAATCACCGTATCAATCAAAAGTGCTCAATAATAAAATAGTGCTCGCTCCCTGAGGAAAGCGGTGGAGGGAGGGGACTAATAGCGACGCACGCTGGGATTATGATGTATTGTCTAAGTACCAGACTTAACAACGACAAGGAGCTTATAGCTTTCTTCAGCATTTCTGTACAACCCTTGATAAAAACGTCATTATAGAGAGCAAGGATCCTTAAAAGAGCATCTTGAAGTATATCAAGCAATCAAAGTTACACTTCTATGTCCTCAATCAATCTTTAGCATTTAAATGTCAGTGAAGTGACATCCGGACTAGTTATCAAGTACACAGCCAAACAGGGGCTGCTTTACTCTGGTGGTATGTTCCCTGTGACTATGTCTTAAGCTGCGTAGCTTAATGTAGTCGCTTGAAAAGATATGTTTGTAAATCAAAGCCAAAACGCTGCTACATTAGCAAAATGCAACATCTAATTCCAGGCAGAGATGTGCATTGAAAAAGATAATCTTTGATCGAGTGTAACATGGTCTACAAGAATATACCATTTATTTCCATTTCAAGGGATCATTAGGACACGGATTTTCTCCTGTTAAAAGAAACACAATAAAGCTTCCTAGCTCAATGAAGCAATATGTATATACGTCAGCATTATTTTTAAGCCATGATCAGTTTGGCGAGAATCTAACAATACAATTTACCATCAATATGATCTCTTAAAATAAGATGAACTATTGTCCTAATTCTACAATGAAATTATATTTTCCTCCTTAAAGCAGATAATCTAATTCAATTTCTATTCAATTAAAGAACTGCGTTTATTCTCAGGGCACCCGCGGGTACTCACATGTCCTCTCAGGTTACTCTCGGTAGCACCCTTAGGAATGTCCTTGATTTTGACGCAGTAATGGCCTAAGCTTCTGACAAAATCAACTTCATTGGTTGCTATAAACTTCTGCATTCTGCATTGCAGGACGTGTTCTGCTCCAGCAGTGGATTCTATAGTCAAAACTGTTGCTATAAGGCAGCTTAAAGTTTAAGCGATTTTTTTACATATTTAATACCAACTTATGTCTAACTTCTTTCACACAGTCAAACCCTTATGGAGCAAACTATTCCAAACCGTCGAACGTGTAGCAGTGTTTCCATACTATAAAATCAATGCGCAGAAACAATGCGCAACAACTCGGTCATGAGTGCAGTTCCGCTACATGACATTACCAATAAATGTTCATGCCTTTACAATGGCATAACACTATGTGGCACAACCAATAAGAGGCACCACTAATAAGAGGCAACACCAATAAGAGGCAATACCAATAAGAGGCAACACCATTAAGAGGCAACACCATTAAGAGGCACTACCGTTATGAGGCAACACCATTATAAGGAGCAAGTGTAAACTGAATTTCACTGGGTGGTGCCATCACAAAGACAAATCATGGCAATCGATCGTTAATTGTCAGCTCCTTGGATAAAAACTCAAAATGATTTTGTAAGTTTTGCTCTACGCGGCATCTGCTATCCAATTCAATTAAAAAAGCCAAAAGCACACTATGGATATGACGTCATAAATGAGCACCGATGGGGATGACTGTGTGTATACTGAAATAAAATCATAAACTCAACTGATAAGCTTCATCAAATAAACTGCACTGAAAAAGAAAACTTTCCTCGTAAACCAAAGCTGTCTTTTCGCCTCAAATTACATTGAGACATCTTTTCAAACAAAACGCAAAAACAATCTGCCCATTACGCATGTCTATGGAAGCTCTGCAATAGGTATGTTAATATAGCATTGAACCCTGCACCGTCTAAATCACATCGTCGACAAAGACTCCAACTTCAGAAAAATATGATAATACTCTTCAACCAACACTGCTTCCAGTTTTAAATCTAATGTCTTGACGACAGGCGGCAGGCATGCTTTTCTGCGTAAGAGAAAGAGATGACGTTATTTATTTTGACAGCATGGCAAGATTGCAGATAATAGTACACTGTAATTATAACTTGTTATGTATATTATATATATATATATATATATATATATATATATATATATATATATATATATATATATATATATATATATATATATATATATATATATATATATATATATATATATATATATATATATATATATATATATTTATATTTATATATATATAGTGACGGCTTGCGGCGTTATTAGTCTAATAACAGTTGGTTTCCCGATTTTCTAGTCTCCTCATGATTTTAACCAAATCCTTTCATTTCGGTTGCTTGGTTTCATGTGCGACTGCAACTTGCATTGAGTCACAATTGCTATTAGTTACAACAGTGCCCGTACCAGCCTTCCGCAATATGTTATTAGCCTCCAATTTCTAACAACACCCAGAGGCCGCTGCACAGTTAACTTCGCTGAAAAAGACATCCACTATAAATCAACACGGTCTGCGTATAAGGGTATTTCTGAATTTTATCCTTTCTATTAACTGGAAGAAGTATAACGCATGAACGAAGACTAACTATAGAAATGGATGGAAGGAATTGGTCGAAAGGTTTATTCGAAAAGGTTTATTAAACATATATATTTGTTTGCCATGCCTCGTGATGGTATATTTGCACAAGGCTAGAATTACCGCAATGTTTTCAATAAGTATTGTAGCAACAGCTTCTTTTCTACATGCCTCGAAGCATAAAGGGCACTCTTCATACCCTCAAAAGAAGGCAGAACTACGAAGAGTACAGCTAGGAAAGCCTCCTCTGACTGTGGTTGCCGACATAAGAGCAGCTGAAGTTTTAACGGCTCTAACCTATCCGCAAGTCCATTATTGGGGCCTACTTTCTAACAACTGGTGACTGAAAAGCGCCGGGTATCAAAGCCGTCAAATGAAACACAAGCCAGAGCAAGCCTCAACCACGTCCCTCTGCTCGTGAATCGCCAAACTGGCAGTAGCCAACAGGGAAGAAATGCAACACAGAAAGTTGCTCGAATCACTGTCATTCATCAATATAAATTTAACTCTAATAACAACTTATTTCTGCTGGCAGCCGCCACTGTATAAATATATATTATATATATATATATATATATATATATATATATATATATATATATATATATATATATATATATATATATATATATATATATATATATATATATATATATATATATATATATATATATATATATATATATATATATATATATATATATATATATGAAAACCAGCAATGCTGAAGGGCAACCCTCCGAAAATATTTAAAAATGAAATGAAATTGTCTAAAGTTCAATGGTCATTATTGCTAAATTTGATAATACATCAAGACTTGATTCAACAGGAATGCATGGCATGCTAGGGGCGCGAACTTAGCGAACATCTCGTGTGATGCTCCCAAATGATCATTAGTGGCCCTTTCTTAGACACAAGTCGGCTCCATTCTCAGACTAAGCCCAAACGTCATAAAAGGTCCATTTTACATCCCATAAATTTAGAAGAATAAGTAGCTATTATACATGTTGAAATATGCACTAAGATATAGCTAATAAAACAAAATGAAGCACAGTTTTGGATGCAATATTGCGACAGAAAAACTCTACTTAAACACAATAGTAACGCAATAATAACGAATGTAAACAATGGAGAAACGAAATGAGAAGGAATAACATCATATTCCAGTATAACTGAACCTCATTATCTACCCTGTCGGGGAAACGAATGAAAATAATAAACGCCTCACCTTTTATAATTAATTTTCTTCTACACGGTCGGCTTCTTCACCCCTAGCATTGTTATTCTCCTCTGCACTAACCACAGCGGGGTTATCAGAACTTTCCTGCTCTTCCTCTACGGAGGAATTAGTCTCGGTCTCTTTCTGAGAACTACTGGATTCATTCGCCAGTTTGGAATTAGTAGGCTTCGATGCTTTGTTCTGATTTTGTGGACTATTTCCTGGTGACGTTCTCGCAGAAGTGGTAACTTGTACACTAGTAGTGTTTGCGCTAGATTTTGACGCATAAGATTCCTTCACAGCTGTACTCGCTTGTCCACTCTGAGAGCTAGTCTTGACAGTCTTTGGACCTGAATCAGATACACTACGCATATCCCGTTGTTGCTTCTGCGATTTCCCTGTCACTCCAGATTTGTCTACAACGTCAACATCCTTTTTCTGATTCTCCTCATTTGATTTTGGATTACTACTCCTGCTTGCCTTTTGAGCTTCGTCCGGCTTATTAGAAGACTTCTTGTCTTCCTTACCTTTTGTAGCAGCCTCAGTTGGAGACTTGGAAGATGATGGTAATCGAGGTTTCTGTGCCATCTGCGCATAGCTTGGTCGCATGCTTGCATTTAAATCCTACAAAACAAGTAAGAAAAATTGTGAATTTCAAACCTATGTCGAATCACATTAGGAAATGACTTTTATGGAAACTTTGAAAGCTGATTCAAATGCCGTATTTCCGATAAAGAATGCAGAACTTCTGGGCAAACAATTGCAACGAACGCCGCGTTAAAAATTTAACATTATGAACGAAGATTATGATGGAAACAGTGATATTGACATTCTTTGATATTCTGTATTCTGTGAACATATAATTTTTGAATTCTAACTTTTTAAACACAGTTTTTCTCACGCTTATATGGGAAAAGAGAGCATTGTACAAAGTTTCATTTTTCATTTCTTAATGAACGCCGCACCCTAATAAGCGTCGTATCGCGAAGTTCGGTTTTGTAAAGAACGCCGGGGTGTTCTTTTGAGAAAATGCGGTAGTCCTGCTATGGGATTAGAAACGATGAACTCCAAATCTCTACATGCATTTGCCTTGTAATTCCTTGATCTTTTTGAAGTCATGCTCTCCTCGATCTAGCTTGACTCAATTGGAAAGCGACGGCAAGCAACGTAAAGCAATAATAACAACGTATTTATCTTAAGTTGGCATTTTAGCTAGCTTTACATGATAGAAATGCGACCTAATTCAAATCAATTATTCAGAATTCAAAGATAAAACGAAAAACTAATATACATTACAAAGCATAAAACTAACAGCTCTTTTCAATAAACATGGGCTATAGGGAATCCCAATTGGGGATGCAGCCTCCCAGTACTTTCTAAGTAGCAGTTTAATAACGAACAATAATCCCATATTGTGTGAAAGACACTCTGCGGCCCTGTGTAACATTAGCGCACTTTGAGATTTAAAATCCTTTCATCCTAAAATAATGGAACTAAACAAGGTCTTAAAATCACTGCAGATTAAGTCAAGAAACACTCTTTTCTACATCAGAATATCTAATCTTTTGCTGAGATCTAATGTTATTAAATTTTCATGACTTTGAGCAAAAGATTATTTTTACATTATTCCTACCTAACAAAGCGTCGTTTGGACAGAAAATGAAAGAAAAATATTCAAATCTTTGTTGATGTCTCACTTCATCATAAAACAAATCAAGAGCGGAACAGACCAATAAATATTGCATCGATAGTGGAGAAGATACACTCGACTCTCGATTTTACCTCCGTTTCCCCCAATTTCTTGGGGCTTGGGGGTGCATCTGAGAAGACTTTTAGTTCTGGCACAAGCATTTAGGACCGGATGCCCTTCCTGACGTCACCAATGGTCTGCGGTGGGCATCGAACCCAGGACCACGTTGGTGGTCTGAGTCGAGTGCATTACCGCTAGGCCACGGCTGTTCAGTGCAAAAGGTACACTAGAAGTAGTATTTTAACTTGGATACAAAAAATTCTTAAGTATGGCTGGAGCTTAAGCCTTGCTTTATTCTTAAGAATATTCCTAAATTTCAGGGATTTTGAGTTTCGATATTTTTATAAACTTTACTTTTAAAAAAGGGGTGAAGTTCATTTCACCGCAAATTTGAGCAATGAGAATGTTAAAATTCCCCATTTTCGGAGGTTTTTAGCTGCGTGAACATCTCAACACGTCCTATGCTTTGGATGCACCAGAACAAATGACATGTTGTTTGGAATGAATAGGAACTACGTTGGACACACAAAGGCAAGTGAAAACAGGAATACCTGCAAGGGAGGTGTTCTGCATGGAGGAGGTGTGGATGCCTGTCCATTGAGAGGTATTTCACTGAAAGAAAGAACATTCTATTAACACAGTGCTGATTGGTGACTTAAAATTATAGAGAAACTAGACATCGCGTTTTTAATGCAAATCATTACTAAATGGTTTATTCAAAAAATTCTAGCTCTAGAGATCTAGCTGCTGGAGATTACCTCATACACAATTTTTTTATAAGAAAACCACCATTTTGCCCGAGCCTCAATTTCTGAACTTTTCCCGAATTTGAGCTTGAGATTTTCTTAAAATTTTCTTGACTTTTACTGCGATAAACTGGCTAAAATGGGTTACCCTTTCTCTGTTAACCTTATACACTCTAATTTGAATTCTATCTTTAACATGTTGGATGTAATAATGATGCTATATCGATTTTGGCCAACAAAAACATACAACTTGGGAAATTGACCCTTGCAACTTTCTTAAGATTTTGGCCATTTAAGCCTCAATTTCTTACAGACCTTTTCTTACAACAAAACGTGTAGCTCAATAAAATGCAACAACGGATCGTACACATCCTGCCTAATTTCTGCTTTCCTGACCTTTTCTCTTGAAAATAAAGGTGTTTTTCTTGAATAAATATCAGAATTGCATAATATTCTTCCTGACCAATCCGTGTTACAGATAATGTGACTGACCCGTCTTTTAAAACTATGATTCTAATGCTGTACTCAATTAGTATCTTGTAAGCAAATAACAGTTGGATTGCTTGTTTTGTCATGTGTATGCAATGTGTCCATTGAGTTGCCCATTTAGCATCAAAGAATTCATTTGCACGCATGGTGAAAATTCTTGACTTTTTCCTGACTGTCTCCAAATTTCAATAAATTTCTTGACATTTACCGACTGCCCTCCAAAAACACAACTTTTTCCTAATTTTCTATGACCGTATGAGCGCTGAACAATATATTTGATCTAATGTTATTTATAATCCTACGCACACTATTTATAGTCTAAGCTAATATCACCGTCCTAATCAAGAGAAACGTATGAAGTTGCAATTAGCGAGAGCAAAGAATAAGTAGTCATTTTCAAATACTACGAACTGGATTTGAAAACATCTTGATAAGGAAAACTCATTTTTCCTGGCCTAAGGGCACTTCCAAATTATTACTACCAGCTGATTCAAACTATATTTAATGAATGTCGTGCAAGACCACCGGCTAGTCAAATAGCGTGGTTGAGATTACGGCGCCAAAAGTACAAGCCTCAAATGATGAAGCGGTGCGTGGCCCGATGTAAAACTTGAGAGTGTGGTGAAACACAAGCAAAGATGCAGTGAAAATGAAACAGCATACACACTTTTTTATAGGAACAGTAAAATTGAGGTTCGGGCTGGCTGCTCTAAATTTTCCCAAATTTTTGAGGCACAATTGTTATTAACTTGATTTCAAATAAGTAGCATGTAGGCCATATAGACATACATAGACAGACAAAATAAAAGACAACATTGGATGTTTTTACGTTTGAGAGCCAAATGTTACAGCCAAGATGATCTCTGTTGCATATTAATGTCTTTTATTGAAAAAAGTGTATAAACAATTATAAATAGACAATGTTAGCACAGTATCTAGTTTCACTAGTAGCAACTAATTTGCGAAAATCAAAGAAGAAAAGCGTCAAAGCAGTCAATTCTCCTCAGTTAACAAGGAAAGGACGTTTCGTGTCCATTTGTTAGTGGAAAGCTTCTGCACCGTTTCCCAAGAATACATTTTACGACAAGGCTTCAGGCTGTTTTGTTCGTAATTTGTTCATAATTTTCACCAAATTTCAGGCTCGTGTTCTTATAAAATAGTTCTTATAAAAAAAAGAGGGTAATACCTTGGAGACTCTTCAACTTTCTGAACCTGCAAAATAAAAAATGTCGACTTGACCATTGCAACCGTACGTTATGTAAAAACAACATTTTCTTAACTTACGGTAAGTATAGTTATTTAATTTGTAAGTTATAGATAGTTTATTGTTATACATATTTAGTAAATTTTTGGCCTTAATTATCTCTAAGGAGTTATTTCCTAAGCCAAAAGGACATAAATTTATAGTTATCACTATAAACATGTATATGAACTTCTTTTTAACAGTGTGGTGACATCTACCAGACATTTACGAATCAAGGAGACGGGGGTATGATCTGGGGTGGCAGGGCAAAACCAAAGGGCCTAGGAAATTTCGCTAAAGATGGCCTAGTCTAATCTGACCCCCTAATTGCCCAGTGATTATAGATAAACAAGATACAAGCATTTCCTCAGTTTATCCCTAAGGAGCCCATATACCTAAACTCATATTTCCAGGAACTGTTGGGACCATAGAAAACATTTCCCAGAGTCCCATTGGGGGTCACTACCACTTGGTGTGATCATGTGTGATACGACTTCATTATGAAAACGAGGTATGCAAAAGAATTGCAACTGGCCAAGAATCAAAACTCACTTGCAAAACAAATTTGATAACCAAATACAGAATTAGGATAACCAAATACAGAATTAGGATAACCAAATACAGAATTAGGATAACCAAATACAGAATTAGGATAACCAAATACAGAATTAGGACTACTGTCAATAACTCATAAATTTCTATAATAAAACAGACGCCCTACCATGCTCGATTCTCTGTTAACGTAAGATGAATTTAACAGCATGAAAAACCCGACCTCAATAACCTCAACCATTCAACAATTAGAAATCCTATCCAATTTGACAGATAAAAAAAGAACCTCGGAAGCCTTTGAGAGTTGATTGTACTGAATGAAGAAAGAAGAATGGCGCAATAAAGGTAATTGTGTAAAATCGTAGGGAAGTAAGGACAAGGATACGTAGGGGAGGGGGTGAAAATTCAGTCGAAGGGTCCAACCCTTCATATACTAATACCGTTAAAATTTCTTTAAAAATAATGATATCTTTCACGTTACCTGTGTTACCTGTGTTTCTTCGGACAGTTCGACATTCTGGAGAGCATTTGTGGCTAAATCCTATGGGGAAAAGATGCTAATGAGACTCGAAAAACGCAAGAAACCTTACAATGAAAAAGATGGAAAACAAGTTAGTTGTTTATTCATTGAGTTTCTGAGTGAAAAGGTAAAAAATGGTTTTCCGTAGAAAGGAATGAGTACGTATGACACAGCAAAAAAGCAAAAGTTTGAACTGCAGGGAAAAATCTAGTAAGCAAATGAACGAAACAACGTGTAGACGACTGGCATTCAGAAAGCATCAATGAAGTCACTTGCAGTCGTATAGCACGTGACATGAGATGACAGCGCATTGCATGATAATTGATGAGGTCAACATGAAGTAATTGAAAGTTTAATGATGGGAAATCTTTCATGGCAGAAAAGAGGTGAACATCAAATACAATGCGGTAAAAGTAGTGGTCTGATCAAAAACAAACACAAGTTCCTGCCAATTCTACACGGCGAACAATAAAAAGAAGTTGAATGGATGAGGATATTTTCTTCTCCGAATAAGCTATACTCAGACATAGACCGGTTTCATTAATTTTTAACGAATAGCACCTGATCTTGAGGTAGGTTGTTAAAACTAGCTGGTATTACCGATCAATAGGTGATTTAAAGCACAAACAGAAAACAGCAAAATCTAGACATTTGTACTTAATACAACGTGACTGACGATAAAGTGATGCAAAGAAATGCAACACAGGACTGTTGAATAGAACAACAGACACGTGTGTATTTAGAAACAAGAGCTCCTAACAAGAAAGACTTCCAAATACAGCTTTATGTCTACCAATATATGTACATAATCAAAAACGTGTCTTTTATGCTGTTTGCCTGTTGTCTGAGTCAAACTGGCGCCTAAGTCTTACTGATAAACTGTACAGTCACACTAAATCACTTCATACTAGCAACGTAGTGGGTAACTCTTCACTAGCAAATCTGTCACCTACTTAAGTTGCCGAACATATGAACATAAGGTAGAGTAAGTACCTGAAAAACTGTTCATTTACTTATGCATTCATTAACACATTCATTACATCATTAATACACTGACACTGTAATTCTAATTAAAACAGTCACATTTACTCGCCTTTCATCCATTACTTCATTCAATCATTAAGATATCCATCCATTCATTGCATGTTCAAACTATAAAAATCCTATACGACTTTCTATACGCAGCTTAAAACATCTTAATTACAACTATATTGCAGACCCCATTCAAAACATATCGTGCCTGCGAGTGCAGATCTAAGGTAAAATGTGCCTGCAGATGTAAATAGACGGCACCAGATGGTCAGAAACAGATTTGGATTAAAGTGGTTGGAAAATACGAAGTGCAGGATTTTGTGTCTGTGTGCGGTGCTCAATCAAATCGAAGAGCTCTAGTATATTGCTACAATCAAGGTCAAAAGTAGAATTCTAATGGGGAAAAACAATTGGAAAATATCCAGAAGATACCTTCAAGCTTGCAGTATGCATTTGTTTATCCTACAAAAAATAGTGGGTAACTATCAGTTGCACTAATCAGAGTTCAAAAGAGCTAAAAAATATGTAACCCAGAAGAATCAGAAAAAGTCTCAAGATAATTTCCTGAATAAATCGGCCACTGAAAATCCTCTCTCCGAAGAATTGATAAGTGTATGAGGAGTTTTCTTCTAAAATGCACAAGTTTAGGCAGTCTTAAAAACATAAAATAAATCCAAAGAATTTTTATGGAGATTAAGGAGTGGCACAAGCCCTGAATCACGTACACGCCTATAGCACACTTTGCACTTACCATAATAGCTCTCCTACACGACCTGACTTCAAAACTGCTACAGTTGTTATCAGAAATATTAAATATGTAACTACAATTGTAACAATAAAAAAATTTGCAGAGGTGCAAATGCAATTAAGGTAAAAAATAAGGTAATGGTAATCCCATATACCAGCGTACGTAGGGGAGTGCCTGTTAAAGAGGACACTTATCCTGAGCAATCTGCATGTGAGATAGGGTGGCCAGTTCCTTTCTTCGCCGCCTTTATCTCTCCAGTGTTGCCACCAGGTATCCATTTGCTGCTAGGTGGGCAGTGGGCGAGCATTCAGTCAGGGCATCGAGTCAGACTCGAACCTAGACTTTCCGCATGGGAGGCATGCGCTCTAACCACTATGCTACCTCGCCCCCAATGAAGGTATAAAGGTGAAATATGAAGCTATGATATCCTCCTAATCCAGCGTTTCTCACATAGTGGGGTGCGATGTAATGCTAAAAGGGACGCGCACGACCCCGGGGAGCAT
The DNA here is from genome assembly GCA_900291935.2 of Cassiopea xamachana. Classification (NCBI taxonomy): domain Eukaryota; kingdom Metazoa; phylum Cnidaria; class Scyphozoa; order Rhizostomeae; family Cassiopeidae; genus Cassiopea; species Cassiopea xamachana. Next base: position 2,738,671 of record OLMO02000301.1, read on the forward strand.
GTATTTTAATGTAATTTATAAATATAGTGATCTAAATCTAGTGAGAGTTGGAAGGGGGGGGGG
>OLMO02000301.1:2738743-2771114 GCA_900291935.2 Cassiopea xamachana
GCTCGAAATCCATATTGATACATTTGCTATAAGAAACTACAGCAATCCTCACAGCTCTTTACGAGAAACTACAAATAATATGACGCTTACGTTTGGTGAGCTAGGGCTTGGCAAAGCTGGAAAGTTTTCGGGAGCCAAATCAATATTTAAGTTGTGAACTTCACTGCCCATTGGGAAATTCTGTTCCATCTGTTTCCTTTCACGTTCTCTCAGCCGCTGTAACAAAACAATATTGATGGGTTAAATAACTAAACACATTTTTCAAATAATTCAATAGTCATATTGCCATTCTATAATATGCTCCATTCCTTAAGTAGTCCTACTTCCATCAAACAATGAGTTAACATATAAAGCAAAGACACACTCCAACTGCTAGTTACAAAGATGCTATCAATCTGAAACAGAGGTTGCCATTGTACTGAAATAAAAACAACAGCAACAACAATACTTCTCTACTGCTTAGAGCCCTGCCGTGAGCAATCGTGCGAATGTCAAATCAACAAGAAGCTAGTACACTGTGCGGTGTATTTCAACCAGATCAAAACCGTTTGTTCTTGAAAATCTAAAGCATAATGCCCTTTTGCTGCTACTCAAACTCACTTTAAAATTCTAGCCAAACTTAAGTACATGAAATTTAAATTCATAATAAACCATAAATACACCTTTCTTTTGTAAGAAAACCATCATTTTGCCTGAGTCTCAATTTACTTAACTTTTCCCGAAATTGACCTGACATTTTCTCAAAGTTTTCCTAACTTTTACTGAAATAAACTGGCTACAATGGTTTACACTTTCATTGCTTATCGTGTGTACTCGAAATTGAATTCCATCTTTAACATTTTGAATTTAATAATGACGAAATATCGATTTTTGGCTAACATAAACACTTAATTTTGGAAATTGACCCTTGTGATTTTCTAAAGATTGTCCTAGGATTGTGGCCATTTGAGCCTCATTTTCTTATAAACATTTTTCATAACACAAGTGTAAATGTAAGTAAATATAAAAAATCAACCTGAAATCGTGGGACAAGCTCTTCTCTTTTATTTCTTATTGGGTGCATCCTCTTCATGTACATATCATTATTATCTTTCTGATGATAGCCATTCCCACTTCCTCGATAACTGCCTGATGGTCTCCGTGAGCCACCCGCGCTGGATGAACGATCCTCCTTATCCTGTAGCCTTTCTCCATTGTCTGCTTTAACAAAGTTCTTTGTTTGCATTCTTTGCTTCGGGGGGTAAAATGTCCTTGGTCCATTCATAGGAACTAAAGAAAAGGAAGCAAAGCTTTCAAGTAAACTAGTAACTTCAGATCAGTGGCGTATCAGAAGTAGCTTGGGGATAGGAAAACTCCAAACGCCCCCAAGCTTTGAGACACTAGAGGGGACCCTCAGCGATATTCAAGTGATAAATTTTATTGCATTATGTGGGGTGAAAATAATGATGCCCCAGTTTTACTGAATTCATAAGAACCCTGAAAGTCCCTATTATGCGACTGCTTCAGACACTTATACGATGAAAATGAATTAACTTAAACAAAGCATAAGGAGTCAAAAACTGTGCCCAACTTTCCTGCTTTCCTCAACATTCCCAAATATCAAACAAATGACAATTTCTATGCAAAAGAAACAAATGAAGCAAATTCTTCTTCTAAAGACTCAAAATGCTTAAAAGTAAGTCTAGGTGTTCTTGAATTAAAAAAATAATTATTTTCCAGACATATTTAACTTGGCATTACGTTGATAGCATTACGTTGATAGCATTTCACTTATTTAATTGCAGTAGATATCCACCACTACATCCCTTCTCCCTCTATTCTTTCTATCTCTACCCCTCATTTTCTACCCTTCTCCTTTGGCCTCCCTCTTTTCTACCCCTCAAAACCCCGCGTGCACCAAAAGTTCAATTTTTTTCAATAGCTGAAAGAATCACTCACTTGGTTTGACGAAACCTGGAGACGTTGGAATAATCTGAAAGAAATAAAATCGCCAATACTTTAATATGTACAGTCACTGACGGCTAATTTCTATCAAAAACACTGTTTACACAACATTCCTATAATCATGAATCTCAAATTTCAGATTTAAAAATTCATCGATTTCACTTCAAAACTGAGTGAAATTAGTGATTGAATAATTAAGTACTCTGGCACCGGATCGTAAGGGTATAATAAGGAGGGGGTTAGCATTTTTGCTAAAAAAGGAGAAATTGGGGTATGTTGTTAATATATGGTGGGGGGGGGGGTAAATGTGTAATAGACAGTATGGGGACCAAAACATTTAAAAACTATTGCAATTAGTTGTTAACATTGTATAAGCATAGGGTAAATAATTTGTTTTGATTTCCTTACTTGTTAATTTTGATTTGCGTTCAAAAAGTCAATGTATTATTTTTACTTGTCCTTTTTAAAACTATGACTTTAGGTTAGTAAACTGGGAGGTTGGATATTTTTAAAAATAGCTTAGTTGGAAGATATTCAAAAATCTGCAATCGGGGTAAAATTTCCAATCTGCAACCTGGGTGAAAAACAAATGGAAATGGGCGGTGAAATTTTCAAAAATCCGCAATCGGGCTCCCCTACTATTCGGTAACAAAGAGTCGTCAGAACAACAACTGGAACAATGATTTTAAAACAGTTAAGATCAGCAGACTTCCTACTAATAATCATTACAACGAAAATGACAATGGCTATGATGTTGACGGCGACGATTACTAGCCGAAGTGGTGACCTCCTCGTGGTGGATGGTAGGCCCAGTTGGTGGTTGCACTGCTAGAAGCTACCTATTGTTATGCAGTGATTAAAGGTGGTAACAGAGTTCGTGCAGGATTTTGACATACAAATTCAAGAAGTTTTCAAGGACTAAAATAAAAGTTTTCAAGGAGCTCTAAGATAACATTCACAGCGCATGCGTGCATACACAAGAAGGCCAAAATACCGAACACGAGACACTTCTTGGTATATCATGAGTTTTCCTGTACGGTGTTCTTCAAACTTTCTATTGGACATTTCTTTAAATTATTTTTCGTGTTGTTTATTGCTGTGAACGAAGTAAACAGTAAACAGTCACAAATTTCAATGAGTGTGATCAATTTACAAGGGAAAATTCTCATTTTCAAGGAGTTTGAAGTGCCCCTGAAATTATATTTCATATCCCAGCACTTTACAAGGAGTTCAATGATCTGCACGAGCCCAGTCGTAAGTATGAGTTACATTGCCTGGGTACAGCATGTCGACCAAAATAGTGAAGACATGATTAACTTACTGGGAAAAGTGATACGTTGTTAAAAGAGGCAAAAAATAAGTGAACGCAAAGTAATAACGGCAAAATGATAGCCCACCTCAGGTGGAAAAAATTGCTGTCTTGGCTCGATCCAAGTTGCTTGAAGGATTGTCCCTGGTGGGTAATACGGAAAATGCTGTTGTCCCGCCATAACTGGTGCAGGCACAGAGAATGTATTGAAGGGCCGTTGCGAAAATACAGGCTGGGGAGGAGGTTGTGGAGAGGTTTCTCCTTGACTGGCAGAGGCTTGCCCAGTGCTGGGAGGGCGCATCAACGTGCTCCTGCTCATTAACGTTTTGGCCTTTATTCTAGCCATGATGGGCTTACCATGGAATGTTCTTACTTCCTCCCTTAGATACCTGAAGGCCTAGGAGGCAATATTGATGTGACGAATAATCACAGGTAATCAAAGACAATCAAAAGCAATCAAATGGAAGCAAAGGCAATCAACTGCAATCAAAGGCAACCAAAGACAATCAAAGGCAAGAAAGGCAGTAACATTATGTTAATATATAATGCAATAAATATTCAATTGATACTCAAACTCTCCAACTGACGCAAAGCTTAAGGCAGTGCTAGAAAATTCCAAAGTTCTATGCAATGTTCATTCAATTCCTAGCCATCAAATGGAATTTCTAATATACATACTCTTCTATACAAAAGCTCAATTTACTGCATGTATAAAGCAATAACAGTGTCATAAAAACACATGGCTCAAGTTGAGGAAAGAAGGAAATTCGAAAAGCTTCATCTATTTTCAACCTAGAATTCCCTAAACCTATGCAGAATAATGGCTCCATGAAGGTGAGCTAAAAACTGAGCACAACATCCACCAATAAATACGTATTTCATTCAATAAAGGGATTTCTGTAAAGTTAAAGGCAACTTATCACTGCCACAATGATAAGAAAAGGATAAGGATTTTTTCAATCATCTACCTAAAATTATTAGCATCCACTAAATATTTCTACCACCAAAGAGAAAAATGAAAGGTCCTATGCTTAATAATACTTACCTTCTGAGCGCTTTCTTCTGTGTCAAATGTCACATACCAGCTATTATTGTGAGCGAATTCACAATTAGTGTACTTTGGGCAATTGGGCGAATCAAACAGTGCTTCAATCTCCTACAAACATGAACATTTAGAGCGCAATCAGGCTGTGGTTACAGTTACAATGAGCAGTGCAGTCTCGGCATCCAATCAGGGTCATTCACAACGGCTTTTCAAAATCCACTTTTTAAATGTTATTTCTAATCACTTAAAGGGTCATCATCATTTTCAACAAGTCTAAAGACCAACCAACGGGGAGTATGGGGGTTAATTCCTATCCCTTGTACACCATAAAATTATGATCAAGCTCTTGTGGGCTTGGAGCAAAGGTAATAATTTTAAACTTTGCACTCTCTGAGGGGAAGGGAGTCTGAAGAAATTATACGTTTTGTATACTTATGAAAATGCTGATTAAAATGGACGACTCCTAAGCACGAAATCGAGTAGGAAAAATCCTACAAAAATCTACTTTGAGATGCATGCCATTGAAGCAACACAACGCCATGCGGATCTTGTAGTGACCTAGAATCAAGAGCTTTCTGACTTCGCCATATGTTGCTGTGGGCTCATGTAAATACAGGTCTTATCATTCTAAAGAGCTTAGAGGGGAGGCACTTACAGACGATATAATTACACAGCAGATTCTAACTTAGTCATTTGTAGATAAGAAGCCCTAAATACAATTTAATAAACAAACCAGCGCCAGTGAAGATAAAGCAGCTATCTACCATACGCAATGCACTCAACATGCACAGCATATAAACTTCACTTCAATAGCTTCCCTTGAGCAATGTGTAGAAAGTTAAAATAGCGCAATGAAGGGCCTGATAAAGGACAATAAATATTGGGGAGGGGAGTGTAATGAACGATAATTATAGAGGGACCTAGTTAAGAAATATTTTCAGGGGGATGCCCTCTAGAACGTCGGAAAACGCCTTTTTAGAACAAGGGATGGCAATTGCTATCATCTTTGATCTCTGTGTCCAGAAGGAAAACTGATCCTTGAACTTGGAAACGAATGACAAACAAGCTACGCTGACCCTTCTTTTGCTGTTGTATGCCTGTAGTCCAATGCTAGAAACAAAATCTCACGCCAGTATGCCGAAGGAAAGGTAGTCTACGTCGGAATGCCCAATGAAATTCACATGTAGCAAGGTTCTATGATATCACTATTGGCCTGAAGAGATTCAGTTGCCCTGCAAACCGAGCTGTTTCATCTGTTGAAGGTGGCGTGTTACACTCCCCATACGCTCTGAATTTTCAGCCCTGGGACCTAGTTATGTAGAAGTTTAATCTACACCACAGCTGGCACTACAAATTATGTTACGACTAGTAGCAGTTGATTTATCAACAAAGATGAAATCTACTGAGGGAAGATGACTTCACCAATAAAAGATAAATCCACCAATTAGAGCTTTTAAAAATGGGGTGTAGCCCTTATACCCCTACTTCAGCACGTTGCTTAGCTGCATTGCCTGGCAGATAGAATGCAAAATGTTTGAAAAAATTGGAAAGGTAAAAGTGACAGAACTTTTTTCGATATTCTGAGGTTGTTGAACACTAATAAACTCCATCTCTCCGAGAAAAACAATTGAATTGCCTTCAAGCGAATTAGCTAACCTGGATGGGAGTTGAATCGGGAATCTCTCGCAAAATAATGATGCATCGCTTGACATTAGCACGAACTTTTTCGCCGTTTTCATCCAACTGGATATGCTGTGAATCTAAAAACGTAGAAACGAACATCATGTGATGAATTATCAAGACAGGGCACTGAAATCTTTTGGTGAAATAAGACAAAAGTAAAATCATGGATATGGCCTGCTGAAAAATAGTGCTGAATATCAATGTAACGACGTCTTTCTATCTGAAACACCACAGGCCAACAGCTGTTTCATACTGATAACTTCAATGCAACTACCAGCTGGACTGTGTCTTTTTGGTTTTTATCTCAAGTTGAAATCTGTATACAATAAACGGAAGTACAACGTTGCACTTCAAATCCCACTATTGCTCTTTTTTACATTCTGCGCCACCAGATCTCATCCCTATTTTAACTACATAATTAAAATTCACATCTATCAGGTGTTGCAGTTGCCATAAAATGGGAGTGTGTGGGTTCATAATATACCCAACTACTGTGTATAAAAAAAGATGATAGGTTAAGTCTAGCAATGGAAATGGGGATTAGGCCAATGTAGCATGGTGTGATATGAAGCAGTGAGTGAGGAAAATAGGATGAAGAAAATGGTAAATTTTGATACTACATAACTGGTTAATGACCCATTGACAAGTCATTAAATAAAAAGAATCAATCGATGGTATTGGAACTTAATGAGCAAAAGTGTGTGGAAATAAGATCTTAGAAAAAGGACCTTTGCAAACTTACAAAAGCAAAGACAACATTATATGGAGTAGAATCTGTATTATTTAGGGGAAGTTTCTTTAGAATACCTTCGATGATAGCATAAAACAAGAACCGACACTTGACCGCTTTAAAAACAAAAAAAAAGCTGGGCAGGTGACCAGTGCATTTTATTGTTGTAATATTTTTCTAAAGATATTTATGTATGCAAGTGGGTCTTAATTAGTATAACAATACTAGAAACACACCAACAGTAGATAATGAATACGAAATGAAATGAAAAATTCTGAGGTAAGTAGATGAGAGCACTCCTACAATTATTTAGGCTGAAAGATCAGGAATAAAGACTCTGGATGGTCTAAAATTAGCGATAAGTAACGTTTTTACCTTTCAAAGCCTCCGCAATAAGGCCAAGATCTGAAGTCAACTTCTTAATCTAGAACATGAAGATGATAAAATTTACAGAATCAGATATGAATAGAAAAGGAATTGAAAGAAGACGTAATGAAATTTATAGATTAAATAGGGCTGGATGGAATCATGCACTAACCTATGTGACGACAAGCAGAGAGAAATAAATACAGTATATGAAACAAGTTAGATGAAAAACCAAGGGATTAATCAATGATCGGGATAAGGAAGCAAGGAAAGAGAAATAAGAATAAAAACTGCTGAAGAAGAGCTCGACTATCTAATTAAAACTTTACACATATTTGAGACACTACACGAGGGAGTACATAAAACAACTAATGGTTCTAACAACACATCAACAAAAAGTCTTACCTGATTAAACCGTGCAACAGTTGCAATCGGAACAAATTTATCGTTGTCCATTTGGGACACTATAATGTAATGGAGAAAATGACAATAATAATTTTTTTTAAAACTTGATATCATATTGCATAATATGCTAATTACAGGCAGTGTATTATTGGCTTGTCTGTCTAAACAAATAGTTAAACTAAGCATAAAGTGAAATGAAAAAGTGAGAAGTTTGCAAATAAATAACTATAATTTCAAACTTCATCATATATATCATATTAAAATCTACAAATACAAATCTATAATAAATACAAATGTTTATACAGGTGTGGCACTTCAGAAAAATATTTTTTCTGTTGTTAACGTGCTACCTGTCGAGTATATGTACTAAGACTGAGTTTAAAAGCAAAATTCAAGAATATAATGAAGTGACAAAATTAAATTAATCAAAATTGAACATGTGCTTTAAATTACAGTATCTCAATACAATAATCTGCAATGATGTTGTGCCAAACAAAGCGGTCATTCTATTAGTACGTGCGCACCAAAATGCTAAAATTTGACCCCCCTCCCCTATCGTACGCACAAGTACGCATGCTAAGACCCCCCATTGCGCACGTACTCTTATCCATCTAACCCCCCCCTATTTCTAACAGGAATGTCTTTAAATTTGAGAGACATGAAAATAATCATAGCAAATGTTTTATAAAACAATAACGAAAGTCGACACCAAAGACAACATAGTATGATAAAAGTACCTTGTAAATGAAAATATTACAAAATACATGCAAAACGGGGATTTTTGCGTACGTACTTAGATGTGTCAATCCATCCCCCCTTGTACACATGGCGTACGCTTTTGCTCGGCCCTCCTTCGTGCTGACGTACTAAATGAATGACCTCAAATATGCGCAATAATATGCCTTACCTAGATAGGTATCATTAACGAGGTTTTCCCGGGAAAAATAATACTCAAATTGCTGCCTGATCATTCTCTTGAGTTCCTCCGTAGAAGGTGCCTCTGCGGGAGTAGGTGCAGTATCTCCATTGACTGGGCTTTGCTGTTCCACGTTACCAGCTCCATACTGGATAGTGTCTCCATTGGTCATTGGCTCTTGGAACACGTATTCGTTCATATATTCAGGGGTTACATAGTAAATTGGCTCTGGACTGACGAACCCAGGTGACAGCTCCAGTTGCATGCTTGTCGAGACAGGCAGCTCCGTTGAATTAAACTTCCATTTCTCACCCCTAGTGTCCTGTCCCTTAACAGACACTGCCTGGTTCATTGAACTGTTGAAAACAAATAAAAAACTCATCAGATAATCGATATTATTCACATCAAGGCTAGCTCTATCTATCAACTGCTATAAAATAAATATATTCCAATAGAAATGATCAGAACACAAAAAGATACTGATACAAAAAGGTGTTTTTAAACAAACGTTTTGGACATCGTTCTGAGATTACTATGTCATTATTTATTGTATCTGATATATTCTATATATTTTACTTGGGTTGCTTATGCTAATTTACATTTAGAAATAGAGGACCCCATGAAAACCACTTCCAAATGCATGAGGCCTCCTCTTTAAATATCTTTATTAGTATTATTATTATTATTAGTATTTGTTATTATTATTAGTAGTAGGTGTTGAGATCACAATAGAGGTAAACGCTGAGCACAAGAGAGCTAAATATCAATCCCATGTCAACTTTCTTAAATCCAAATATAAAGATGCTAAGTTTGTCAATCTTGCTATCAGTTCTCTTGGAATTATTGGTCATCCTTGCTCTTTTATCAAAATGTGTGATGATCTAGCTGTTGATATGGGACACCAACGCTACCTAATTTCAGAACTTTCTAATACCATCATTCGAGCGATTTATTAAATTTTTGCCGAAGAAAAAAGCCGTGAAATAATCCAGAACCCCTTACTATCTATGATACTCTTGCACAATGCATAGTTGCTTTATTGTTATTGTTCTTGTTTCCATTCTATCACTGTTAGTAGTTTCTTTTCTATTATCAGGCTAGCAAATAAACTACCTTGTTAAACGCGGTTACTATCGTATGCAGTTGAATATGATATGCAAGTCCTCTCATTTGATATTCGTAAACTAATGGTATTCGCTACGTCAAAAGTAATCCACATGGAGTGGTGCAAAGTGAAAGTTACTGTCATACAATGTGTCAACGTGTCATACAATGCTACAGTGACTTACGTATAAAATTAATTTAATTACAAATTTTGATTAAAGGAACAAGGTATAGCTTTCCACTTTGAAATATTCAAAAAACCGAAAGCGGTAATGTCAGACTACTTTCGATAATCAAGCCAGTTTGGGTCTGATAACCGATCAAACATCAGGATTTGTGTGAGTGCAAGAATGAACGCACAAAAGGACGAGCGTACTACAGAGGGATTGCACAAAAGAAAAAACCTCCCTGGGGATATGGAGAAGGAGGGAACCTGCTGTTATTACTAATGGGAAAATGGGAGCACGAAGCAAATTTCATAAGGGAACTAGGGATCAAAGCGGATTTTAGGGAGCAATTTGGCATTTCTTTTAAGGGAACATTAAAAATAATTTTTGGGAATAAGGGAGCTTTAGGAAATTTTACTACTAGGTAGCATGGGAACACAAACCCCCTGGGGAGGCCTCACAAGAGAGAATATACGATGAAAAGAACATACGAAAGGCAGACAGATAACGGGGGACGATGCAATTGTAATTTTGCTTTGCTATTTTCTGAATCGAAGAGCGAAAGGTGTTGTGGTTAAAGTACAATTCTACTATGAGGAAGGTAAATAGTTTCTGATTTACTTTCAACCAGGACTGAATACTCGCCCACTGTTCGCCCAGCAGCAGTTGAACTATGAATAGTCAAAGAAATTGGATCGTATATTTCAAATGCTCCTATTTTTATTGAAGCTGCATTTCAACACGTAAGCTCTTTGCTGATAGGGAACCAGTATCATAACTCTGCATTAGAGCGGCGTATCAGATGCTTTAGGTATCAAATAAACGAAGCCATTAGCGCAGATCATGTTGGAAATAGGCCCCTACACTTCAATGTCCTCCTGCTACGTCACCTTATAGTACTAATTCATCTGTTTAGTTATGCACTTTCAAACGTATTATGGAATAGAACATAGCTAACTTAGCTACTACAAGTAGCTATGGCAACAAAATAAAACATTGCAGACAGATTGTTTGGGTGGCGGAAACTGCATCAAATATTCTTAAAGCGTTAAATTACCCCCGAAAAGTCTACGACGAAACGCGTAACGCCCACACCAAACGCGTAACATAATTTCATTTCTAAATTATTTATATACACAATCTTCGCAAATAAGTTGCTATGTAATTTGAACAACATCTTCTGAAATATTCGCTTGAATGAAAAGGGAATAAATTAGCACGAAATAAATACCATCGCAGGTTCCTCTAAGACAATACGGCATCTTGAGTACTTCCAAATAAATTTTATTTGAACGAATAACAAATCAGGGTCTAGACGGCTTAACTAATTCGCAATTTTGAATCACCCCTGGAGGGAATAGTCCTAATTGTTTAGATTCATTGCACCCCCTTATTTAAATTCGTTGCACTCCCTCTTAGCCGAAGTCATAAATGTATTCACGTCTATCCTTATGAGAAAATGATTTTGACTGATAACAGAGGTAAGAAAGTTAAATACTGGGTTTTTGTGAGCTAAGAAAGTCTGTAAGTTCAAATCTATTGGAAAGTCAAATTACCTGTATATTATGTTTCAGTGCTGGGCGGAAGAAACTTTTTTATTTGTTCGTGAGGAAAAAGAGGGGTATGGAAAAACAACTTTGTTTACAGGACGAAAATTTGGGATCAGAGTTGTAACCTTGGTCTGGAAAAGGGCAGGTGTCAGACATGTCTGCCCGACGAAATCTGATCATGAAAACACATTTAAAAGGAAAGCATTGCAGCGGTGCTAAATATAAAATAAAAATATTGTCTTTGTGAAGTCTGAAAGACCTTCTTTCAAGAAAAATTCTCTAAGTCAGGGGCGTAGCCATGGGGGTGCGCCCCCAATATTTAGCTTGTCAGTACATTTGCCGAATATCAATCGTGCTCGTCAACGTTGTATTCCTGGTGAAATTCGAGAACAGTTCTATTTGCCGGCAAATTGGGCTTAAACGAAATCTGTCGGTAAATTGGGGTTCTGCAACCACCAACAATGTTCTTTAGCTTCGAACCTGTTCGGAACAGACTAAATTGCCCTGAAAATTTTGCTGCTTTGTCTGTTGAGGGGTACCACACCTCCATCACCCCTCGGTATTTATTCAACACAAGGAAAATCATCGGTGGTAATATAAAATACTTAGCAGGGGTGATTTCTAGGGGGCTCAGGGGGGCGGAGCCCCGTTGCTAAAATGTCTGCTCATTTGGGGGCTCAGTCCCCCCTAAAACTCTTGCACTGGCTTGGCTTTTCAAAGTTTATTGGCCTTGCTTCCAAAGTGCTATGATCAATTGTGTACTGCTATATGGTTATTGAAGCATTTCTTATTGTTGACTATACTATATCAGTATTAAACTAAATTATCATGTTTCCATCTTTGAAAATATGGGCGTGGTTGTAGCTTGGCCACACCCTAACTATGGGCGTGGTTGTGCCTAGAGCCCCCTTTGTTAAAATTTTTAGAAATCACCACTGATACTTAGGAGAGAATAGATGGTCCAACCAGACCATGCCTCTTTAAAATTATGCAATGAATAATTATTAATTGCATAATTATTCATTCATTGCATTGCCTGCCTGCTATGGCCAGAAGAAAGTTACAGCGAAGAGAAATATTAGCTTAAAAACAAGAAAAATAAAGGGGGTTTTATCCATGGTTTGTCATGATAATATCATACACGATAGCAAAGTTGCAACAAAATCAAACAATGAGCTGCAATTTTCAGTGGCAGCATTTCTACTGAACACAAAGAGTGTGACATTCACCTGTTACGCAACGCCTATTACAGGGAGGCAGGAGCGAGGCTGGCAGGAGCAAGGGAGGAGGAAGGCAGGCAGGGTACTTGATTTGCTACAGTGTTTTATCAATCGAATGGAGGATTGTGCTAGGGTGTGCTACAAGAGGGGGCAAGGGTCTCAAAAACGCCTAAATCGACGTTAAATATGGGTGAATGGCTCCCAAAGGAAAAATAGGGCAAATTTCAACTGGGGTGATCTTTCGATAGTAAAGATCGATCATCAAAGGGCCTATATTTGGCAGCTTTGCAGTGGCTATTTATATTTCTCTTGATCCACATCTGATGCCAAGATCAAGAAAATATAGAACATTATCTATTGTTATTAAGATAAGTGCAGCTTTAAGATGGTCGCCAGAGATGCAGTTCAGATAGCATCGGATCGGCGCACACATAACAATTGAGCAGAGGGAAAGTTTTGCTAAAAAAAGAATAATTTATTTGGGTCTCCAGGCTTGTGCACTCTGTTCAAAGTATGATCTACAACCATACAATGCGACTCTCGGCCTCAGACAAATAGCAGAAATAACATAGTGATAATTACCTAACCAACTATCTAAAGAGGTTTCTCTCAGTTGCTAGCGGGTTACTCAGATAATACGGCAAAGATCTGTTGCAAAGAGCTTTGCATATAGGAATTAGCAGCACAATGAGCAATGAATATCATACTTGATGTTCAATGCTATCCATGCGTTGCTATTCACGGCACGTGTAACTTAGTTCCTGTTTCTACACTGATCGCACTGCTCACTTGTATTCCAAATAAGCTCCTGACGTATGACAACTATAATTTCGTCCAATTTCCAATTTTACTTCCGTTATTTCAAACAGGGATAAAGACAGCGAATTAACAAAAAATGTTTCCTATATTGCACTGTGGTAATCAAACAAAAAGATAAAAACAACAGAATAAAAAAACATTCCATGTTTTGCCCCACTAGCAAAGTGTTCTTAAAAGAGGCCTTGTCTTGGGTCTTCCAATAACAACAACAACCTAGGCGAGACCACTGTGATTAAAGAAATAGACTTTTTAATGTTTTGTGAACCATGCAATGGTTGTTTCTTGTCTAGTTTGATAAAATACTCCTATAAAAACTGTACTTTCAAGTCAGTATTTGAAACTCAGCCTGCCTTTGTTTCTCAAATGTTTCTTAATCTCTGCCTAATTTTTAGCCTCAAGTATCTTATAGGCATTTTTCTTATAAATAACGTGAGCTTACATTGCCCATGAACTTCTCTAAGGTTATCTTTGAGTCTAGTTCACTCAACAGCTTCCCCAATCTTAAGGTAAAACATTTTGGCTATTTGTTCTTCCCAGCAAGGGATATGCCGATGGGGGCGCGGGGCGTCGCACCCCCCTCAATATTTTCACATTTGCAAGAAAGTTGGTCAAAAGTTAGCCAGGCTGCCAAGAGGGTTGGCCACAATATTTTCTGTGACCTGTTTTTTATTAACAATTCGGTAACAATAGTTGGTCAATTGGTCAGAACGCCCTCCCCCCCCCCCAACAGAAGGTGTCGCGGCACATCAATGTTCCCAGCAACGGGACACGTAATATAGTTATACACGTTTTTTATAAGAAACTCAACTCACGGCCTAGTACTGAAAGTTTCTTAATTTTTGGCCACCGTTTAGTTCTAAAGGTTCTTAAAAATTTCTTAATTTAGCGAACTAAATTGCTGTGAAAGCGTACGCAGAACGTGAATGTAGCAAAATATCTGTCCTACAACAAACAAAATGTGTCAGTGTGAGTTGAACTCTAAAGCAATATCATATTCACATTGCTTTGGTACAGCTTTACGTTACACAAGGTAACGATTTCAATGTGCTATTTATGTAAAGTTTCTTAGCTCTTTCCTTGTAGTTCTAATAGTTTCTTAAATTTTAGGCTGTCCAGTACTAGGCTGCTTGTAAACTCGTCCCTTATAAAAACAAAACGTGTAGAGCTAGAAAGGGTATTCTCTAAATCCCATTTCTTGAATAAAACAATGATGCAGGAGTTAGTGTTGGACCATACTGCTACGTTTACTAGAGGATATAACACAGAAATCATGAATTTATTGCAATTACCTGGCGGCTGTAAAGACAGGAGCACCGAAATTGAGCGTCCCTTCGCTAGACGGCACAGTAGTTACCTGAAACCAAAGAAAAATATAAATGATGATGATAAACTAAGCAGGTGGTTAATGCTCTCAGTGATTGGAGGCAAGTTGTGGTCATAAGAGTATATAAGGCTTTAGCACTCTACTAACAGTGTAGGTTTGACACCAACATCTAAAATCGAAAATACCTAAATACATTTCATACTAAACATCCGTGCTATTAATACCTGCAAGATACTTCTAGTAGGCTCAACAAAACTACAAGATACTTCTAATAGGCTCAACATACCTACAAGATAATTCTAGTAGGCTCAACATACCTACAAGATACTTCCAGTAGGCTCAACATACCTACGAGATAAATCTAGTAGGCTCAACAAAACTACAAGATACTTCTAGTAGGCTCAACATACCTACAAGATACTTCTAGGAGGCTCAACATACCTACAAGATAGTTCCAGTAGGCTCAACATACCTACAAGATAATTCTAGTAGGCTCATTTAATGAAGGCGTGACAAAAATGAAAACTGTAATTTTTAAGATCTGTAAAGTTGGAGGCTCAAGAAATTGGCAAAATTCGTTTGCATGAACAAAGAGTTGTCAAATAAATTGTGTCTAAATTTTCAAAGTTATCTATCGGGTGCTTGCTTTACTAGCCTATCAAGTATTTTGTAACATTTCTCGTCAATGGCGGCTATCACGCTAAAGGAGTGAGTAGGGACTTAATATTTACTAGAGAAGACTATGATAATTTTCCTTCACTAACAATCAATCCTTCACATTTTCCACTTTTACTAAGAAACGCAAATACATATATCTAGGAATTGGGAGGCACAAGCGGCATTTATCTTGTAGAAAGATCTTTGAGAACTGATTATTTTGGACTATCTACTTCACGGGGAGCTCATCAAGTGGTTGCAAAAATTTCAAGGGGCTTGATCACGTGGTCGTACCACGTGAATGGAAATAAGAAAAGCCAGTGCCAAGATGTATGTGTCTGGAAAAAGATTCGAAGGCAGAAAATCAAAGAACAAACTATCTTATCTTAGCTCTGTTTAATTGTATTTTGCTAATACACACTTTTTATAACAGTGCATAAATTTTCTCTGCGTCTCAATATTCCTAAAATTTTCTGGTTTTAAATCCATAATTATTCTTAAATTATTATTAGTTTCAAAGGTGTAGCTTCTTTTAAAATGAACATATTCAAATCTTTGTTGATGTCTTAGTTCATCATAGAGCTAAACCAAAGCGGAACATAGTAATAAACATCGTATCGATAATGCAAAAAGATTACTAAAATCAGTATACGCCTAGAGACATACGTGAGTTGCCAACAATAAATACTTTCAAAAGGCAACTGAAATTATATATGAAGAGCAAGACATAACTAAACACAACCCCCTGGAAGAACAGCTCCACGCTAAATAGGTTTTGTTTTTATTATCCAATTTCATAGCTAGTTTTCGTTATATATAACTTAGTTCGTAGATTGTTTTTTTCTGTAATTATGCTGAAGGGTTTTGTGTATAAAATATAAAATATGAAATATGAAGCATACACAAATTCACAAAAATTCAAATACACAAATACACAAAAATTCTAAGTCTTGATGAAGCTTTCAGCCTTGCATTATTCATAAATTATTGCTAAATTACAACGATTCTGAGCCTTTCTAGTCGCATAAACATTATTCCTATAAAGAAATGGGTTTAGTACACGCTATCAGTTCATAAGCAAAATATACGGACTTCATCAATAATGAAATTGAATATGACAAGGAATCAGCTACTGCACACGCGCAATTTTTAATCACTTGCTAGTCCTATCTATTCTGCTGTGTAAGCAAAATAGGCTGACTGTTCATTACTAAAACCACAAGTGTTTGTTTCGTAAACGTGGTCTACGAAGATCTGCCCATCCAAACTAGTGCGCATTACGCAGTTACTACGAATCGCCTTCTTCATAAATGCTTACAAGAAAAGCTTTGAACAGTTTAGAATATCAGTATCATAAACCAGTCCGTAAAACATAACTACAGTTCACAAAAACAGCGCTGAAAAGTTTCTTTTTCTTCCAAGCCAGCACACTGCTGCCAAGCAGCTCAAGCGTCTGTTTTTAAACTCAATTTTAGAGATATTGCAAAGCAGTCTAATCTGTTGTTTGTATTAACCACATTGCATAGAAAAACACCGTCAAATCGTGGTCCTAGAATATTTAATTCTTCGACTATACCAATATTTCTGCTCTCATTCAGAAAAAGTGCGACAATCTGAAACTGAAATCAAATCCCATATCATTTTAATTTCCTGTTTGCAAAATAGCGTTAGACTGGATCTGAACCCAACTGAGAAACGCCGCTTAAAACAGGAATCGTCAATAATGCTTCCTAACTGCCTGAAAGAAATGAAAATGCTCATCGATGGGGAAATAAATGAAAATAATTAAATCTGCGTAATTTATACACCAAATGGGCTATCCTAGCAAACCAGACAGCTCTTTTGATTCCCATTAGTTAGAGAAAACAAAAACAGGTTTACACAGACTTTTGTGGCTTAAAATACAACAGAAATTACTATAAAAAGTTGTGTTATTTCTACAATGTAATGATTCAAAGTCCCACACTTAACCCACAATTGTGACAGCACTGTCAACAAATGCCCTAAAACTTGTTTCAATGAAGCAGTCAGCTACGTAGTACATGGAGCTGGCCTTATTTTCGCACCATTCACTGTAAAACATTGTCCTAAGCTAGAATTTAATCATCTGCATTCTCAAACTGTATCTGATGACAACCACTCTACAACTGACTGACCATTTACTTCACCTTTCTTCTATAACCTGCTGCTTGTTTTTAATGAAAGGTGCTAATTATAGTTTTCTCCATGAATAAGTTTTTTTCTGTTATTTTGATATCAAAGATCCATGGTTCGTCCAGCCTGTTTCCACGTTTTGACTCTGGCCAGAGTCATCATCAGCAATCTTGTCAGTTATGGAAAATATAGGGTAGAGTATAGAATTAGTGTTTGCTGGTGCTCCCTATCATGCAATGTATTGAGGTCTTTATCCTAATCTTTATGTTTATGTCACAAAAGTTCTGTAAAGGATTGGCTTATGAAAATTCTGGCGGCCCACAAAAGACATAGCTCTGCAGCTATTAGTTCAATATGCTCATTTCAGGCTTTATTCTTCGTCTAAAAGCTCAAGAAGAGCTTCTCTAACCAAAAGAAGTCAAATATATCCAACAATAAGCACGTACAATTTTGTAATAAAAAGGCCATTGCTCTATTTTGAGGTGAAGACAACAGACTTAAAATTCTGAAGTTATTGGTCACTGAGACCTTCCTAACATATAGGTATCTCTTGAAAAAAGTTTCTCATACATTTCTTCCAATAAAACAATGTTTACCTCAGAAAACAACTGCCTAATTATTTCTTACAAGTATTTCAGGACTAAACCTGAGTCATATTAAGTTAAAAGTACTGAATAACACTAATGTATATCCTTTGATTATTGCTGATTGTAAATAAATTAAATACTCAAAGCACAGTTTTGATTAGTTTCTCTCTTCTACTTTTGCCAATAAAATTTGATAATTGAATCATTTACCTATTGCTATGCAAAATAATCTCAAAATGTGACAATTAATAATAGGGCACGTGATCCAATTTGCCTTCAAAAATGAATTATTTTGACTTAAAAAGGGAGATTTTGCAGAAGGAAACTAATGAAAATACTCAAGTTCTGTGCAAAAGGATAAAGCCATCTATAAATTATCCATATGGGCAGAGAACTTACATGCTTCTAGCATCCATTTGGGGAGAGATCTGAGTATGTGCATGTATAGAAGTATGCACACTCTCTCAACTAGCTAAAAACAAACATTGAGTGTATTTCAAAACATTTTCAAACTAATAGATAAATATTGCTGAATATAGTCCATCACAAACAACACAAGCAAACACTATTGTTGTTCATGATAAACTATATTCAGCAACATTCGGAGATGATCATCTATTATTTTGAAGATGAGCTGAAACACAATCAATGTTTGCTTTTTGCTAATTGTTCTTTATAACTAAAAAGATCACATATATCCTACGAAAACAGATAGGCTAGATCAGCTACATATTCTACTTTAAGCCAGCAATGTGTTTATTGGGGGGTATGGGAGCATCACACCCCTAATATGTATGGAATTGTAAGAAAGTTGGTCATAAGTTGGCTATGCTGCAACTGAGTTGACCACAGTGTCTTCTGTGGCCTTTTTATGTCTAGTAGCAAGTAGTTGGTCAAATGTCAAAACACACACTGCCCCCTCAATGGAAAGAGTCTGCTTATAGCTAATATAGAAGAGTATACACAGATACAAAAGATCAAAAACACAAAACCACTTGTAGAAAAACTATATTTAGTATCTTTCATTAAAAATGTATCTATAAACATATTGGTACAGCTGGCTGAACAAAAAGGATGAAGCAAATAGTATATCCTAGAACAGTTTTCAGCTGAAAACAGTCTTAATTTAGAAACTATAGATAAGAAAATATCTAGCATAGAGACTATTTCTTCTCCCATAATCAAATTCAATAAAAGCACTATCATATGAAGGTAGCAGTTGTAGTTAGCTTTGAAAAGCCACAACAAATAGCAATATCTCATGGTTACTATGGATCAATGCTGTTATGACATCTCTGCTAAGATTATCAAGAAGAGACCTGCTCAACAACTCACAACCAAATATCATTCTAGAATAATGAATCAACCGCAATTTATATTAATTGTGACCCATGCATTACAGTACTGCAATTTTTGCTGTGCACAAGGAGTATTCACATTGTAAAAGATCTATTTGAGGTGCAGTGAAATACAGGTCAAGTTTATCTGGACTTTGCTGTTTTCTGAACAGGACAACTAAGTACCAAAAGAAATCTCACTATCTGGATCAACACTTATTACAAAAGAGAACTAGAATACCAAATCACAAGTACATTGAGAACTGGTAATGTTGAGATCATGAATGAGTTATGTCAGATGCTAAAATGCACTGACAAAGTCATTCATTCTCTGCAAAAAGGTTTAAATCATACCCTTTTGTCAGTTTCTAAAGTGCATATAGTCAAACTTAATGTAAAAGGGTGTTCCACAAAATCCAAAGAGCATTGGAACTTATTGGGTAATCTTGGTAGTAAATTTCAATTTAAGGTTTGTATGATGGGTATAATAGTTTGCATTCAAAAAAGTTCAAACAAGATCATTACTGAATTCATAATTAATATAAAAACATAATCATCATTGCTGGTCATGAGCCAGAAAGCATGCTGTAAAGTAGCCTTCATAATACAGTCTTTTCTTTCAGACTATGCATTGTAGCTTAGCAAAACTCACTGCAAAAGGGTACTATATAAAACCTGAATTCTCAAAGATAATATTTTTGCTGGTTGCATTATATTTTAATTTTTTCCTCAACTTTGATGAGGTATAACTGTTATTTAGTTCAACTTCTTGAAAATCAAAGTCATCAATATCTATGACTTGTATCAAAACACTATTATGATTCATGTTTACTCACATGGAACAGGTAGAGAACTCTTTTTGAATGTAACTGTTCTATTCATAAATTATTCATAAGTATAATACTGTTTTTCATATTTAACTTTTTCCATCTAGAAATTGACACAAATTAGGATATGAATTTTTTCAATGTAAATATATCTGCCTTCAAAATGATTTTTGTTTCAAGCAAAGCTATTGATGAAACCCAGTGGCTTTAGAACTGTGATTGCCAAAGAACTCTGTTGCACAAAAATCATTGGCCAAGACTTTATTGCCCCTCTAGGGATAATTTATCAACAAATTTTGAAAGCTCACTAGTTCTAGGTAGTTTCTAATCCATTTCAGCTAATACCAGGTATTTTCATGGATGGAGTGGGACTAGTTATATCTAGGTAACATAAACTTTTACACATCAATTCTACAAAAATTGGATACCAATTTGATGGATGAAAAAAACCAAATAAGAGCAATCTATCAAATACTGTAATAGGACATATAAGAAAACTGCTGCATGTCATAAGTGGGCTAGGAAGTTTCAACACTGAGAAAACATGATACATAAAAATTTCATTCATGAAAATCCCCAACACTAGCTGAAACCACATTGTGTGGGTTAAGAATTAGCTGCAACTAATGAATTTTCACACTTTCTATTAACAATTATAGACTAAAAGGGAAATAAATTCAGCAGAGCTTTCAAAGTACCAACGTCATTCCCTTATTTCAATAGACATTCCTATGCCCTGCTCTGTCTTAAATTGAAAGATGAGATGTGAAAAGCACAAGAACAGCTATTACTAACTTAAAAATATGACAGTTACATTCAAGAAGAATTTTCTATATTCTTCATGTGAGGAGACATGAATGATATGACACATTTTTATTTTATAAGAAACTGTTACTAGGATAGCCAAAAGTTTAAGAAACTCTAGCATTATACTAGGGGTCATTCACTCATTATGTAATGCTAAATTTACTGTCTTTGAGACTCCCCTCCCCCTGTCATAACACTCCGTACTATAGCTCCCCATATAAATTAAACAATAGTTTAACCATTTAAGGTACCCTTCCTCCCCCCTAGAGGCACTACTTGATGGGTGAATGATCCCCTATAGAGAAATTTTGAAACATAACAGTAAAATCCTTGCCAAAAGTACTTCTATGTCTTCATTTTGGCATCACTTTTTTTACAAAAGATTGCAACTTTTGATTTTAGTCTGCTTAGGGCTTTTTGTGGCAACTAGTTTTCATATCTATCCATAGAAACTCAACTTCCAACTCTTCAATCATTTTCTAACTCAAACAAACTATTACAGTGAGTACATCTTTCTTGTCAATAGGTGGGCATGTGTGAAGGCTCACAGAGAAGCTATACCATAAAATTTACAATATTGAAAATAAAAATTTGTGTCTGCATGGGCAGGGGGGGGGGCAGATTTTTAAGCAAAATGTGGAAATGTGAGGACAGGAGAAGAGAGGGGGTTTTTAAATTGGCAGAACTTCATTTATAGATGGCCCCTCAAAAACTTCTTGCCAATCCAAGTTTCTTATAAAATAAGAGGTATATAATATAAGTATTTTGATATAAGTCACAAGTATTAATGGCTTTGCTGTCAAAAAGCTAAAAAAACCATAGCAACACCTTATTAAAGTTGCAAAAAACTCAAATATGCTACCATTAGGATTTTATGCAATACTCTTCTACACTAATGTAGGCTATCCCACAATATAAAATCTGGTAAAGAGGGCTGAGACGAAGGCAACTTTTAGAGCATACTACCAGTTTTATCACTATGAACTAAAATAATGATGAAATAAATGATGATGTCCATAGCTAGAGATGGTCATGCTTCAAGCAATGATTGCAAAGAACATTATGACCATAAAAATGAAAAACATGCTTGAATAAAAAAAATATGCCCAACACACAGACTTTGAATTATATATATTTATCCCAATATTACAAGAAAAGCACTAAAACTTTTTAGATTTAAACTCCTTTAACACTTGCACAAAAGTACAAAGAAAACTGGGAAGTGTCAGATCTAGAGCAAAGAGATGAATTTGAGGTAAAAATATTTCCAACTCTTAATTAAAGCATGCACAAATCCAAAATTAACTTATAACAAAAAATATTACATTTCCCCAAGTAACTTATAAGACTATAGCACTCAAACAGATCCTTGTAACATTTATCAATACAATTTATATTATAAATGAATGACTTTAAATATTCATAAGGAAAATAAACTTCTGAAAGATGAAAGAAGGAATAATTGGGAATAATATGCAATGAGGGACCATGAGATTTACTGTGTTGTTCAAAACGAAAATTCTCTTAACATATGTAGATCTTTCAAAAGTGATATATCTGCTAGCAGATTGCAAACATATAATGCTTATCATGGAATAATTCTACTAGTGCTTTTATTATTTAAAATTTGCTTATGATAATACTGATCACTCATTGCCCCTGTATGGTCAAATCATTTTACAAAATAATAACCAAACAAAAATAGTGAATTAGTATTTTGATATAATACTGATCACTCATAGCCCCTGCATGGTCAAATCACCTTACAAAATAACAGCCAAATAAAAACAGTGAATTAGTATTTTGATATAATAACTAGATTAAAAAATTCCTAATGCAGCTTGAACATTGTTCAATGCATTAATCATGCAAGCATGACAATATTTATAACTATATTCACTTATGGCATTGCTACTAGCTATGTAACATGGCAGTTGTTTGCAGGGGAAGTAAAGATCACTGAAGTTCAGGTGATCTTTCCATACACAGGTCATTAGAGCTAATAAACCAATGCAAGTAGCAATTCAAAATATAATCAAAGTTACTAAAGAGAAAAGGAGAGTGTGTGTGTGTGTACATTTGAATAAAATACTCGATTACAATCATTTGGGGAAGAAGAAAAAAGTCAAACAAAAGGTTGTAAGATCGAATGCAATAGGAATCAAGTTTTATCCATGCTATTAATTTGACAAGGTGAATGGCCACCTGTTATAATAGCTAACAAAAGAGAGCTGGATTGAGGAAAACTTTCAATTTGAATGAAAAAGTCTGCCATTTCAGTCAACAAAGCTACATCAATCAAAAAACAAAAGGCTGAAGCAACTTTCCAATGAAAACAACACTAAAGTGAAAATCGCCAAGGCAGAGATATATCTAATGCTATCTAATTTTAAACCACATATCTAAAAGATGTCTATGTTTGCAGTTAAATTCAGCCTTTGCTTTAGACAGGAAGATTTAGCAACAAGAAAGCCAAAGCAAATTCGATCGTTTAAGAGGAAATTTAAGCTTCCATTAATCTACGCCTTAACTTTGACCTAAGGTGTTGTGAAGGTTCCTACACATAATAATGAACAGGAAGAAAAAACAGCGTGATTTCAACGACACAGACATTTCATAGGCCCAAATTATGAAATAAACATAGCATAAACAATAGCTCTGCTTTTCACTGCTCTTTTCGAAAACTAACTAAAGCTACTAATGAACCATAAGGTATACAAATTCTAAGACTTGAAAGCATGGCCTAAATACTCGCGTGCTGTATTAAGAAACTGAAATTGCATAATATGAAATAAGAATATGCACTAAAGAGCAACTAAATATACCATTCAACTTATGACTGAATTTGTGACAAAAAAATAAATTCATACCACTGCTGTTCCGTTGAAGGGCAGAGAATCCACTCCTACTTCAGCGTTGTTAGAATTTACGGTTTTCATGCGGGTTGTCGGTGGCCTATCACCGCTTTGCCAGTGTTCTATCTCAGCTTGCTCTTTGGACTCAGGCGGTTTTCAAAAATTATAAACCAGTAAGGCTTTCTGTAAGTAATAAATTCTAAAAGAATCCTCCAGTATATCAAATAGATACCTTGACTGTTTACATAAGTCTGAAACAGTTGAGCGATCTTGCAATATAAGGCGTGTTGAGATCCTGTGTACTTTCTGTTGCGAGTCTCGTCCGTCTAGTCTCTGCTTTTCAAAGCAGCGTCATGGTAATGCATCTCAATATGCTCTGATGGTGAACGAGAACGTCCACAAACATTTGGGATACTCCTAATAATACTGTATTATGAGATGGTGAAAATCTATAAAAAGCAACCGCTAAAATAGCAAACAAGTTGATATTTCAAATTCCGCCTGGTCAAAATTCAGGTCACCACACCGTCCTAAGACAGGCAACTTCCTTGAGATGAATTGCCTCTCAGAAGTGATATTTTCCCTTTACAGGAGATGTGTTGCGAACAAACAAGCTCCAGGGGCAGTACTCGATGGGTGCTGAATAAAATTTGCAAACTTTATTGATAAAAAACGAGGATTTTGCAACCAGCTGAACAAGTTTTCTACTTCTACAAGTGGCGAAGATCCGCACAACTTACACGTGTTGAAGGCTAAGTGGTCTGAAGACAGCTACCGGAAAATATCTCCTTATTATGAACTGAAGTTAAATGTAATCGTAACGATCTAATATATCAATTGTACATAAATGGGTCTGATAATAACTGAACTTTAAATTCTTGCCTTTCCATGCGAAACAAAGTATTAGGCTGGTCCACGTGTACGTAATGGTTTCCTTGCTTGACTTGTTTAGGAAACGCTGTTGCCGTTGTAAATATGAAACGAATGAATGCAATGGGTTTGGCCCTCTTCCAGTGGTAGCAGTGGTTTATTCTAATTCAAATATGAGCTCTTCTGTCACTGCTTGAGAAAATACGATTGACTCCTTGTGCAGTACAAAAATGGCATAAGTGAGCGTCTCGAATCGTGGATGTGTGTTGATTACAGCAAGTTCATTTTTTACAAAGTCCAGAATTATAAAGTTGAACAACTTACGCTTCTCTGAAATATAGGTGTCGTTTAAATTATGTAAACTAATTCCAATAAGCTGCCAATTTTGCAAGAAGGCTTCCTTCTCCACCAAGCAATCGCCAACGGTGAACTCGGGTCAAAAGTAGAGGAGGAGGAACACTTTAGCACATGGGAGCCTGGGCCGAGCATTGTTTTTATTGTATTACGACATGCATTTAGATCTAACAGTAATAAGAAAATATAAAAATATCGAATATAAAAATAGATAAATAAGCTATGGAATAGGCATATACAGATGGAACTCGGTAGTAATATGCATAGACTGCATCAGCTCACTGATCCACGCGGCCTCCTCGTTGAATCCCCACTTGGGTACAAAGGGAACAGTGCACTCGTATGATCAATCTTGAGTCAGCAAAATATTGTAAAATTGATTAGGATTAAGGTTTGAGCAATTTTGGAGTGGCAAGAGGGGCTCGGATCAAACACAGTAATTCTATGGCCTATGCAATATAAAGAATGGTTAAAATACTCTGTATGTGACTAGCAACCAGAGCTACACTGTTCTGTATACCGCCCCTCCTCCCCTATGTGAGCGTGGCTAGTCAAATGGCAAGACAGTATTATGAACTGT
This sequence comes from Cassiopea xamachana, assembly GCA_900291935.2. Lineage (NCBI taxonomy): Eukaryota > Metazoa > Cnidaria > Scyphozoa > Rhizostomeae > Cassiopeidae > Cassiopea > Cassiopea xamachana. The sequence continues at coordinate 2,764,354 of OLMO02000301.1, forward strand.
AGAAAGCACTTTGTATAACGATAGAAAAACCATGATGCAAGAAACATGTGCATATAAGAAACGATTGCAATACTGTTTAGCGTTATAAATCTGTAAAGCCTACAGTCCCAGAATAGTAGTGTGCTCATCTTGGAGAAAAGTTACTCCTTCGCAGCTTCGGCTCAAACACGCGATTAAAACGTATGGTTTATAGGCCCACCAATGAAAATCATTCATCGGACGTTGTTGACAAGCAAAGTTGCTATAGGAACTCGACTGTCATAGTTACCTCAATTTGGAATTCAAACAGAATAAGATGTTATTGACTTTGGCGTAATTTTGATTTACCCAACGTTTCTATTACATTGCCGCAAAACTCTTTCTTGGAACAAACGGCAACTAGTAACGCATAGAAAATATCACACGCACTATAGAAGCAAATATCGCACTGAAAGCAAAGGAACGACGAAGTTTGGGGTTAAATGAGTTAAAAAGAAAAGGAGTTAAAAAGAAAACACGAGATCACATGCCAAAAGTAAATGATAACATACCTTAGCAGTAATGAGCCCTCCAAATAAGCTATGTATTTATTAAGGCTCAGCCCCCTTGTTGAATCTGTCTACGATTTTGGAAGGCCCAGCCCCCCTTTGAGTATTAAGTTATTGAAGGTTTTTCTTAAATTTATCTGCTTTGCTAAAGTTTTTCATACTCATTTCAACATTCGTTCATATTGCAATATAATGTTATAGCTTGGTACAAGTTTGGTGCTAAGTGGAATATGAGGAATGAATTGGAGTTATTTTTGAATGGTTCTAAAAGGGTATAGATTCCAAAATGCTGCTTCGAGTCTCCATTGCTAAATATTTAGCAACACAACCCTGCACACACCAACAATGATATTCTGGAAAACAATGACTAATAAACTTATTTCTGCAAACGCGGGATCTGAATGTCCAACTGAAAACAAACAATGTAAGATTATGCTTCATTCAACTACAGATAGAGGAGATTATAAGCACAGAGTTTGGCAAAATGCCTCGGGTATTCACGCCGATTACTTAGCTGAGTATCTGAGAGCTTCAACTTAACTAAGGTAACCAAGTTGATGACAAAAGATACGAAAATACAACATTGAATTTATGTTCCAGTTCCCAAAGAAGACCCAGGAATATTCAAAAGCTTCCTTGACATGCTCTATTTCTGAATTGTTGAGTCACATAAACTGTATCGTATAATACACACAGTGAATAAAATGCCCACATGCGATGAAAGAAATAGATATCGTAATACTTACACTGAGTAAGGATTATGTGAAATGACTTCTTTGCTCCCAACTTACTTTGCATTGGGGTACTAAACGGATTCTAAAGACTTTTTAGAAGAAAGAGCTTTATAAGAAACTATTAATCAGCTGCTCGAAACGTTAAGAATGTTCAGCACTTGATTTCTGAGATTTGTATTTACAATTTGATTTATCCATGAAAAATTGTTATATACGTTATGTTAGCTGCCCTCTAGCAGTTTAACTTTTGCCATTGCTAAGATTTGTCATCACTTCAAGTGTGCAAGGTGCTTTTTCACTTTCCATTACGGTGCATCCTCAAATATTTGAACGAAAGACAGCTTTGATACTGGAATCGTGAAAATGCTATGAAAGTTTCAGTACTGGGCCAAAAACATTTCTTGTAAAAAACATGTGGTTGGGGCGCAGTTGTACATATTTTATACCAATTGTACTACTGGATGCATTGCTCTTCATATGGAGCCAACTTTCCATGCGGATATACTTCTGGGATATCAACTGCTTGTCTGACTGTATTTTGGAGTCATTCATTCGTTTTGCAACGCCAATCTTACCATGTTTTAGACCCCCCACCCCAATCTCTTGATGTAGACGTGTTTGAGTTACAGTCGTAGCAAAGAGAAGACAACTTGCTTATACACATTATTCGCATTTGAAATCAACTACAGTTACATTTCTACTATTTTTACAATTGCACACAGTAGATGATTGACAAGCTATGTAATGAAAGCGAGGCTGAACTAATAATACCTTATAAGGTAGTCGATAGCGGCCCTATTACATTGAACAAGTACGGTAACAAATCAAAGCACCCTCTCCCTCCCTGATAGAGACGTTACGAAACGAGTGAATGCTCCCACAAAAATCCACTCTACAAGCACCAAGGCCTCTGGTTGAACGTAATGCTCACTGGCTGTCTACAGGCTTTTTCCTATGCGCTCTTCTTTATAGACGGAGGCTCACTGTGCAGAGCACAGCTTAGTTCTTTCTGGCTAGAGATCTCTCCCTATTGATTATTCCAACCTACTGTCTCCTTCCCTTTATAAAGTGGCTCATACTTGTAGTCTCTTCTTGCATATCAAAAATGCCAAGCAAAATATCAGACGCGAAATTAGGAGTTTTCGAGGGCAGGGAGTCTAATCCACGAAAAATGGCATACAAATATTTTATATAAGAGATGTAGCTTGAAACGACATTTCCTAGATTTACTTTTATTGTCATTCTCAAGCTAGAAGAAATGCCACAATGTTACAAGAAATGATTCAACTACATACTTCTAACAATGGCTGGATTCTAGACTACCAGGGCCCTTCCTTGTTGCACGGCCGTTTCTGTATTACTTTATGTAATATTTTCGATCTCAAAAAGGGAATACCCCTGCAGTTGATGTCAACTTTAGATGGAAATCACCATTTTAAGAATGTATCTTCAACGATTAATGAGCCAAGACCACGTTCAGTAATCAAGCCTAAGCTGGTACAGCCTGTAAGAAGATGACTTATTTACAATGAGATTCCTCGTATTTGAAGGGGATACCCGCGCAGAACACGATGAGGTCGTGGGATTAACTCATCTGTTAGAGCAATTAAAAAGAAAATACATCTGAAGCACGTAAGCAAAATACAAATATCGAGTCAAGTAACAAAGTATCAGATGGAGAATCAGGGAATGTCATGATCTGAAGGAGTATGCTCGGAGGCATGCCAGTTACGTGAAATCAGGGGCGGTACCAGCTACTAAAAACTGGGGGGCTACAGCAGGACACGCCCTGCGAGAATCCATTTAGCTGCAAGGAAGTGACCATCTTACTACACCTTGTTGTCTTAATATCTCGTGAAATCCAGTCTAAAATCCTTCTTAAATATGTCCAATAGCAATAACAACCCAGATTAGGCAATTGTGATGGAAGAAAAAGGATGCTCAGGATTTGTGAGGTATGTAATAAGTAGTCATTCCAATTTCTTGCTAGTTTAACAAAACATTTAATGATAAAACAGTTCTTTCAAGTTATTATTTGAAACTCAGCCAGCCTTAATTTCTAACATGTTTTTTAATTGTGCCAAAGTTCAGCCTCGTGCTTTTTACAGAAATGTTTCTTATATAAAATCAAGTACTTTGCTCTCGGTAAAAGATATATCCATTGATAAAGTTGATGGCTTGTTACAGCCTAATTCCATGAAAAACAGAAAAAACTATAAGTGCCCCGGTGTCGCATGTCCCTTCCTCTTTGCGATTCTAAAAATAAATCTCTTTGCAGCTTGGTGATTTCTAGGGGGAGCTCAGGGGGCGAAGCCCCCCTTGTTGAAATTACTGTTCCTTTTGGGGGCTCAGCCCCCCTAAAAATTCTTGCATTGGCCTTGCTTTTCACAGTGCAATTGACCTTGCTTCTAATGTATTTTGTATTGCTATAATTAATTATTCACTGCTATATGGTAACTGAGACATTTCTAATTGTTTATTATACTTTATTAGTACTAAACTAAAGCATTACATCTGCGTCTTTTAAAATATGGGCGTGATTGCAGCTAGGTCTCACCCAAAAACATGGGTGTGATTGCACCTAGAGCCCCCCTTGCTAACATTGTTAGAAATCACCATTGCTTAAGGCCTGGCTGAACTAACTAGCATTATACGACATTTACAAATATAACATGGTGTACTACATGGCGCTTTTATAAGAAAGCCATGATTTTACCAGAGCCTGAGGTTTTCTTAACATTCTTCTAACTTCTACTAAAATAAACTGGTTAGAATGAGCTGTACTTTCTTTGTGTATCTTGTACACTACAATTTCGATTCCATCTTTAACATTTTGAATGTAATAATGATGTAATATTGATTTTTGTCCACCAGACACACTTATTTTGGAAACCGAGCTTAGCGATTTTCTTAAGATTTTGGCCACTTGAGCCTCAACTTCTTATAAACTTTTTTCTTATAAAAAAACGCTTACTGCGTTCTAATTCAGCAAGACAATCCTCCAAAATAATTCATTTAAGACGCTACTCATACGTTACCTATAGATGGAACTAACATTCTTTTTGCAAAGGTGACGGGCCAATAGAGAAGCCAAAAAATTTCTTGGGGCCATAATTGCTCCGGAACCAAGCCAATTAAGTAGGGGTGGCACTAGGGTAAGGCTAGGGGGCTATAGCAAATTTTTTGTAAAGGACGCTTAGGCTATCTTAAATTTTGTTTGTATGTAGCCTTAAATAAAGCAATGATCGTGATGATGATAACAATTTTCGTAGAAATTCCTAGAAATCTCAAGTACCAAATAAACTGGCGCTCCCAACAGGCAGGGGGGTTGGAAAAACATTCCGAAATTTGATAAACGGGGGGTCAAAATAAACGGGGAGGGTCGGAATTGAGAAACGACTTTAAATCATGATATAGCGATGGAAAGAACAAAAACACGTCGTCAGAAAGTATAAAACTAAAAGATACACAGAAGCATGCTATTTTGTGTTGAAAATTTGGCGTACATAGTACTAACAAAGGAAAGAAATAAAATGAGAAGCTCGTAAAAAAAGTAGTTTTCCTTAAAATTAATAAATGGGGGCTCCAAATAAGGTCCAGGGGGGTTGGAAGGAAATTTAAAAATTGATAAGCAGTGGGACGTTTACTTGGCCCCTAATAGTAACATAATCAGCTTCTAAGAGGGGTTTCTATGACTATATTTATTGATTTCTACTTGAAGAAATTGATCGAAATATGGAAATATGGAAGAAATATAGAAGAAATTGATCGGGATGTAGAAAATTGCTTTCACTTTTCATTGCTTTCACCGCATCATCTCTGCAGAACAGGAAAAACTTTTACTTATATTCTCCTTAATTCTGATACATGAAACCTGGCAGCACCATGCTGAAATTTTTGACCCGCTTGAGCTTTCAATACTAAAATATAACCAGCAAATTCATTTTCCATTATCAGAGGTTTTTGTAGGTTGTTTGTAACACACCAGTGGCTTAAGTCATGATCCCAATACCTTTTGAAAACGCACCTGTTTCGCAACTATCAAACGTATTGTAGCTTAAGTAATGTATGTCGTTTATCCGACTTTGCTAAGTCCTACGCTCAGATACAGAATGCAAACTACAATTATTTATTTGCTACGTTATCAGCACAACCAAGAATACAAATCACTGCTGCAAAGGGTCCATTCACAAATTACGTCACAATAATTTTGACATTTTTAGACACCCACCCACCCCCTGTCACACCTTGTCACAAGTTCAAAACTACCCACCCACCCCCATTGTGTGACGTCACATTATGAGTTTCAATAGGATATTTTTCCGCTTTCGTAATAATGTGTTTATTACGTCTTTTTTGGCCTCAAAATGGCATCAACATAGGATTGCCAGACAATTTTTCGACATGAAGCCGACTATCTTACAAGAAAGGGCCAAACTTGCTATTATGAAGCAAAATGTGCTAAATATCGAGTTGTTTAAAAAATATGATATCACACTGTAAAAACAACCCACCCACTCCTTGTCACACTTTGTCACAAAAACCAAAAGACCCTCCCACCCCTCTTGCGTGACGTAATATTTGAATGGCCCCAAACATGGATTTCAACGTTGGAGATAAAAAGTGTTACGCCAGTTGAAAGTAAACTAGAACATCAAATTTGTCTGTACTGAAGAGGTTAGCTTTTCAAATTGATCGCCAGTTTCCTAACCAAAGGCCCTTGTGAATTTAGTAAGCACATTGCAAAAGAAGCACTAAAAACAACTCTAAAAACAAATATTTCCGGGGTCTTTCTGGGTTTTCTGCTTTTGGACAAAGGTATCGAAACTGTTTTAAGAAATTGTCTTTTACACATAACACTACTGGGAGCATAGCCTTTACAGGACTTTCTAAGCTCCTCCACAGTAACGTATACCAATGGAAAAAATTAAGACTTTTGAGGTAAAGGTAAAACACGAAGCCTCCTACGAACGAAGCGAGTAGAAAAATTGAGGATCTGGGCCAAAAGAGTCAGGGGTCAGGAAACATTTTGGCTGAGAGAGCCACAAAAGCCACATCTTTTCAATGTGTCTTCGTTACAGCCTTATAGCAAATTTGATTTTAAATGGAACTAGATGTTAAAAGTTCAAAGTAAGACCACCAACTATAAAGTAAAATAGTCTCAGAATTTATAATCAACACCACCACCAGCAAGTTTTCGAATACTCAAGCAATACAGCTTGTGTGGGCAAACAAAAAATTGTGATTTATCCATGGAAGGCTCGTTGCTTTTATTTGGTTGTTGTGACGTAATATGTGTACTTTGATGTAGAATGCGATGACCATGTGATCATTGCCTGTGATTGTTGTCGATGCTGTAGCTTTTAAAGCCTGGTTTCCATATAATCGTTACAATCACTGTGATCGTTGTTAACAATTTTTTTTTCAAACTTCATATAATTGAATATATTTTACGATACAATCATACACCTCTCTAATATTAGGTAGTGTATAATTGGCT